>OX424572.1:199249808-199798037 GCA_949152435.1 Gastracanthus pulcherrimus
CGCGCCCTTTTACACTCGTAAACGACCTATCCCAACACATCCACATATACGCGCAGCAGCAGCGAAACGCGGAAACTTCGCCCCGTATGCAGGTACCCACATTATACGCGCAAACGTCCGCGTAAACGGGCAGCTGCAACAACGGCTACACCTTTTGTCTTCGTATTCGTTAATACGGCTCTGGCTTATACGGCCGCTCCCGCCGGTGCGCGCGTACATACATATACAATACGTACAGCGCGGCAACCGCTCTCCACGTACGCACACGTTTCTCCGAGTGTGCACGTATATACGAGGGAAAGGCAGTTCATAAATATGCATGGAAGGCGCGCGCTACCGAGGAAAGCTCCGTGGGGGTGGGGGGCAAAAACAGCCCAAGTTAAGTGGGTTAACGGCTATAGTTATTGGCGCGTTTACGCGTAGTCCCTCCTACTCCTTCTCCTCCTCGTGCGTGTAAAGTCTTGAGAGGGCGTTCACGCGTTGAAGGTGTATGTGTGTGTGTGTGTGTGTATAAATACACCTGCAAATATACACGTATGCCTCGTAAAGGCGTATATAGTTGTTCATTGACCGTTTTGAGTGCTCGATGTTTCTGTTGCTGCTACTGCTATTGCCGGGTTTATGGATGCTTGATTATTGCAGCGGGCTTCATTAATACGTCATTAAGGGGCGATTATGATAATGAGGGAGAAGAGAGTGTGTGTAGTACGAGGATCGCGAGCGCTAATTTGGTCGTTAATTTTACGGAGGTCAGGGAGGTGTTTTCTTCAGTCCTTTTGCTTTTTGGATAGCGTTGTTGTGTTTACGAGCGCGCATTATCGCGTATTTAAATAGTGAATTGCAGCGGGAATGATGAGGATGATCGTTAAGGAATTTAACGTTGGGAATTTATGCATGGAGGATAAAGTATATAAATGTATTGTACGACTTTGTGATAGTTTTGAAAATGAATTAAAGTAGGTTTGTTTGAACATTTGAATCCGAGTGAATTATTTTATATACAATAAACTTTAAAAGTTGTTCCGTTTTTGTAAATAAATTTAGGTATTGTATAATTATTATAATATTGTTAAAAGATGGTATGTGCTGTTGAGCAGTATTTTCTTTAATATTCGAAGTTGTATGTATCATTTGTCAGAAGCATATAATATTATGATTTTTTAAGAAACGATCAACGCAGTTATGCATTAAGTACAATCTAAAAATATGGTTATTCGTATCACTTTTATTCTATTATCGTAATTTTATTAAAGTGCCTTAAAAAATACTAAATTTTCTTCATTAATTAAATAATACATTAGTAAAAATCATGAACCAAAATATTTATTTTTTGCTTTTCTTTCTCTTGAAAAGTAGTTACAAAGATCGATAACTAACAGATTTACTGTTTGCTTCATATTATTTGTAACTTATTATATCCTCAGAACAAGAACGAGTCAACATTTATTGATCTTGTAAAACTAAGCAAGTGACGAAATGTTTAATAATATAAATTATTATAACTTGAATTTTATTATGATACTTATAAAAGTTTCTCAATCGTTTTAAATCAATTCGAAGTGTACGAAGGGCCTTTATTTTTTAATCAAGTTGAACAAATTCTGATAACATAGTATTCTTTAAATTGTAATTTTATTAAGGGTGAATGTTGAAGGATAATATATGTCACTGCTTAGAACAAACCTATAAACTAAATTTTTCCCAAAATCTATTTTCCGTCATTCCAACAAATAAAAAACCTCTCACCAAAATAATAAAAGTATACCGCTACCCCTCAACTTGATCCATCCGAAAGATCATTCCGCGGTCACTCTCTCATCCCACGCCGCGCAACACGCATTTTCACTTTACAAAAACGCCTGTATGTCTCTCTATCACTCTCTCAATCTCGCTCTCTTTCTCTCTCGCTTCCTCTCTCTCTCTCCCTCTCTCTCTTAAATCTCCTCTAGCCTCACGCATGGCGGATTCGCTACGTGCCCCGCTGAACAAAAAAGACCAGGGCAAAAAAAATCTTCACGCGTGAAAAAAAAAGGCCACAGCCACTCACTCATTGCCACTCATCGGCGTGACCGACAACAGCGACAAACGCGCTACGTACAAGCCACTCTATATATACAGTCCCGTGTGCGACAAACACAGCCCGCGAGATGTAACCTTAATGAGGTTGCGCTCGAATGTTATAGGTCGCGCACTGATGTAATATCGAAGGTCGCGGGAGGCGCCGCTTTTGTACGGCTCAACCCTCGGATGCTGAGCGAGGGGAAATCTATTAAAAAGTCTATTTAAGGAAACAGCTACAGCGCGAGCGACGTCGGGGCGAAGCCGACAATGATGGGGAGAAAGTTCGATGCGCGCACGTGCCGCGGCAAGTACGAGGATCGAGGAGAATTGTTGTGTGTAGAGTGGAGAGTTATGTATTTCGTATGAATAGGTTGCGTGCGGTGAAAACGAAAATTGAGAAATAATTTATTTTTAAAAATACGACGCATATGCCGCTTACGTGTGCAATCTTTTATACACAGATGTGAGATTTTAATGAAAAATAACATACCTCGGAGTGTGTATGATTGACGACAACTAAGTACGTTAAAATAACACGTGTATGGCAAATTTTGCATATTTAACACGTGTAATTTTACACACTTGATGTTACAGTGAATATGATGAAAAAAACTCCTGATTAAATGATGATGTATTTTTTTCAATGTAACCTTGCAATATCGATTTTGTATTGACTATTTATTTGTGTTCTTATACGCCGTAATTATAAATAGAAACCAGCAGATTGCAATGATTGCTCTCATCATTAAAGAATGCATTTATATTATTCAAGAGCTTCGCAAACAAAATTGAATTTTGCTTGGTGAGAAAACATACAATTTTAGGGTTTTTATTTATTTTAGCTTAGCCCAAATAATGTTGCACAGTATTATACAATACATTTTTTATGCTTTTCATAGTACCACTTTCACGGTAAATGTATGTTATTTTAAAGAATAACTGTCTGTATTTTACGCACATACTAAATTCTAAAGGAACCAAATAAATCACACATCCAGTTTAATAATTCATGGAAGAAAACATACGAAGCATCAACGCGGCTATCTAATATTATATATAAAATATCAGATGGCCGCGAAAAGTATACTCTTCACGTGAAGGCTATTTTAAAGCAGTACCTGAAGCTCGTAAAAACACAGGGGGAAACTAAAAGCTCGTGATGCTTTTGTTCAGGATAGAAAGCGATGCTAGGAAATATTTATTCGAAGCCGTAGCACAATATTTAGACGCGCGTTATGGCGTATACCGTACGTTTTCGATGCTGAATGGTAAAATAAATGCGTGCAACTGAAACTGTGAATCGAGCATTTCAGTTTTATCCCGAGAAATATTGTTATTTTGTTTCGTAAAGTAAGTTTTAAATAATTATTTCTTGTATTAATAGTAAACAACTGAATTATTAATTTTCTTTATGATCTTGTCATTTCTTATAATTACCCTGGTAGAAAATTAATCTAGAACTATGTAGATCTATCTAGTTTGCCAAGGAAATAATCGAGGGCCTCGATAAAACTAGATAATTTTCTACCAGGGTAAGTGACATTTTTAAAATCAAATCATTTACTCAGCTTACTTTAAAAAATCTCCGAATATTAGAGTAGTCAATCTATCTAGCTACCAGTTCGCAATTGTATTTGCTGCAATGCGCGCTCGATAATCTCTGAATGATCCTGTCCATTTCATTAACCTCAATTTCATACTGAACCTCGACATTCTGTGCCACACTTATGCATTCCCTTTATTGTCTGTTCCTATTGTCTAGCTGTTTTGCGTGTAATTTAATACGACCAGTCTCTGATATACTGCTTTTGTATCCATGATCATGTAGATAAATATACTTTATGTGTAAGTGTTTTGTATTTAAGTAATATCAGTAATACAACATTATATTTATGGATTATTAAAGAATATGTATAAATATCCACTAATAGAAAATAAAATATATTTTTCAATAATATTGATTGTATAGAATATTAATTAAATAAAATTATAAATGTATTTTTTATATATACTGGCCGATACTGGTTTTATTTTTCTTTCTCAGAGAGAAAACTTTGTGATGATGAAATTTTTTTTGTAATTTTTTAATTTATAAACATGTTTTATGCCTTGCGGAGTCCGAATAGACTAAACTTAAAAAATGTCTATATGTATGTGTGTGTGAATATATGTTAGTATGTGGCATATCATCACTCGTTCAATTTGAGGTATAACTTTCCCAAACTTTGCCCAGATGTTTGCTATCAATATCCGGTGTACGCTTGAAATTTTCAGCAAAAATGTTTTAATAAATATTTTTTATGGCTATTTTTCAAAATTTGGGAATTATCAAACTTTGTTTTTTTTCAACTTTTTTCAATGGAGGAATGGTTTTTGAGAATCGAATTTTGTATGTAATAAAGTACTTATAATATCCTTCATTTTAGGAATGTAAACGATATTATATGAATCGTTTTTCAATTGTTATATTGTGTGACAAACATTTTTTTCAACATTTATTACTCGAAAACTGTACGATAAAAGTCAGTTAAGTTTTTACTGAATACTTGTTTTATATATAGGTATATTTCTGTAAATTTTTGGGTAACAACACGGTTTATTTTTTGAGAAAAAAAAATAAAATGTAAAAAAAAAGCATTTTTTGGACAACGATAACTTGAGTAATACTTGCTGTAATACGTTGAAAATTTCAGAGAGTATTTTCTAAGTGTCAAGTTATTGGCTAAATATTTTTGAGCCTATTTGGTTCATAATCTTCTGAGATATTAGAGATTATTCAATTTAAACGATACATTTTCACCCTGTATATCACGACATCTCTAAGCTTTATCGTTGTGCTTTTTCTTGTAGATATTAAGTATTATTATATATGAGATTTATTATACTACATTTCTAACCAAATTTACGCATTATATTGCACGAAAAAATCCAAAGATAATGTTATATTAAAAATATTATATTTATGTGATTTTTAAAAAATGATTTAATAATGACATAATTTCTTTTTTTAATACTGAATATGTATCTATCCATAGTATAGTATAGAAAAATCATAATTTTTATACTATTTTGATGGTGGAATTTGTAAACTAGTATATTTTAAATAGTAATACATTTTTTTAATGAGTGACTTTCAAAAATGATTTGTTTTTGTGATTTTATAATCAATAACACGTCGCTGTCCAAAGACATCCTGATATACTATATATAAGATAATATGTTTATTGAAAAATATTAATTTTTTAGTAGGGGACAAATCACTAAATGAAAATATTTAGACAATATAATAACCATGATGCGCGGTACTGCGCAGCTCTTCCTTATTTATATAATAATTTTAATTAAATTCTATTTGAGAAAGCATAGTGCCAAAGCAGTTGCCAGAGTTTTTTTTATTCTGGAGGCCTGTGTTTGAACAAAATATATTGACTTTAGCTATGTAACAAATAACTGAAAACAATTTGCATTGCTTATTTTTAACTGCTTTTGAAGATTGAAAACCTAAAAAATGAATTTGCAAATCTCTTATCTCTGTTACTTTTTCTTATTAAAACAAACCCATTATTTTAGCCATTTATTTCTTTATCAACATTTATCTAGATTAATTTTCTAATTAAATTGAAAATATTTTTATTAAATTTTGTATTAAATTTGTATTCGTTCACCGACATAGTCAAGAATTTCATTTAAATATAATCAATAAATATGTTTCAAATCTGATTCAAGCAAAACTTCTGATATAATGATTTATTGAATGTTGCATATATTGTAAGTAAATAATCTGATGCATTTTTTCATGGCTCGATATTGTTCCATAAAAGAATATAGAATAAAACAATGTTTTCTATATATTAAATTTACTAGTAATTCCGCTAATCAATAAAATGTATCGGTATTCAATGAAGTATTTTACTGAAAAGTGGTATTAAACAAAATGAAATAGGTACGTTTACCTTAAATATTTTTTACCCTGGAAATTACATTTATGTAATCATACATTATAAAATTAAAGAACAAGTATAATGCAGTTACAATTAAGAATTATTAATAATTATAACAGAAAAGGAAAGTATTGACAATTCTTCATATAAATAGCAAATTATTCACGGTAATTAAAATCAACGAAAGTGCTTCATAGATCATTCACGAAATAAAGAATTACAATTCGGTTTAAACATGATTTTGTGTTAGATCATATATAATTCTTATAATAAAATTATAAAAAGATGTAGCAAAAGTAAAATAAGTTAAAACTTTTTAAAATTTAGAAGTATAGAAAATTAAATCAGTATTGCAATTCACATAATATTCTCCACGCGTATTATAAACACCGCCAAAAAAATCACCTCAAAATCCACGCTATACAAATATTATTCGGCATCCAACTTTCGCGCAGCCACCCCAACATCCATTAAACACCATAAAGAACTCGGCACGATACAGCCGCAAAGTCACAGCGGCACTTCGTGGATAGACGAGGACACTGTATAACCCGCGCGCCAAAGCCGAATAACCACCGAGAGACAACACACATACCTACATACCTACGAGAGAGAAAGAGCCCTCGCGACACGCCGAAAGTTCACGCTTGATTAAAGCGAGTTAAAGTCCTCGCGGGGCATCGGACCGCGCGCCGCGTTCTCGCGACAAAGCGCGCATATAACTGCACGCCGAGAGCCTCGGCATAATGACACTCGGGCGAATTTAATATTAGCGCATTATTCCGAATTAGCCGCGACTTGTCTGCCGGCGTGCACTGTCTCGCGGAGTATTACGCGCGCGTGTGTGTGTGGAAGACGTCGGGAGCTCTTTGTGAATGGGAAGGAGGGGCGTTGAGTTTTGCGCCAGCAGCAGCCGTGGTGAATTAGTCGCGTGTATATAATGCAGTGGGGCAAGTTTGGGTGGTGTTGGTGAGTTTTCCCGTTTATGAAGGATTGGGCTTGTTCTGTGTTTCGTGGTTATGAATTGGCTTGGTGCCTTTTTGATCTTTTCTTTAGGTGGATGTTGTCTTTTGCGGTTGTTTTGTTTGTGACGGTGTATGTTGTGGTGGGGAACAAACTTTCGTAGGAGCTGCTTTTTCAAGCTGATTTTGAGTTTCTGAGTTTAGTAAAGGAAATTATAGTGTTTTTGGTGGTTTTACTTGTTATATAACGTTACTAAGATGAAACATTTGTCTTAGTAATTTATTTTTGTGAAAAAAAGGTTTCTTTGATGTGTACATTTGAATAACGTACATGAAAAGATTAGTTACAATATATAGAGTCATGATATATCACCGGCAATATTATTAAAGACCAATCTTTCTTTTTTGCGTCCAACATAAAATAATAAGTTTTCCTCAATTACTACATTTTCAGATTTAATTTCTCACCAGGTACACCGATTCAGATAATTGTCATTTTTTACAGAAATAATATGTTTCTGCGTTGGACAAAATAACATGTCGATTCATTATTGCATCATTGTTTTGTTTGTTGAGTTGTTCGTTTTATCAGAGTTGTTTTAATCCATATGTACCTCTTCATATATATCTCTGAATAATGATAATTTGAATTTGTATATGCAATGAAACGGATTATATATGTCGTTTTAAAGCAAACTTATAAATCTATATTTCTATTTAGATATTTTATGTATTTGTTTTAAAGTTTCAGAAATATATAAATTTTGATCTAACTAATTCTTTACTATTTCTTAATAAAAGAAAAGAATCTTTTTATAAACGTAAATTTTTGCTTATGATTTTTCAATTGAAATAGTTATTATTATAAAGTGTTTATTAAAAAGTACTTTGCAATTGACAGGTCTTATAAATACACTTTTATCCGGTATTATATTCTAGAAAATATCATGTTCGTACGTTTCACACTCAATAATATATAGTTATTCTAAGCTATATTGAAAAAAAGTTGAATGCTCGACGATGAACGATTCATATTCAACTCGCGCATTCACATAGAGAATCGTGCTCGACACCCCTCGCAATGCGGGAATCGAGAGCTTGCGCTATATATCGGCATTTCATCGGCTCAGTCTCAGCTTTAGCTCCCTCCCCCTTCCCTTCTCTACATTATATCTGCGCAATTAAACACCTAATCATTACCGTGGCAAGACTTCGCGCCAGATATTCGCGCACTTCGTCTATAGCCCAAGGAGTACACTTGCGAATTTCTAGATTTTCGACACTCGATAAATGGCTCGTGTACATCGATTTAGAATTAGGGATATACTGAGTTTTAAATAATGCAGAAGGGTTTTTTAATTATATGTTTGAACCAATTTATACTTCATTGAATATAGGTAATAATAGAAGAATAAATTATGTACAATACGTAACCCGCCAGTAGGCGTAATTTTTGACATTATTTGACATTTCTTAAATTTATTAATATATAAAAAAATAGATTATTTATTTTTTGTTTGCATTTATAAAGCTATAAGACATTTCTGAAAAATAAGTGAAGATTTTAGGATAATAATAAAAAATAATAATTAAAAATTTTAGGATAAAAATCTACGCGAGCATTCGCGGGTTAAAAATTCAATAATCAAATAACATCTTTATTGATTTAATACTTTATGCAATAACCACTCATTATATTTATTAATAATTATTATGAAACATTCTCTGGTAGAAATCTAAGCTGGTTTCTAGCCAGATATTATCTAGATTTTCTAAATCTGCTTTATTTCTGGGCAAGGAATTAGCTAGAAATCAGTTTAAAACCACATGCTTTTTAGCTCATTTCTAGCTAGCTTCTGCTTAATATTCTGGTTAATGTGAAGTTGATAAAATAAGTAATTTATATATTAATTAATAATGGAAATAATAACAGTTTTATAAAAATCAAAGTAATTCGCAATTCTAATCATACTACATTAAGTAGTTTACTAAATTAAAGTTAAAAATGTACCTTAAATGTCTAGTATTAATGGAAGTTAGGTTATTTGTTTACATAATTAAGCGAGCATTTAAAAAGTATTATTTACGCAAAACGTATCAAAGCCCCGAGTAAAATTGCAGTGTCTTTATTAAAGAAATTTATTTTACTAATAATGTAAAACATGTAGTCATATAATTATTATTACTTTAAAAACAATAGCACAAATAGAATAATGTAAGTTTTCAAAAATTTTTGGTGAAACAGTAATTAGTAAACAAATATTCGTAGTTTTACAATAAACTTTTATTACAAAATTTTATTTTGGGCATAAATCACAAAACTTTTGTTAACTAAGTTATGATTGATTAGTTTTAGAAAAGGAAATAATTATAGTTATCAAAAAAACTTTTAGTATTGCATATGCGTATGTCTATATGGTCGTAAGTTGTTATTTGTTGATAAAAATGTTTATATTGTCGACATACTATATTCAACATTCAATAAAGTATTATAATGTATATTTTTAAAAACTAATAAATTGTAGAAATTAAAGCATTCTCTTAAGCAGATTCTAGTCAAATATTAGCTATAAATTTGCATATTGATAGCTTTATTAATCTGGTTAATAACTAATAAGCTAACCAGACGTTGTAGCTAACTCTGTACCACGGTTAACATTAGAACTATTAGCGTTAAGTTTGAGTATAATCAAATTAATTATGTAATTACTCTCCATTTACTCGAACGAACTAGAAATCTATTTTAGATTAGATAGGTATTCTGTTTAATATTGCTTGTAATTACTTAACAATGCGCCCTTTGATCATCAAATTACAAAAAATAATAAAGAATTGAAATATCTTTCAATTAATTTCTGACTTTGCAAATAATTGGTACTAATATACAAACGAATCAAAATATGTATTCATTTGTCTGACATAATAGACCATTTCTATTTATTGGGATCCGTGTCTTTGCTATGTGAAATATTAAAGTTACGATTTACTGTTATCCATTTGTATAATTTGATATCTTTACTGTTCAAATTGATGTTTTTAAACTATACAATCACTTTGGTGGTATTTAAAACTCATCTCATTCTTTTCCATTTTCAACGCTAAACCGCATTTAGTAATGAGGAATACTTATTTTTATGCGTTTAAAATTTTTTTTTCTTAAGGGGACCTGATAACCTTAAAATTTTTATTAAATTAATTATATATTTTTAGGTATAAATGAATTCGTTTATGCCATTTTTACAGGCCTAATTAGTATAGGTACATTTCTGTAGATTTGAATTTCGCGCTGAAATTTGAAACTGCTCTTTTACTTCATCCTAGAGGAAGCTTTATAATAGTAAAAAAAGGTATCTTAAAAACATATTACAAATAAATTTGGACTATTTCGAACCAAAATACACTATGTTTAGAAAATGTCCGTATGGATGTGTGCAACGCATAAAGATTTATCGAAACGTTGGTGAACTGTTAAGGATAGTTTCTACCAGAGATACCTTATGTAGTAATATATTTGCTCTCATTATATTTATTTATTGTTAGTATAAAGGGTTAACAATGCAAAATATTTCAGTTTAACTTAAATATAATTAAATTAATTACTTTGTTTTCAAATGATCGATCGTACTAGGAATTTATTTTAGATTAGATCAGAACACTGTTCAACATTGTAATTGCTTAACAATAGGCCCTTTGAGCTTTAAATTATGATTTACAATACAGCAATGTAATTATGCAGTTTCTACGAAATAAATTATTAGATTCTTAAAGTGCTTTTTCGACTAATCTCTGCATTCGCAAAGAATTGTTACTAAAATTGAAATGAATTAAAATATGAATTTATTGCCAGACCATACTAGTCTATCTCTACTTACTTTATCAGATATAGTTGCTGTGCAAAATATCATATCTACCATTTATTTTCAAATAATCCGTTAGTTTAATTTATTGTATTTCTAGTTAAAGCTTATATTTTTAAACTATACAATACTTCTGTCGGTCTAAAACACTATTAGACAATTGTAAGAACTACCCTGGTAGAAAGTTAGCTAGAATGGCTGGTTAACTTATTAATTATTAGCCAGATTAATAAGCTATTAATAAGTCAAATTATAGCTAATATCTGGCTAGAATCTGCTTAAGACTATACTTTAAGCAAGAACGTATTTTGTTTGCAAATCTAACCTATTTATATTTTGTTATGAAAAGTTATTAGTTTTTAAAAATATACATTATTATACTTTATTGAATGATCAATATAGTATGTCGCCAAAATAAATATTTTTATCAACAAATAACAATTTACGAGATTATAGAAGTATGTATACACAATACTAAAAGTATCTCATAACTAATAATTTTCTTTCCGAAAATTAGTCAATCATAACTTAGTCAACAAAAATTTTGTGATTGATGTCGAAAATAAAATTTTGTAATAACACTTCATTTTAAAACTACACATATTTGTTTACCAATTCTCCAAATTTCGTCATAACTTGCATTATTCTGTTTTTATTGTTATTTAAAAAAAACAATAATTATATGACCACATGCTTCTATTATTTATAATATAAATTTCTTTAATAAAGACACTTAAAGTTTACTCGGAGCTTTGGTACTTTTTGTGTAAATAGTACTTTTTAAATGCACGCGTCGTTATATAAACAAATAACCTAACTTCCATTACTACTAGACATTTGAGGTACATTTTTAACTTTAATTTAGTAAACTACTTAATGTAGTATAATTACAATTGCGTATTACTTTCCATTATTAATTAATACATAAATTACTTAGTTTATCAATTTTATATTAACTAGAATATTAAGCAGAATCTAGCTATAAATTAGTTAAAAAGCATGTCGTTTTTAACTGGTTTCTAGCTAATTTCTTAACCAAAATTAAAGCAGATTTATATATAGCACACTAAATGACCACTTAATATAATATTTTTTTAGCACATTACTGAAATATTTAAATATGAAAGAAGATATAATATGAAAGAAGAGCTCATCATATGACGAAACACATTGTTTTAACAAAATTTCTTATATTGCAAGAATAGATAATGTCAACTAATGAGAATGAAGAATTTTTGTACTTTAAACACACGGCGATTTTTTATTCTTCATCTGCTTTTAATTTATAAGGTTTCATTTTCTACCTTGGATAATTTCAGGGGTACTTACCCATAGAAAAATTGAAAAATAATCAAAACCCAAAGAGTTACACCCAATTGTTCAGAAGTCCATTAATATACCTGTATGCATTAGCCCTTCTTTCATATTATATCTTCTCTCACATTAAAATATTTCAGTCAAATGCTAAAAAAATGTTATATTGAATGATGATTTAGTTTGCTATATATTATGCAGGAGCCACCTTAAATAACAAGCTGCATACATATCTTTTGGTTTCATCTCTGACTGTACATTTAATAGAAGCTAACTATCTCTTTAATTTTTATTTCGAATAAGAAAAATGAATAAATAAACTCAATAAATATTAAACTTTTTCAAATGGAATAAACTTCGCATTAACTACGATCTAAATAATTTATATTCTAGAATTCTGTTTCGATCATTTCATGATTTACAAATTACTATTGCTATATATTTTTTTCTACATATTTGTTATGCGTGTCTGACTATAATAAAAAATGATTTCGAGATACACTAAATTGGTAGATACAATTCCGTTATGTTTACCATTAAAATTCATATTTTTAAATTACAGTCAGTCTACCGGTACTTAAAAGTTTTAGAAGATCGTAAAAATCGTGTAATCTTGCAAATAATAAGCTATAGTACAATTCCTTTCAATTTCAATTCTACGACACATTCTTTCCCCTTTAATTTTCTCTCTCACCGACAAAATTAAATAAAAAACTCAACAAAACCGCACACATTGAAAACTTCGTAATAATACAGCCTCGCATGTAAGGCGGTGACCCATAAACGCCGCGAGCAAGACCGCAAAGTGATAAAGAACGAAAGTTATATTAAAACCGAAAGACACATAAGTCCGCACCCGACGCGAAAAGGCAATTAAAGGAGTTGTGCGAAAAGATCACAGGGATTTTTGAACGCAGAAAGCGAGAGAGAGAAATAGAGAGATAGAGTCACGAGGGACTCGGTAGGAAAGGCGCGTCGAAGAAATACGAAGGCCATAAGCCACTCGCGCCGCTTCCCCAACTTTGGCCGCGCGCGACGATGTATGCCGGACGCGTAGCACTGCGCGCGCTTATAAACTTGGCCGGGGTTGAGACTTCTGCTATTTCTTCTCTTTGACTTATGCCTTTGACACTGGCTCATGTGTCATAATTATTTATTTCAAGGTGCAATTAGCTGCTTGTTTCTTTTCCGGGAAATATCGAGATGGATTTAGTGAGGTGAAAATAGAACAGAAATTGGAATTTCGCGTATTTTTGTACGCATACAAAAAAATTTAATAAGATTATTGAAAAAATTTTTGGGATATGGGTATTTTCGAATACTTTAGAAGAGAGAGTTTCGTGACTGCTTTTGCATTCGCATTTTTGTATTTGTTTTATTCTTATAGATAGGGAAATTGAATTTTTTTATACTTTGTTTTATGAAATGATTGTATTGAAAGATACACTTGCTATTTGTTCTGAAACAGTTTTTCTATGAGAAAGGAAATGTTGTTTTCATGATTTTATCCAGCAATTTCTTTATATAAAATTAAAAAATATATACGATCTCGAATAATTTAATTTTATTTTTTGAAAACACTTAAAAAAAGCAATCGTTAGCATCGCTTTTGCATTCGCTCGCCATGAATTTCCACTTCTCCCGGAAACACTCTCGATCGTTCGCACATTCCTAAACAGCATCGATACCCTCAGCCCCAGGCATCTTCAAAAGTCACACACTCGCACCTCCTCACTTAGAGTACCACACCTCCCCCCACATCTCATCACCCCTCACTCACTCAGAACAGTCCCATCTGTTCTCCGGCACTTCGTCAGTGCTCCTCGCATCGTCTCATCCACTCGTCTCTCCTCTACATCTCATTTCGACTGTTCGCGATATACACAGGTTGCAGCGCATACGTATAAGCTACCAGCAGTGGTGGCAACTCGTCAACTCGTCGTACGTTCCATTAAACGCGAAAATAATTATCGCAGCAGCGCAGCAGCGGCTCGAGGTGTACACATATATGCGAGGGATATATTATCATTATCGCGCTTAAGCCCACGATCGATGGTGGAAAGGGCGAGAAATAAAAGAGCGCATTTCGCGAGATTGACGAGAGCGCGGGAGGTGAAATATATTGTGCGAGCTTTTCCGATTTGGAGCGCAGCTGGCTGTTGCTGCAGGGTATAGGGGTTGCACGAAGGAGTGAGGGAGGCAAGTTCATCAATTTCATGTTAATTATTTACTGACACAAATTTAATGCGATGAGCTAACGGGGGGCGAGAGAGAGAGAGAAGAAGAAAGTGAGCTGCATTAAAGTTGAAAGTTTTTAATTTGGATAACGCGCTGTGTATCGGGTATCGAATAAATTACAGGCGGACTGGCAGAAGCAAGTCTATTTTATAATTTGTATTCTATTTTAGCCGGGCTCTCTTGGTTTTACATGATATTGCGCGTTGTCGTTGATAAGCGAGACGCCGAATTGAAAAATATTGATGTTTTAGACGTTTTTCTTAATTATTCTTTATCGGTTTCGATGGATATTGAATGTTGAAAGTTAATGATGCATAGCATTTCTTGGAAACTATTTTTTTAGTTTCCGTTTTAAAAATTGTTGAATGTCGATAGTTAACGACGGAAAACATTTTTTTAACAGCAGAAACCCATTATCAATAGGCGTGAAACGACCTTTACAAACAAGTACTTTTATATTGAAAACATTTTTGCTTCCTCATAGAGGAAGTTTTGTAATAGTAAAACAAAAAGTTTTGCTAAAAACATGTTAGAAACATGTGTTGAGATACAAGGAATCAAAATAACATTATTTTAAGAAAATGTCCGTTTGGATGTGTATGTGTGTGTGTGTGTGTGTGTGTGTGTGTTGTGTGGGTATGTGTGTGTTTTCGTCATCATTTATGATAGTTCATAACTTTGCAACAGAATAATATTTTTATATGGAACAAAGCTTAAATTAAAGCTCTTGCATTTAACTTCTTTATCTTATTACATCATTTCTCACAAATACATTTAAGATAAGATGATAATGTGTAACTAACAAGGAGATACCACAATCTGCAGGAAGCGATTTTCGCTGAGGCTTCAGGAAGTGGTTTCTGTTACCTAAAAATGATGCCTAGCATATATATATATATATATTAAAAAATATTTTAAACAACAATACTTTTTTATAATCTATAATATACTATTGCATACATTTAAATTACAAAATTTAAATATATACTTATATCTCGACATATTAAAAAGCAATAGACTTGTCATTTTTATTTTTCATCACAGTATTAAATAGAATAAATAATTTCATATTGGAACAATTTATAAAGTTTGAGGAGGCTGAGTGCCAATGAATTGGCAGCGGTTTTTTGTTATTTATTCGGAAACAATGGTACCTCAAATCGAACGCTCGTTCAATTTCACTAGTTGCACCTATTATTTGCAATAGCTGGCCCTTGCCATTTGCTGGCCTTTCATAGCTTTATTTGTATAGCAGAAAATTAAACCATAAATATTTCAAAAGGTAACATTTTTATTATTCCTAATAATTACGAAAATAACAGCCACACATTATGATACATTTATTGTATACAAAGAACATATTTACTTGTTTTGGAAATATAATCAATGTTAAATTTAATTTAATAAATCCTTAGACGAAATTTAATACAAATTAATTTTCTTACCCGAATCGTCTTTCGTTCATGCACTTCTTCAAATGTATACTTGTTATTTATTTTTCATTCATCCAAATAAACATACACTGTGAGAAAGCATTATTTATAGTTAAGTATTTGTACATTTAGAATTATTTCTACTGCAGTATTTACAGTTAATCCGAAATATATTTAACAGTAAAGCACCAGTTCTTAAGAGTTATTATTTGGCATAAAAGATTCGTTACTCCAAATGCAAGAATGTTTAAACCTAATCAACTGCATCTTACGGTGATTTTCTCATGAGAATCGTCCTTAAAAATAAAAATTTATATAATAATTTGCTTACGTATTACAATATCAGAAACGTTGTAATGTGAAACAAGGCTACTTAAGTAACAAAAAAAAAGTTTTTTCATGAAAATTTCGTTATTTCAAAATTAGATATCGCGTGTATTAGAGAATGATTTGAGAAATGATCCAAATATTTGTTATTTTTATCGGATTTTAATTTGGAAGGTCTCATTTTGTCCTTTAAAATATTTCAGGGGACCTACCGATATAAAAATTGAAAAACATCGAAAAACCTGCAAAGTTACAGCCAATAGTTTATACTTTACGTGCACGAGCGTACAAAAAAATTAAAGAACCACCATAACTGCGTCTTTAGCCATATCCAAAGTCGTGCGTCTTTAATATTAAGAACTCAGATTAGATATAAAGATTCCTTTCTATCAGTTGTAACGTATTATAATAACTACGACAGAAAAGAAAGGAGAAATTGAAAAGGTGGGGAAATGAAGAGAGAAAGAGAGAAAGAGAGACAAAGTATTTCCATCAATTGCTAAATGTTTAAAAGTCAGTCAAGATCTAGACATCAAAGTGTCAACAGCTGTTTGTCTCTCGAGCAGGCGAGTCGTCGACTCGCCTGCGAACATCGAAGTCTTGACAGACTAAATTGCATATTGGCTGAAGCTAATAAGCCTCGATAGTGCTCTCTTAGTAAGGTATTGCATTCATTGCTGTATTCTGAAATTATCAGGGCCCTGAACGACAGGATGGATTAACAGTATTGATTATTCGGAAGAAAGAAGATCGGATATGAAGATAATGTATGAAATATATGTATGGTGTAGGAGTATTAATTTATTACATGTAAGACCTGCGAAAAGGTATTAATTTATAATCACCCATGGCCCACGAGAACCAACAAAGTACTTATTAATAATAAATAAAAATTGAATCCTTTTTTTTTTATTTATTTCCTGCTACCCGTTATATTTCATTACACAGTGTACTTGCTGAAATACCTATACAGACACCAAAACTACTAGTTTGTTACAGTTGGACCTTTTTAAAAATGAACTACAGTCATAACTCACCTATTTTAGCTTCATCTATTTTATTTTTTTCGCTGCTGTTCCCTCACTTATTTTATTTTACATACTGTAAAACGTTGTAATTAAGGGTAGGTAGCAAGCTTTTCGTCTTTTATATGCATTAAGAGCTTTTATTTTGTTTCAAAAGTAATGAGATTTGCTTTAATTAAGTGGTCTTTAAATGCAAATAATAAGTGAAAACTAAGCTGACTAAAAAGGGGGGGTTTGGACCAGACTCGTTAAAATAAGTAAGTTAATATTTTCGAAAACAAAAAATTGTACACTAAATTTTTAAGACTTTTAATTTTCATTGTTCAATATAGAAAATACTCTCCCAATTAGTGTGTACTTATAAAATATACGATCACAACGAACTAAAACAAATCAAAATGTTTCGAAAACTTCTTAAAAAATACATCCGTTTGCGGCAATAAATTTTTCTCGTTGAAATTCGCTAAATCCAAGACCACCTTTCAGTTTTTTTAATGAATTCCACGTATTAAATTAATGAATTTAACTCAATAAAAGGTGATTATAATTTCTGTAACACGGAGTGAGAAATCACTCGAAAAGAAAGAATTTTCACTCTCAGAGATTTAGCACCTAAAAACACGCACTTTGACCCGAGTCCGAGCACATTTTCATAACTTTCCTTTTTTCATTCTCTCACGCGTTAAAAACGCAAGCACGCTCACTCGCGCGCAACGCGCGTAATTAACGTTAGATTTGCCCCGCGACGTGGAAGAAACCGCGGCGACGAAGAGAAATATCCCCGACGTGAGAACAGAGAAAGAGAGAGCGGGAAGTTTTCTGATTGCCGCTGCCGCAGGCTTTTCTCGCAGTTTTGGAGGCGGAAAGGCGCAGAAAAAAAGCCTGGCTCGAAGGGAAAACGGTCTCGTGCCATTAACATTCTCGCGCTTGTATGTGGAAAATGCGATGAAGGTGGAGCGGAACGAGAGAGGGGAAAAAGTTTTGTGAAGAGAGTGAGAGAGAGAGAGAAAAGTTTTGCCCGCGCGCGAGTGTGCGAATTTTCATCCGCGATGCCGGGTAGACTAGGAGCGGAAAAAACAGCGGTGCGATTTGATCATGATTTATGTATGCGTTTGACGCGTGTTGATGGGATCGATACAGGTTTTTCTCTTTTTGGCTTGATTCCAATAAATTTTATATTTATTTGATTATTTAGTAATTTATTAAATTATTTATTTATTAGCTTATTGCTTATTGACTTGACGATTTCACGTATAAATCATACGCCCACTCACGTATTAAATTTATCTGAATAATGTACCTATCATAAGAAAAAAGTAAAGCAAATTATTGATTACTAATAAAAAATATTACGTTAAATTTTTTACAAAGGGAATGTATTGATTAATAGAAAATTAATATAATCAATGGTTAGACATGCATGACTGTATCTACTTGATTGTCAATTTATTTCTAACTTATTTACATAAGCGCATTTGGGTTAATAGGAAATTAATACAATTAACGTCTGATCACATATGGATATATCTACTTAATCACCAATTACTTAATTACACAAGCAAAATTGTGTGCATATCTAATTATGTATTGCTATACCTTCTAAATTGTCAAATATTTTTAGCTTGTTCAAATAAGCATTTGCTTAAACTATACATTAATATAATACATACCGACCGTACAATGCTATATCTACTAAATTATCAATTCCTAGTTTTCACAAGCAAAATAGTATCCATATCTGATCATGTATCACTATTATCTGCTGGATTGCCAAATATTTCAATTTAATTAAGAGCTTTATTTCAAGACAAAAATCTAAATGAAACTCTATAGTGAAACAACAAAAATGATTCTTAGTCTTCAATTTATAAACAAATTCGCATACACAACAGTCCCTTAACGAGCACACATCAAACAACTCCTTAAACAAAAATCTCAAAAAATCCCGTATTAATAAATATTTATCTCCGATCCTCCATAAATCACGTCGCTAAAGCCAGCAAATGCACACCTCCTTCTTATGCACTGCTCGCCCGTTCCCAAAAAGAACAATAACACAAAGAAAAACAACGAGAAAACCCACACTCGCCGACCTACAGAGCATAGAGCAGCGCGACGCGCACGAGGAGACGAGGGAATAATGAAAAGAACAAAGTATCAAATTCAAATTAAAAGTATCGCATACATTACTACGGTGCGCGCGCGCGTACTGCGGGAAGGCAAAACACGCGCGGACGCGCGCTGGCAAAAAGAAGCGGCAGGAAGAAAGACCACGAGGGCGCGCGAGAGACAGAAGAAAAAATAGTAAGCGACAGCTCGTGCGCGCGTACGTGTGTGTGTGTTTTGGAAACGAGCAGCGCTGTATTCGGTGCCGCAAGTAGCCGGGATAGGTCGTCGGCGAAAGAAACTCGCGCGCAGTCGTTACGTAAACACAAGAGTACTGCAACCTCCTCGCACACATGTAGATACACACACACACACACACACAAACACATGCACGTGCATATACACACGTATATGCGCACACACTTAGAAACGTAACGAGCTTTTGCGGATACTTTCATAAACGTGTGTGTGCGTATGTGTACGTGTACGTGTGCGTGTATGTGTATGTGTGTTAATGTGCATCTCTGTATGTGTGTGTGTGTATGTTAATATCTATATAGGTATAGGTGCGTGGGTGTATGCATGTGTGTGTGCGGATGTGTACATGTATGTATGTGTATTTGTTCACCCCAACATTTGCGCAAAGGTTAGTTGGCAGACGGCCTTTTCTACCTGCTGCTGCTGCTGCTTTCCTCCTCCCTCTCTCTCTCTCTCTCGCTCTTTGTCTCTCCCTGTCTCTTTCTCTCTTATGGTGTCTACCTATTTTGCATCGATTTACATAACGGATAAAATAGCCGGGCTGCATGTTCATGTACCATTCTCTCTCTCTCTCTCTCTCTCACACTCTCTTCCTCTCTCACTCTCTCACTCTTGCTCTGTCTTGTCGTGCCGCTGCTGCTGCGGCCATTGTTCAAACGTTTTGGGAATTACGTTTCGCACCGGCGCGCGTTATTCACATTCAAATACTTTCCGCAACGTCATTTCGACTGGCTGAACATACGCCGGGCTGACTCGCGTCTGGACCTGTCGGCGACGCGTCGTCGTCGGTTAGTGGGAGCGAATAGGAAGGGGAGCTACTCGTTACGGAGCGCTTTTTTCGGGACGAGAAAGAAATGGGGTTACGCCGCGCCTGAGTGGTTACTGGATGATTCGGATTTGTGGCTGTTAGTCGATCGGGTAGTTTGAGGAAACTGCGTTTCATTTGTTGTTAGTGAACGTTGGGGTGTAGTGAGAAAAATTACACGTCAAAAATTATACAAATTTTGTTATTTATTGTAATACATAAAATAATGCATACGTTATAAACTTAAAAATTCCGAAAGACGAATGCCCTGCTTAAGTAGTATCAAACAAAATTAGTCAGACCGCCCGGAGATATTTTTATAAACGTTTTTTTCTTGATCACTGTAATATAACAGGTATCTATAAAGTTAAGCCTTAGTGCTCATAGAAGATCTAAATAACGTAGTTATAGCAAAGAGAAAAGCTACTGAATCTAGTTATTTTCATAAGTGGAATGATTAATAGTATGCATTATATTCGAAATAATGATTTATAGAAAAACATCAGTGGTAACATATCTATACAAAATCAACGCACTCACATTCTCAACAAAATACACACTATTATACGAAAATTTAATGATGCGAGAAAGACGGTATATCGTCGGTATATTTATAATGCACGCGATCTCGATAAACCTAACAATTACTCGCATTTCCCGTGAAATTCCCGACAACGCGCCGGAATCTTTTCGACGTACAATTGCCGAAATCTCGCTGATTACCGAAAATAATTAGGCTTCATTAACCCAGCATCATTATTCCTCATCGGCACTCGCGCGGCATTTTTCGCCCCCTGGCATAATTAACTCGTGCAATATTCCGCGACTTTATTATTCCGCGAAAATGACTTTTATTGTTATAATATTTCCAGGAGCGCGCGCGGCACCGGCGCAATAAAGAAAGCCGGCCGGCGTGCGCAGGCGTCGCCGACCGGGGGGAAATTGCAATTTATGTTTTCATTGCTGCTCATAATAGACTCTCTTTACCTTTGACTTATATCGCTTTATTTATACTGACTAATTATCCTGTCGGCGCCAGCGCGCAACTCCGCCGTCGTCCCTGAATAATTCTCCCTTACCCATAGTCTCTCTTCCCTGACTTCCTGATTAGCCAAATTTAATTTCGTCGTCGACGACGTCATCAGACAGAGAGAGAGAGCCTCGTCGAAAAGCATAATTCGACAGAGGCGAACACGCGAGCGCGCGCGCGCGCCCCACGCACTGCGGAATTTCCGTGCGCAAGGGCATATATTAACATTCTTTGATGAAATTTATGACTCTCATTTTTATTGTACGTAATAGCGAGAACGAGACCGGGATATTATACCGGTTTCTCATATGAACCTTAGATGGAGAAACATAAATTACGTATATTCACTAAATTTATTTTTTGTATTATTTGTAAGAAAAATTAGGTCGTTTGTAGAGAAATATTGTTGAGAAAGGCATGTGATAATGAGTTTCTTACAATGATAAACTTATGTAAAAAGTAATTTTTAAGGTATTCTTTCAATTAAATTTATCATGTGCTATGTACTTTCGTTAGCATTAAAGCTCATAATAGCTTTATAAATTAGTGTAAGTTTCTAAATTTTTTTGGCCATAGGCAACTATTGCTACTCTGCGAAATTTGTCTTTATTGCTCAAATAATAACTATTCCATTATATATAAATTTATTTTTTAAATGTTTGATATTTATACAGCAATTAAAATTAAAAACTCATTATACAACTATTTGTAATACTATTTTTACACATCTAGTTTTTTTACATTTTTTGCACGTTACAAATGTATAAATAATTAGAAACATTTATTTAACAGCTGTGAAAGCCAGTATATTATATTATCGAATTTCGAATATATTTCCTATATTTTAAGGGTGTACCTCAATTATGACGTTTCGTAGCGGGAACGTTATAAATTATACATCATTAATAGATAAACCATCTTATAGCATATCTTCATATATTATATTAAACCATTAATTCCCATAATCCACATTTCAATGACAAACCGACATACAAAAGCTGCATCCATTCCATCGAAAGGACAAATCCGATAAAAAGCTCTGATATTCTCCACCAAAAACAAAAGAAATTCGTGAAAATCTTTCAACCACCAGCCTATATATCGAGTTATAGCCGAAAGGGATCGGGTTTTCGGCCCGACTGCCGCCTGGCAGCCGCAGTGCGGCCGCATCTTCAATAATGTAGCCGCCAGAGTGGTAAAGCCTCCGGATTAATTACGTTCAAATATTAGCGAGGGAGGGAGCGCGAGGGCCGATGCGCCGCTAGCCGCGAAACCGACGAGAGCAGAATGAAACGCGAGAATGGAAGAGGGAAGAGAGGATAGAGAGGGAGAGAAGAAAGAGTTAAAGGGGTAGGAGGTTAATATTCGACTTATGAGAAGTTCAGGAACAGATATAGTTTTTGAAAATGGCTTTTCGAAGTCAACCCGTGCCGTGTGTATGCTCGCGAAGAAGTTTCGCGGGACTTCCAAGTTTACGCAGGAAGGAAGTAAAGAAAGATATTAAAAAAAATGATTGGTGTTGATACTTTTCTGAATATTAAATTATTGTGTTGAATACAAACAAATTCTATGGCATGGATCGTACACTCTTATTATATAATTCGATTTTCACAATGATTTATGAATAATGTCTGACTATAATCGACTGTCTCTACTTAATAATTATAGGTATCTATATTTTTTATTTCGTTTTTATATACGACTAATAACAATACCTCGGTCGCTAACGCTCCCTTAGTTAATTTGCAACATCCATACATCCATCCATCCATTCAGCCATCCATCCATCCATCCATCCATCCATCCATCCATCCATCCATCCATCCATCTATCCATCCATCCATCCATCCGTCCATCCATCCATCCATATATCCATCCATCCATCCGTCCATTTTTGGACGGTTTGAGTTTAATATAATTATGACATTCAAAGTTAAGAATAGCATACGTTTCATATAATAACAACTTTATCAATATGAATTAATGTGTACCCTATATCTTCATGTATTATCAGATACAAATTAAAAATATTTTACTATGTAGGTATTGTATATTTAATTTAGAATTCACACCAGTTTTTATAATACCTTTATTTTAATGTAATCACCAAGTGACACAATTTCATAAATGTATTAATAATTATGGTAGTTTAATATGGATGTAAACAAGTACGAGTTTACATTAAGGGTAAATCCCATTATCCGTATGACAAAACTTTAATTACAATGATAATCATGTGAATTTATCGACATCTGTCCGATGCAATTAACAGCATTACCAGCTGACATATACAATTAGTACGCTCAACACAGCATCCACTTCAAACTCGTCCTTTCATTCTAGCGGCAAACAGAAAATTGCCCAGTCTCCAATGTATGCATTCAAAGCAAAAAGTACAATTAAAATACCATCGCTCCAAGAGCAAAATACCCTACCATTAAAAAAATCAGCAACAAAAAGCACGTCGCTGAGGTAAAGAAAAAAAATAAAGCGCACCATGGAACCGATAAAGAATACAAAATAAATGTCTGGGAAATGAGATAGAAGAGTCTATATACGCATCGAAGGCACGAGGAGGAGAAAATGGCCGGAGCGAGCGAGAGAAAGACTCTCGGAAAAAAGGAAAGAGCCCGCGCGCGCCGGCCGCAGAAAAATCGCTGGCACGAACGAAGCTGCTGCAGCAGCGCAGCTGTAAAGCTCGCGCAAGAAAACTCGAACGTGAGAGGGAGAGGTAGCGCGGCGGCGGCGGCGGATCTTCGATCCATCGCTAAAAACGATTTAATTTAACCCGCGGTCTTCCGACGCACGCCTCGGCGTTTTCCAGCCAGCCAGCGCTCGAAAATCTCTGATATTACTGAGCGAGTTATTGCCCGGGAGGTTCTGCAGGGTCATTGTCGTTTTGTCTTTTTATTCACCTCTTTTTATATGCTAGAATTTTGCGGTGTATTTTCGCTAGGATTATTAGATAATGTTTTGTTGTGTCTATCTCATCGTTAGAGGTCTTTCTGCTTTATTGAATTTTTCTTTCACGTTTTTTTGCGCTCGATCGCGAGAAGTATTTTAATCATAATGGGTTGATCGAAATTCTTAGTTTTAAATTAAATTTGAGGAAGATTATAGTAGGTTAAACATATTTATCGTATTTTGTATTTCCTGAAGCAAACTAATATTAAGAAGAGTAAGGAATTAAGAAAAATTTCAGCGTTATTTCTCTACCCTTCATTCTAGCGATTTTCTTTAGACATGTCTGTTTGCGAAGCACGTCTTGTAAAAATTGATCGAATTTTTACTTTGAAGATTAAATGTTCAGCTTGAGTATCGAAAAAATTCGTATAAAACGCAACATATTTTATGAAAATGTGATCGAAGTTCGATTTTATTATGTAAATGTAAATTTGCAAAAATAAGTGTTTCGAAGTGACATACTTTTTAGAGATCAGATGTACCAGTAACTCTGGAAAAAAGAAAATTTGAAAATTTTTATTTCTAAAGTATATGTTTTAACCTTTTTTTATCTGTCCACACTAGGTCAATAAAAATAAAAAAAATTGAAGATTAATTAATATACAATATTATCTAGTCTTTGATTGAAGCTTTTAAGAGAATTGATCTGAGACCAAATGAGCAACTTTCTACGAAAAAATCCAAATTGTCGTTAGGGAAATTTTAAAAACTACGTTTCAAAACATTCTGCTGTGTCATAAAATCGACATTGAACCATGTACGCCAACGCCATAAAAAGTCACTTACCACGATCAACGGGAATAAATAATCACCCTTCACTCAAGCTCGAAAAACATAATTTTTCGAAGCTTTAACGTCTTGTGCCCTCGAAAATCTTATTACTCAATCCTCCGACATCCTCCTCCTCCTTCTCTCGATCAATACTCGTCAACTGCCGAGTGAAATTTGTCTAACGCGTTATTTTTCATCCGCAGGCGACAGAATGAAGTCTTTCCCCCTACTCCGGAACACACAGAGCACGGCCGTCGCCGAAGAAAGAGGCTGACGGCGGCGCTCTCTGGGTCGCAGCTGCACTTCCACGGGCCTGGTTAATATATATAAACGAAGAGACACGAGAAACGAGAAAGAGATATACGGAGGAATGGGAAATTACAAGAGTGTTTTTAAATTATTGCTGGAAATCACTGCTGGGGATTTGGTCGGGACAAATATGATGAGTACGAAGGATTGAGTTTGTACATGGTGTGCGATCCGCGTGAGAAGTTAGTTTTTCATTTGCAATCGATAATAATTCATTACAGAATGTATATTTTTAATTTTGAGACTAGTGAAATCGATGAAAAATACTTAATACAATATAAGTCACATTAAAGTTAAATTGAATCTTTTTTATAATTAATTACATATAATGAATTGAAGTTGGCGATATATAGTATTATTCTAAATTGAAAATTATAAATCTTTTTCACCATTGATTAAATTAAACTCTTTTGTAGATTATATTGTTGAGATGCGTATTTTAAATTAAACTCTTTTGTAGCTTTTATTGTTGAGATACGTATTTTTTTTTATTAAATCTCTTGACGAATTTATTATAGATTTTAAATGCAATTAAAACTAACTATGTACAAGATCTTATACGGTTAATGCAACTTTAAGACAATGCTTAATTGTTTAAACATTATTCTGACTTTGTGACCATCTTCTGCAGTCTACTTACTCATTAAATGGATATAACGGTGTATAATCTGATCGCTTATTTCGAGATTTTCTCAGTAAGAAGAATAAGAGTATCAAAAGTCTGTAAAGAGAAATCAAAAAGAGAATTGAAGTAAATAAAACAGTATTGTCAATTTTTTTCTTTTTAACAATGTAATTGCTCATCTTAATTAGTTCACTGAATAAATATATCAATATTCATTAAAAAGCTATTTATTTCGTAGCTGTAAACGTTAGGGCTGTTCAAGCATTCGTATTTGTTGACAGATTTTTAGTTATATTCTATACTGATATTTGCTTCCTAAATAATAAGTCCTTTGAAGAAATAAATTAACAAATAAAAACATTTTTAAGGGGATGCGTCAGACCTTTTTTACCTGCCGAGGGATATATTAGAATAATTCGTTATTTTTCAATTACGGCATCACAATCTAATTTCCTTCGCAGGATCGGTTTATTTATAGAAAATGAAGAGCGGAACACTTAAATTGTTATCAGAATAGTAAATTAGCATAATCGTGTAACTTTCAATTCTGATAACAATTCAAGTATTCCACTGTTTATATTTCATAAATAAAGTGGCCCTGAAAGGAAAATTTGATTCTGATGCGTATTTATTGAGAAAAATGAAAATTTTTAATGTATTTGTTGGACAATGAAGCTAATCTGAGCAATACCCTGAATAACTTCGATTTTCCAAAAATTAAGTTGAAACTGTAAGTCTTTATCGTCCAAGTATATACCGTATAGTTCAATAAATATACTTCAGAGTTAAGTTATTTCATCAAAATTGATTTGGTTAACGTGAGACTTTATATATAAGCCCACTATATTTCTATCTACATTTATATATGTTAAATGAGCTATGAAAATAGTGTAATGTACAAATATAGCTTAATTATTACATAAATAAAATTCACAATAGAGTCGTGATTAATAGTTATTGTGAAATGTGTCTAATCACTGAAATTTGTCTAATCCAACCATTAGTACGTTAACCTCATTTTGTAATTTTCACTTTTTTACAGTTAAACACCAACCTGCCACCTTAATCTATTTTTTTCATTCAAGCAGAACATTGTTGAGAACAATTTAGCGCCAAATATTATTCTAATATACAGGCTAATATAATACAAGTTAAAAAAAAGGAATAAAAAAGATAGAGCACCACAGCCGTAGAAAGAATACATAGAAAGAGAGTGCGAAGAAAAGAATCAAGATCGCGAGAAAGGAGAACGGCGCGGATCGAGGCGAAAAACGAGCAGAAGAAGCTCGTACGATCGGATAACGAAAAAGAAGTAGCGGAATCACCCCTCCCGAGTTAGACAAAGAGAGGAAGCTAGGAGAAGTATCCACAGTACTACACCGTATAGAAAGAGAAGCAGCAGCAGCAGCGGCAGAAGAAGAAGGAAGAGCGAACCGTAGAGGAAGCGGGTCGCGACACGTTCGAAGAATAAATAGCTTCTCGACTCTCACGCGCGATTCGGCAGCAGCGGCAGCAGCAGCATCCAACTTCCTGGCCGCCCGATAGCGGAAACCAATTAGACGGGCCTGTCCTTCTGGGTAACTTGTAACTGTTTTATCGATCGAGCAGAAGCTGCTGCACACGTACAACCACCCCCCGTGGAGATATATATATATATATATATATATATATATGTAGCTGCGCGATCTCGAGGAGGAGCAGGATCCGATTGCGAGTGAGAGAGAGAGGCTTTCGCGAATTTCGAGGGATTAAAACGCCGCGCGCCGCCGCTGCGAATCGTTTTTCAATCGAATCTTGGAGCTCTGAAGCTCCAGCCTCGGCGTATAATCGCGTGCTGCGGCACGTGACGGACGGAACGTAGGAGTAAGAGTTTCTATTCCTTTTTCGCGACTTATTCACGAGCGTCGAGTTGCAGTTTAACGATAATTGGAAATGTACGGCTGGTGAGGGGAGGTTTCTATTCTGTTTTGGGTAGGAAAGGAAGGGGGGCGGGGAAGGGTGCAGTGGAAATCTGGGGCTGGTTCCGAAATGAATTGCACTGCGTGTGAGTTTTAGGCTTTTGTTATTGTAGTTTTGTTTGGTGGCATTCCAGCGCGTTGTTGTAATTGTGTGTATCGATTTGGATGTATGTAGGGGTAATAGTTTTGACTTGTTCACCGACTTTGTCGTGGGCACAAAATGTTTGTACATTGTGTAAGAAATGATCGCGTTTCATAATCTCTATAAAAAGATATTGAAGTTGGTTATTGTATTCAAAATTAAATGGCAAAATCAATTTTTTTATCTCTTACTAATTTTTCTTGATTTAATAGTGTTTTATTATTTTTGAATCTTTTCATATAAAACGGTAATTTTTTTTCTGTTAATGAATAAGTGCAAGAAAATAGAAAGTCGTTTACAAGACTTATTAGTTTGAATAATAATAGTTATTGCGAATACTCTTTAAAAATAGATTAAATAAGCCGTAGATTTTGTTACTTCTTACTATTACGATAATATAAAGAAAGGATGAAAATGTATAAGTAATTCTACTTAATACTTTTTTTTTGTAGATTTGCCTTCGACTATAATTATATTTTAAAACATATTATTCTCTCTCATTAAATCTTCATTTATGAAATAAAATATTTCAATAATATTAGGATTTTCAACAATTCAATGGCATGCTACAAGATTCATGGGCACAATATTTAGGGCGCATGTAACGCCCGTGCATGTGAGTATCCTCGTTATAATTTCATCTGGCATGTCTTGTTTTGATACTCCAAAATTGGGTCGTTAAGGCTATAAATCATACAACAACGAACAGATTCGCACAAAACAGAGAGATAATGCAGTAATTTGATACGGAATTCCTGTTACACTATTATTATTCTATATAATGTATGTATCGTATTCGATATCGAATATGTATAATCATCCACTACAACTGTTCATAGTATTCTATTTCGAATAGTGAACTATATTAGATTTAAAAGATCTAATATAATAATAAACAGTTACACATAATTTTTGTATATTAATTTTTAGTAAAAAACGCATTGTTGATATAATAATCAAACAAATAGTAGTTACATCATTTATTTGCGTAATAAAATAAACCCCAATGTTAATTATAACTAATTTTTGTAGAGTCATAGACTAACAAGGAGAGACCACAACCTGCAGGAAGCGATTTTCGCTGAAGCTTCACCTAAAAATAATGCCTAGCATCCGTAGTTTCGTCTCATAGGCCCTTGGGGTCAAGATTGCCCTTTTGTAATCAAAATACGCGTCATTTCTGTAATAAATGGTACATATACTTCGTATCATAACTCTGCAAGTTTTTTTCTAAAGAAATAATGCAATAAGATAAAAAAACTTGTCTAAAAGAGATTTAATTTAAGCTTTGTTTTATAGAAAAAAAAATATTTAATAAAGTTATAAACAGTCAAAATTGATGACGATAACTACATGCATGGAAAACTACGCATATATACTAAAATCGGTTAGCTTTGTTTTTATTTTCCTTTTTTCTATGAATTATTTTGAAACCTCTTTTTATTTCAAAATATTGATTAATTAAAATGCGGTGAGATTTCACATTGTTATTAACAGAATGCCACAGTTAAATAAATCTTTATCAAACGCACACCGGCGTTTCTATTGATAAAGACAAAATGGTGATTGGAAATTACACTTTCGTATAACTAAATAAACAAACGTTATCCCCGCAAAATGTCATCGAGAGTAACGAATCGTCGGACGAACATTTCATCCGAGCATTTGTAAATGTAATTTTGCGAAATTGTAATAAAACTTAATTTATTTTAAACAATGATGGTTCAGATGCTTTGATTATTTTCGATTGAAATTGAAAAGATCGGAAGGAGAAATACGTGCTGAAAGTCGTTTAAGCATATAGAGTTTACTAATACTTTTTTTTTTTTTTTATATGGGGCATGCGGCGGCTCAGTCGGTAGAGTGTCGGATTCTCACGCCGGTGACCCGGGTTCGAATCCTAGTCTCTGCCGATTGATACAAGCACCTCTGTAAAAAATTACATGTGCTTTGTTTACAAACACACCGCAGACCCCCGTCGTCGATTAGCACCACATGGAAGCACAAATATGGCGACGTTAAAAAAAAAAAAAAACTTTTTTTTATAAAAGAAGGACGGTCGATGGCTCAAGTGGTAAACGCGTACCGTTTAAGACAACGAACGCTCAAGGGGCGCGAGTTCGAATCCCAGTCAGTCCGAATAATTCGAGGACATTTTGAGAAAAATGTTTCTCCGGATTCTTCAGTGGTGGAGATCGGTCCTGCAATTAGCTACCTTGTTAAGGGTAGTAATTCCCGTATATATAATTGTAATTGAAAGCAAAGAAGACTATCTACAAGTAGATAGAAAATGCACATACTACAGATTATTATACTACGAATTAATATCAATATTATTTTAGAATGACAAAAGAAACTCGACAACATAAACATAAATTAAACAATATAAACTCACATTAGAAGGATTACTTTTATTTGCAAGTAAATTCGTGGAACTAATTTGAATACCCTATTCATTTGAAGTAAAAATAAAAATTATAATTAACGAACAGGCTAATTCGTCTTAAAATAAAAACATATTTTAAATTACTTTATATTATAACAGGGATTCGCTATCTTTCAGGAAACATTAATATCACCATCGTAAATTAGGTCGAGTGCAGCAAAATATTATACGCAGCATATAAAAATATACTTCGCAAAATGGTTGCAATTCCGGAAAATGGCAATTTAAATTCCAAATAATATATATTATATAATTAACGTTAAATGACAGACCAATACACTGATGCACGGCGTATATTGCCTTTCTAGTGGCTAAATTATTCGATTGCGTTATTTGATTAAAATAAAACATTTATCTCGCGTGTTTTCGTCATTTATTCGACGTCGAAAAAAGAAGTATCAGGTATTAAAAAGTTAATAGCTACCCGAGAGAGAATGAAGAGAAAATCAGGGCAAAGACATTTCTTTTAAAATTTTGGTTTATGCCCAGCGAAATTTTGCAATGTATATTTTAATAACTGATAACGAAAATTTCATCTGGGTTTATTACTAACGAAATTAAAAAAATAATTTTTCGAGTTTTTTTTTAATGAATTGTACTACGATATTTCGTAATATCTATCTACATTCTTTATAGTAACAAATGATTGTTCTAATCCTAATTCAATTAATGTTTTATTAGTAATATGAGGACGAATTAATCAATGCGCAATTTTGAAATTATTTTGTATAACTTCACGTTTTAGTAAAGGTCTCAAAATTTCTATCAAATTAAATATTTTATCAATCTCTAAAGAACAGTGCACAATTCATACGTCTGCTCCAAAAATTAACCTTTATACCTATTTCGTGGGCATGCTCCTTACAATGTACAGAATATTAGAAAAATGTTCTCAACATACAAAATCCGATTCAGGGCTCACACTTTATCCCCGTCTCCCTCGCAAAATACAATCCCCCATTCTCTGACCAATCCCGCGAAAAATATCATCAAAAGCTCCTGAAAATACAGTCTCGCGCCACCCTCGTCAAATAATCATCCACACATCACTCAGCTAATAAATACCTCGGGCGCTCTCATCGAAAACCGTAAAACAAGTGGCAGCGCGCGCAGCACCAGCTGATTAATTCCGCGCGCGGCGCATTAAGAACAGCCCAGAAGCTCTCTCTCGCTCTGTCTCTCTCTCCCGTTCTCTCTCTCTCTCTCTTTCTCTCTGTCTCTCGTGTTTGCGATGCGCGCAGGCACGAAATAGCGGTCATCAGCAGCAGCAGAGGTATATAGCGGAAGGTAGACAAAGAGAGTCAAAAGCGATACAGCGGGTTTCGCTCGGAGCCGCGAGTGCGCCCACACGCGAGTTCGCAAATGCAAACTGGCGATACGCCGCGGCTCGCAGCTTGGAAATCAATCGTGTATCTCGCTGTGCTTCCCTTCCACTCTTCTCCACATCAAATACACACGGTCTCTCGCACTGTGTCTCTCTTTCATGTATGTATATGATGCCAGTTTCCCAACTAGTACTATCACGCTCTTGTTGCTGGTGTAACTAAAATGGATACGCATATTACTCCATGTAAATACACGATTTATTATGTATATAATATTACGCAAACAGTTGAATCTATTTTTAATCAGTGTAAATTAGTGATTATAGTAATAAACAATTTTAATCTAACGTAATATAAAGTAGACCCAGGTATTTAATAATATGAAAGAATGATATTAAATGACGGATTATTTTTGAAACTTTGTATCATGGATTATGTTTTCAAACAAAATTCTTACGATTGGCATTTTTGAAAATAATCGGTTAATGCCCTGTTTATTTCATAAGAATCAATTCTGTATAATCCTGTCTTTAATTCATTTTTAAAATAGTTTTATTGCGTTATTAAGATTAAATTATAGCAGCTGTAAATATTACGAATCGTTCCAATTTCCAATTTTTAAAATATATTATAAATATATTAATATCCACAATGTGAATTATTTTTTTTATGGATTTCGTATTCGTTTGCTTTTACTGTGGCTTTTGCAGCTTTATTTACATACATCTAGCTAAAAATACGTCACAAATAAATATGAATATAGAGAAATGCACAGTAAATCAATAAATTTGTAAATTTTATATTTTTACAGTAAAATAAGTAACATATAAAAAATATATAAAATATATGTACACAATTATTAATAAAGTACTTTGAAAGTAAATGTCGATTTATATGGTAAACCATACTTTCTAGTTTTTGAAAGAGATACAGATTTTCAGTAAATATTTGTTGGCCTTTCAAAAATTAACTAGCTGTATTTGTACTTCTGTTAAAAGACATGAAATTTCGCCATTTCGTTTCTCTATTATACTGGCTTTGTAGCGAATCATCATGGCTACTGTTGATGCTTTTCCCTTTTGAAATAGTGCGCCACTTATAAATCACATATTTGCAGAAGTATTAAAAAGTGTTTTCTTTATATATCTACATAAATAGCGTCTAAATAGAGGCCAAAAAGATGTTTAATGCGTAAGCTTAGAAAATTCAACGCTATACGTAGTAAACCCACCACTGACAAACCTCGAAACACAGAGGACGCGCACGCTTGTCCGCTGTATTTCCTTTGCTTAGTTTATCCGCAGCCATATTTTACCCGGTTAATTACACGGCTGTTTTCGGAATATCCGGGGCGACCGCGCGGCTCTGGCGTTACCACTGTGCGACACGGCGTCGATGGCGCGTAACGAATTTTTAACTGCACGCGCGCTCGCGGCAGTAGCGATGCTATACGCGTGATTACTGCACGCGCGCGAGCCCGCAGTCACGGCGTAGAGGATTTCGCGCGCGGCACTTAGGCCGATGTCGAATGCCAGTGGGAGGAGTTGAGTGATTTTCGTTGCGGTGCATTGTAGTTAACACAAGCACGAGAAATTGAATAGGTATTTTTTGCAAATAGTCTCCTAATGGTGTACGATAAACCTTGCTTCTCAGCGCTGGAACGGTTATTTCCATCGATACGTTGATTAAGGTTTGTACAGGAAGTAATATATCCAATTGTTGTTTTCTAATTCTATAGATGATTGATTTACATTCCCGGTATTGCTACTGCAATAATTATGTTTGTTTTTAATCAGTTTAATTACTGTTGACTTGATGTGACCTATGTAAATATGCACCCGCGGAAAAAAAAATTAAAGCACCCATGAAAGAATTTGCCAGCAGTGATAGTTCAGGCCGATTCTGGCTGAATATTGTATACCAGTGAATTATTTTTCGGTGCTGAAACGATAAAGGGATTATATCGTTTTGATAAGAATGGGCCAGTAAAATTAATCGACGTTGGCCCGAAAAACGTCTCAGAGTCGGTGCAATACTTTTTGCCGATATTGAAAGAAAACAAAACATCGTGAAATCGTCAAGCGCCACTTAATCTACTTTTTATGCTAATTTTTAACAAAATATTAATTTAATGTACGATTACTAACATTACGTGAAATTTTCGGCCGCGCGACAGTAGTCTGTAGTTATGATTATTACACTAAACTTTGAGTGAAGTGTTTCGCATGTGTCTTAAAATTTATAATTCTTGTACAATTTTGAATATATCAAGAAGAAAAGTGTTGTACTGGCCCGTTCTTATCATCCCCGCTACATCTCAGTGCTGGACCTCTAACGTTTGCAAGTACTGGTAGTGTCGGCAACTAATACTCGAACAGAATTCTGCCGACAGTAAATTCTTCCATGGGATGTGTTATTTTTTTGTTTTTTATTTTTTAAATATACATTGGTTTGTAAAAATACCAAACTTCTGGTAAAAAAAAGTCTTTCAGTACTGAGCTGATTTCTATCCGGTGTCATGAGCAACAATGCCCGCGTAATAAATAAATAAAATAAAGACGCCACAGCCTGCGCACTTGAGACGAACCTAAAACCACACATGTTCCAAAGTCTGCAACTCCCCCGTAAACACCACGCCACGACCTCTTTCCCAAAAAACCAATAAAAGCACAAACAAATCACTCGCACACTCCCATCCACAAACACGCATTCTCCCCAGTAATTACCCCACCCCCCAGCGGCAAATTACCAGCGCCTCTCCTTCCTCCAATCATTCGACTCCTGCAGCCTCGACTCCCCGACTCTCCCGCAGCTCTGCGGCATCCCAGCACCTTCACAACCAGCCAACCCATCGACCCACGAGGTCTACAATCCAGGCGGAGCACGCGCGCGCGCGGGCCGCTTTACGCAGCGGCCGGTCCGATAATTGCGGTCGTTACATCGCGTGGCCACCGCCGCCGCCGCCCGGCCCATTGTGTCGTCCTGTATAGTCGTATAGTCCTGCACGTCAATTCTGCCGCCTCTCGTTTCTTCTCTCTGCCTCGCTCGCTCTTGCGCCGATGCGCGGGAACTCGATCTCGCTCGAGGTAATCTCCCGCGCTGAATAAGTCGCCGACGAGGTGGCATTGTGCGGAGCGGACGGGTGCGCGCGCGTGCGTGCGAGGCTGGATGCGTTTTATTTCCATGAAATGAAACTGGCGGTGGTAAGAGGATTTTTTTTGCTGGTGGAGGAACGAGGATGCTTTGTGATGGTAACGAAAAAGTTTTCGCGAGATAATGGCGTGGCGGGAGTCTTGGTGAGGGAGTTGAGGAATTAAGGTGTATAAGTTTTGAACGGTGTACTTTTGTGTGTATGTGTGCGTGTGTGTATCTAAATTGCTTCCAGTGTAGTCTACAGGAATTCATTTTCAGGTCAACGAACGGGTCAATTCGCGTGACTACGTTGCAGTTGTAGTCCAAGAGTGGATTGAATCTACGGCAAGCTAATCCGTCTTAAAATGATTAACTTGACAAGCTTTAAAGTGCATTTATATTAGATTGTATCATTTGAATTATTTAAGAAATGATTTATAAGAGAGCACTTATTATTCGTGTGATTACCTTATTTTTTTGTAATTTTGCACGTAATCGTAATCAGCTACGTTTAAAATATATATAGACTTTAACTACATTATTTTATGATTCTGAAACAATTAGATTTTTCGGAATTTCCTACTTTTTACAACTAAACAAATTGCACAGGTTAAATTATTTGTTCATTCATTTAGTCCTTATGTACCTTATAAATCCAAAGAATCTTAATAGAATTGTTGAAAACTAAGATAAAGCAAAAAATCTGATTTAACGTGTAGAATCATCGGTACTGATTTTGACTAAAGGTTAAGCAACAAATTTTAAGTGACAATAACGGGATAGTATTTAAAAATTGAACAATTTAAATAGCTTAATTTATTAGAGTCAATATCTTATTTATTCTACAATTCAACATTCTGCTAAAACATGAAAATGAATTTTTAAATGATTTAATGAACCAAATAATAAAACTTGTATTCGTAATTATATACATAAACTTGTAATGACCTTAAAACCAATTATAAATGATTGGTGTATATTTCTAAACAAAATCTAATTGCAATAATAAAAAATAAATTCATAGTTTGATGAAGCAAAGTGCACCTCAACCGCGAACAGACAGTCTTTTAGTTTACAATTTTTTTTTACTAAGCTTTTTTGCAGATCCGTGGGATTGTTTGTTTACGTTGTCGAAAGCAAAGAAAAATAGTTAACGGCAAATGCACGCGCGGCTTGTAGAACGCGCGGATTTGCGCATGTATTATTCTTTTTATTCGGCATGAGAGAGGGACACGGCTGAATATCACTGATGCGTAAATTTTTTTTTGCCGTTTCATTTTTTTTGCACGCTTGCGTTGAGCTTTTTGCTTTTCGCTGGTCGGTACACGCTCGTTAATGCGCGCTATTTAGAGCATGAGTCTTAAGAGTTGTAGAGAGAGGGGGTGTAGGCGCGCAGTGGCGTGTGCGTTCGTTCGTTCGACCGGCTCGAATGGTGGTTTTATTCAAGGGCCTGAAATGCATATAGAGCGGAGTGGTTAAAAGAGGCAGCGATGGGGAGATGTTGGCCTTTTCTATGCTCTGTGCGTTGAATCTTGCCAATTAAGTAAGATACTCGCGAAATTAAGGACGTCGGCGTGGACTCCGATTATAATAATTGAAAAGTTAGAGGTTATCTTTTGTGGGTGTTGTGGTTTTGATCGTGATACGAGAAAACAATTTTATCGTATGTAATACGTGATTTGAACAAGAATTTTCTCAAATTTATATAAAAATTTCTGATATGATTAATTCTTTAAATCTACTTTTAGTATTAATAAATAAAAGTCATATATACAAAAAAAGGCAAAATTAATTTGTTACGGATAGAATCCATTGGTAATAAGAAAATGTAGCTGGAAAAAGTATGACGCAGAGGTCAGATGCACTCTGACCTTTATACAGATCGGTAGTTACAAAGCTCGTTATACTAATAAGGCTAATATTGTATTTAATAAATAACAGACTTTATCATAAATGGTATATAAATTCGTTTAACAAAATTCTTAGTTTATTCTCGTCCCGAACAATTTGGTGCCGAAACCCGGGAATAAACATCGGGATTATTTGTGTTTTGTGGGACATGTGTAAAAGGATTTTTGGAAAAAGTGTTTTTAGTGAAATAACTTAATTAAAAAGAAGTATGCCGTCAATGAAGGGATGAAAGCTTGTGAAAAATAAAGCTAATCAGGATGACTATTTTAAAATAAGAACGAGGCAAAAGCAGTGAAGCTGGCATGTAGGTGGATTCGAAACCGACGCCGCTGCCCAGAGAAGAAAGAAGTCAAGTCAAAACAAAGGCCTAGCTGCATTCCGATAGCAACGACGATGCCACAGCGGCCTCTTAATTTTGATTTTGACGATGGCTAACCTCGTCAACGATGCTGTAGGAGGACAGAAGCTGATTATCCATGGTTTTTGGGAATGCTGGTTTAATGAACAAAACGGAGACAAAAACATCAAGATAAGTACATTATTATCTAAAAAGCCAGAATGATTCTGTATTTATTTATGTTTGTTAAATTAAATTGCACGGTGCAGTTTAATACTTTGTCGTAAATTAACATTATATTGAAATTACGCGTATAATGGGATTCAGTCTAATTTGTTTATATTTCGTCATTGATTTAGTAGTTGAATATATTTTTATTTATTATTTGATATTTGGTTGAAATTTAAGAACATGGGCAATGTGAAAAATAAAATAATTTTATAAAGTACGTATTGTTTAATTGTGAGAACGATTTAATTAGAAAGCATTTTATTTTTGAGGATTTAAATATCTGTTAAAAGATAATAACAAATTATATAGAATAATTAATAAATCATTTAGTAATGCTCGACATGTTTAACAAAATCGGTTTATTGATTAGTTTGTAATAATTAAGTTACAGTTGCAAAATAAAGTGATTTTATGCTTAGAACTTTTGACAAGTATACCCTGTAGTATGCTCCATGATCATTTTTCTTTAAATGGGATTTTCTTTTAATTATTAGACCATTGAATACGGAAATATTACTACAGTGAAAGTATTATGAATAAATATAATGAGTTTTGAGTGCGAGCAAAATAGACGTTCATGATTTTAAAAAAGAATAATGTGTAACGTAAAGCATATGTTTACATATGCTTTCGTCGTGATACGTGCAATAAACACATCAACAGGGGATTAAAAATGTAATATATTCTAGAACGGGCTTAGAGTTATTAAAATTTTACAGGTAAACCGATTGGGTTTTAAAGTAATAAAATAGTACAAGAAAAAACAAGAAGACAAAACAAACCGAAAATTTGATTAATTTGCACGGGGAGAAAAAGTATGACACGAAGAAGTATTATAGGCAAAACATAATATTCGTGTATAAACGTTCTAGAGATGTTTTCTTAGTGTGCGATATACTTTTTAGCTTGGAATCAAGTCGAGATATTAAAAATTCTGTGAATTTTCGAATTATTATGAACTATTTGTTACAAGTGTACAGTAGGTTTTAGTGGTGCTATACACAAATGTTCGCGAAATAGTAACATGCATAGTAGGCTTTAGAGGTGCTATGCAAAAATAGAAATGAAAACATTTGTTAACTGATAATTTATCGTAGTAAGCTTTAGAGGTAATGCGACTCGTCATATTCTAATATGGTTTATATGGTTTATAATGTGATGAAACTATTAAAAGTGAAATTTAATTAAAGGGATATTCGAATACGCTAATCATCGTTTGACAAATATTGATTAGACGGAAGACTAGTAAAAGTAAAAATCATCCTTAAATTTGAAGTAGATTGTATGAAGTAAGTAATTTTCGACGTATTGCTACTTGTTAATTGGGATTGAACCAGTTTATGAGATAAAATGGTTCTTTTCGAGCACAAGTACTTAATTCGATCCCAATTAATACGTAGCAAAACGTAGAAATAGCCCCAGATACTAATTCATAGTTTTCTTTATTGTTCTTTTACATATATTTACACAAATTTTTAAGATTATGAATATTCATTTGTTATAAACTTTTTAAACAACATAGTGCGTCCAAAATCGGAACATGTACAGCCTGCTCATAACTGGAGCATGCGCAGGATGCCGTAAAAGCAAAGAGAATTCAATAACCCAATAACCCAATAACCCAATAACCCGACAACCCAATTATCCAACAACTCAATAACCAAAGTTTGTTATTCAGAGAAATAACGTAAATATCATAAAATGAACGCAAAATAACAGAAAATTAACGTAAAATAACGACAAATAACGCAAAAATAACGTAAAATAGGACATAAATTAACATACAATTATTTTTAGTTCACCTAATGTAATAAAAGTGCTCAAAATGAAATGTTAGAAGCTGTTTGCGGTGGTAGAGACCTCTTAATGTTAACTTCAGGCAACCGGCGAACAAACATATCATTTGTAAACAACTTACAACATTTTGAAAGGGTTACAAGAAGAAAATCTGAGATTTGAGAAGTTTTGGACCACCCTAACGTAATATGTAACAAACTTTTTAGAACAATATTATTAATGAATTATCGGTTGTGAAAGTCTAAATATTCTATTAAAATTGATAATTCATAAATTATATATACCACAAAAATTACAATAAATATATCAAACAATTAAAATTTTGTCAATTAAACGTTATTTATTTAGATTATCAAGCCGTTTTGACTAAAAGCAAAAGAAATATATTCTATTCAAAATATTATAAAATTCTAAAATCTTTTTCCCAAGTTGCAATTTTTTTCCAATATATATGATAGCAATAAACATTAGGTATTTACTTTCATTTCTTCACGATTGAGTAATACAGAATTTTTCTTTTTCTTTTTTGACAAACATGACTGCTTAATCCTCTTAAATAATGTTCCATTGCATTACTAGTCACATTAACGCCAACATACAAACTTCCAGAGAACCAATTTTTCCTCTCGACCCTCTAAAACAATTTCCCGACCATCCATTCCCCCTCCACAATACCCCAATCTACTTGAACCATTCCTTCCCACGCACCACGGTACTCATTACGCCTAGTACGCAAAACTCTAACCGCCGGCCAATAAAGATCTCCGCGAACCGATATAGCTCTCTCAAGACACCGCGCAACGCATCCCCACCCAGGTAAAAGAAGGAACGGAATAAGAAACGCCGCAAGTCGCTCCCGCCCCTGCATTAAGATAAGACCGCGCGCGACGGGCGTGCGGCACGTCTAATCATTCCGCGATCGAGGGCACAGCCACGCGGCTACAGTTACGCAATTAAAGAGGGACGTGCTGCGGATAAGCATCGCGTTGCCGGATCAAGGTTAGAGGGGTGGAAGGGAGGGAGCTTCACGTGCAGTCGCAGCGATTGTCGTGCGCGTGTACCGAGAGTTTTCCGGTTAACGATAAGACCCATTGAGAGCGGCAGATTGCTGAGGAGGGGGAGTTGTAAATCGACGGAGGAATAGGAGAGAAGAGCAGTGAAATTTTTGGGGAGACTTTTGGAGGGGCTGAATTGAAGATTCATATTTAGTGAGGGAGAGAGAGAGTGAGAGAATGAAATAGGATTTTGATGGAATTGGAACTTTATAAATAAAGTTAAAATTTTAACGGCGTATGGAGGATGATAATAGATAGCTCTGTAGTCATTTTTAGCTGAAGGGTGCGTAATAGTCGAGATTATATTTTCCGTTCATTAAACCTTGTTGAAATTTTACTATATATTATGTACAAAAGCTAAGAAAAAGAGACTAGAAAGAGTTTAAAAATCCCCTTGAAAGTTGAGATATATCTCAAAATTTGTTAAAATTGCATTTAAATATGAAGATTTTAAAAATAATCCATGCGATGAAGGTTTTAATTGTGATACTTCCTCTTCAATAATTTATTTATAATGTATGTAATAAAAAGATTCGTGGTGTGGAATTGCTTTAAAGAAATGATAAAAAAGAAAAAGACAAAAAAATAGCATAATTTTCATTTATTGCGAAAATTGCCCTGACAATTAAAGATTTGTATAAAATTTTATTTAAGTCGATTTTCTACTATAATAATATTTAACTTAATATTATCTTATTTTTACTATCACGTTTTATTATCAAGTTTCCTCTATGTATAAGTAAAAGTCATATTTTTAAAGTAGTAATCAATATTATGCTACTTGATACACTCATTGCATTGTAGAAAAATCCGTTTGTAAAAATGTGTGTTTTAGCACATTTAAAAATTCACATACTCCATTTTTAGAAAAATGAATTGTAACTCAATCTTTAAAAAGGTTCCCGCAATCTAATGATCCGTGTAATTGGATTGGATATTTTGCTGCAGTAATATCGGTATTACAGATCACTGAGCGATTAAGTAAAAGTTAACATAGATATAAAGAAAGAAAATGATATTTGTTTACTCTAAAGTTATAATTTTTTATTTCTCAAAAAATGCAAATATTATTCAAAATGTTGTTTACTTTTAGAAAACTGAAATATTAGAACTACACAAATTGAAATTTCAAGGAAATTTAATCTGCTTTATCAACATTTTCTAGAGACAACATTGCGATTGACTAAATTTACTTAGAATATGTATAAAACAAAGAAAATTTCGTTTGCAAAATCATACGAAAGTCTTGCAGACTGAAAAGCGAATCTACAATCCACGTAAAAGCAGTCATAAACATTAAAGTACGTTAGGAAAGAGGCACTTTCTCGGCTCCTTTAGCTCTAACATAAAAGGTAAGCATTACAGGCACGTAGAAAGCCTGTACTAGTTTTCGCGTTTTGAACAACTCGAAAAACTAGTTTCGTAGAATATCTAAACATTTGCATTTTCAAAACAGTTTTTACGTATATTTTTGAATTGTATTGTCCGTACGAAAATAGAATAGAAAAGATCTGATTTAAGAAAATTTGATATTATACTTGTAGCTTCTCATGCATACAAAGGTTTTATAGTAAATGAGCCAGTCGCTAATGTTATTACTGCATTATCGTAACATTCATTAGTGCTCGACATTCTGGTACATTTATTTTACATAAAAAGTATCTTATCAAATAAAAGGTCATCAGACGAACTTTATTACATTGAAATATACTTTTGATTGAATATAAACCTTTTATTATTCAGTGCTAAATAGGATCAGCATTCTATTTAAATCCAACTCACAATTTCTATTAAGGAATATAATTTAGTCAAGTTTATAGTAAAATACAAAATTTGTGTTAGATAAAATAGATTGGTTTATAATACTTTATTAATTTTGATGCATAATTTTTATTTACCCTTTCCCACACTTGTTCATATTTTCGAACAAAATCTATATGCATTAAAATAATATTTTCAAATATCTTCATTGGAGTTATCATATATACTGTTTACTATGAGAAATCGTTGTAAAATATGCGTATATTAGAGAATATGCGCTTAAGAACTGCAAACATGTTATATAAAATTGACAAAAAATGACGGTACTTTTCGCAATTGACCACTTTCGAACGTTTTCCCACACTTTTGTACATAAATATTTCCACTAAGGACATAGTAAATTCTCTTATAAAAATATTCCTCTTACGTCCTCCGAGTTTTCTATCACTGCTCAAATTTTCTCTAAATTAGAGCCTGTGAACAGTATGTCCACCGATTCATCAGTGAATATTAACTTTTTCACTACAAATTCTCGAATACTCACTATTAAATCAGTAGATTTCTCCCTAATTCATGGTCAATGACACACTTTTCACCTTTTCATTCCTCGCGAATTTCATTTCTCAATCCCGCACACTCCCGTCCACACCACCTGCTCACCTCCACCACCATCCAACATCCACCCACATCCAGGGCCGGCTCGTGATCAATCAAATTAATATTCCACTTCATCGGCAATAAATCCACGGCACACACACACGCACACTCCCCTTCCTTCCTCCCGGTCGTGCCACTCTCCCGACTAATGAATCTCGCTGTCCTGCATTAATTATCAAACTTACAAAGTTGCGAAACAAGGCAAGTGAGCCCCCTATTCCTCTCGGCGCGCCGGTGATTTGACGCGAGAGGCAGCGCGCCGGCAATTCTAAAGGGAAAAGCGGAGGGACGTCCTCGGCGTCGTCGTCGTCCTCGGCGCCTGCCAATCTGGCCGCATTAATATCATTCGGCCGGCGTCCATCGTTCAATTAAGGCCGAGGCTCCGAGCCCGAGGCCAACGGGCAGGCAACGGCACGGCGTATGCCCGCCCGGCGGCCATTACACGACGACGCGTATAATCGTGTGTAAGCTACACGCAGGCTGCACGCGTGTAGGGAATTATGTATGACGATGGCGATGGCCTGAATATGGAGCCGACACGCTTCGATATCTCTCGTCGACGTTCCGCTGGCTCGCAATTCTCTTATTCGCCGATTAGTTCTTGCTTTTGACAGGGATGAAAGGGATGCGCACGCCGACGAAATTTGTAATTTTGGTTGTGGAGAGAGAAGGAGAAAGAGAGAGAGAGAGGTTTTGTGCGTGTGTGTGCGTTGCGTTAAATTGTGGATTAATCATCGGAGTTGTAAGAGATGGGATGAACAGCGAGCTATATGGCTGATTCTTTGGAGATTTGTGTCGTTTACAGGTGGTTATAGTCATAGAGGAAATGTGTGTCTTTTAACCCTCCTGCGCAGAAGTTTATTTTCGTGTATATGGACTAGATCGAATGTAAGTCTGCAACAATATTTTCTGCAAATTCGTAACATTTTCTAAATAATAGCTATACCATTTAGCTTCAATTTGAGAGGTTGTAGATGTCCCAACAAAGTAAAGATTTAAATTTGTGATACAAAATGTATACAAAAATGACGTGCGGTTTGGACGAGTATACTCGGCTCTCTGCGCAGGGGGGTTTTAAAGAAGTTATTAAATAATGAATACTATAATTATGTAAAGTTTTGAATAATGTTATCTATTTTATGAAGGTGTTTAAAATGTTTGAAAAATAATTGATAATAGTCTTTGCTTGAGCCATCGGTTTAAACGAATATTAGTTACCTATCGGTACGATTAGGAAAAATGACTGAATCAATAGAATTAATGACTCAAACACACTTTTACAAAGGTTCGATGACTGACCTTTCAAAAACCGATTTTAGATTTCCGAAATTTATCACTGTAATTAAATATACCTGCTTAAAATTACCCGTTTATTATAAAATTCCATTGAAGAAAAATTAAAAATGTAACACTGCATTCTAAAAGAACAGGTATTAAGTCATTGAATTTAGAATGTTTTAGTTTGATTAATCTTTTATTAGTCAAATGATCAGTCAGTAGCTAAATAATCGATTTAAAGTAATAGGATGAATGAAATCTCCTTTGATCAATACAGTAAAAAATATACAAAAATATTGATATCTTGACAAACGGTCCATGGTAGAAATCCGTCTATTAAAAATGGCCTGACAGTAGAAACTGGATAGGATTGTCCTCTGATTGCGAGGAAACGCTTTCTCTACCATTTTATTTCCATTTAATATATAAACAAGCACGTCACCTAACATCAAAATATTGAATATTGAAATTATACCTTCTTTTTGTATTACAAGCTGAAGTATCCATTCGAAAAAGCTCATTTTCAAATATATGAATAAAAAATGTAGGTTTTAGCTCAATTTATAATACTATTTGTATAAATATTACAAAAAATGTTGTTTTACCATGTGATTTAATCACTCTCATTTTTGTTATTTATTTCCTAGCCAGAAAATAGCTTGTTGTGTTATTTAGGTTACGCCACTTTTGCAAACTGTATTCAAAATGAGTCTAGTTTAATATTATCACTTCGTTTTTTGACTAGCTATTTACTGGCTTGAAAATGGAATATATTTCTACCAGGGTTTGCCTAGATAAGTAGTTATCTATATATAGCGTTATTTAGAGTAAATCAAGATGTTCTTTTGGAAGAATATTAAAAATATTAATGCATTATCTAGATACTTATATGCAAATGTGTGCGTGATTGATAAAAATTGTTAAAGTTCCAAACGCTTGTTTATTATCATGCGATAATTATTAAACAATGAATAGGAATGTAAGTCAAAGGTTCATCAGAGGTTATCAAAATATAAACTACAAAATATTCTACAACTTCAATTTTTTCCTCAAATTGTATAATAAATATTATCACTATTAAATATTTTACCGAAAAATATACCACCCATTTACCCTTCACCTTCTTACCCGTTCTCCAGTCTCATGCCCCGGCTACAGCTCCGCAATAAATAACCTCCTCTCACACGGCAATTCTCCATCACGAATTCCTCCCGAAACCATAAAACATAAAAATCTGAGTCCAAAACACATAACTTATCTTTCTCTCTCTCTCTCTCTCTCTCTCTCTTTCTCTCTCTCTCTCTCTATCTCTCTCTATCTCTCTATCTCTCTCTCTCTCTTTCCCCCTCCTTTCCCTCTACCGGTATCTCGCCTATGTGCGGTCGGGCGGCCATTCTTCGGCCTGGCTCTCAGTTTTTTTGCTCTCCTCCTCTCTCTTTCTCCCTCGACCAGTGCTTTTCTTGCTCGCCCCGCTACACGCTCTCGTCCTCCTCTACTTTCGGGCCTTTTTTTTTTTTTTCATCCGAGCGAACGATCGGACAGGAATTCGAGCTTTCGGGTCGAGCACCTATATATACAGCCAGAGCTCGCGGCACAGAGCGCAGCCCCGGCGAAGAATCACTGGCGTCTGATCAAACGAACCTTTTTCCACTGGCCGCGTGCGAGCCAGGATCCTTATGCCCGGCCCGAGTAAAAACCCTTCCGACATCGGATAAAGGAGCAGCGGAGAGTTGGAACTTTCGAGGCTGCGGGGGCCAAGAGCTTTTGTTCGAGCGCCTCGTCGAAAGTCCGCGGAATGACGAGAGAAAGAGAGAGAGAGAGAGAGAGAGAAAGAGAGAGAGAGAGAGAGAGTGAGTGGAGGAAAAAAATAGTTTTCAGGAGTCCAAACTAATGAAATACGGAATTGCGTCAGGGTGGGCTCGAGCGGCCTGGGGTTATGCCCACTTGATATGATCGATATCGGTGGATTCGAGAAGTGGACAGGAAGTTGAAGTTTGCTGGTTTTTGGGTTAAAAACTGGTTTGGTTATGAAAGAAAGAAAAACAGTGTACTGTTTATGTATATATATATACATAAATAGTACACTGTTTTCCTTTTATATATATATATATATATATATATATATATATATATATATATATATATATATATATATATATATATATATATATATATATATATATATATATATATATATATATATATATATATATATATATATATATATATATATATATATATATAGTAATACTTGACCTAGTTTAATGACTTGGAACCAAAATTCCTCATGAATTTTCCTCATATTATTGTTTATCAATCAAAACAAAAACTTTAAATACGCATACACTTAGAACACCAGTTTATAAAAACTATCGTATACGAACATAAATAGCTAAGGATAATGTATAAGAAAATATTAAAATAAATTAAATTAAAATAGGTGAGGTATTACTGTATATCAGTACGGTCGTTCATTAAAAATTATTGCTTTACTCTAATTATTAAATTACTAAACCAAATGTATGAATTAATTAGAAAAAGAGGTATATCAGAATATAACTTATTTAGCACACATTAATTTGTCATCTTTTCTAAGTACGTTTTATTATTTTTAAATCTTAATATAATTCTTAAATTAAAAATATTTTCATTAATTTTATACTTCAACGAATTTACTATATATTTATAATAATTCTTTTAGGGTAAGTTATTTGTATTTATTTTATTTATTGTGCCAGTTACTTATAGTATTCATCTTATCAACTAGAGAAAGTGGAATAAGACAGTCCGCAAGTAAGTAAAATGGCTATTATGGCTCGTAGAGGTCAATGAATTACATTTTTTGTATATAAGGTCTCTTATATAATATTATAAAAACAATATATAGCGTGCATAGGAAGTTGTTCATTTATAAAATACACTTTAATAAAAAAAGTATTAGTAAATCATACCAATTTTTCACGCATCCGCTCTGTTACTTATAAATACAACATAATACGACTCTATTATTGCCGATTTTTAGGTTAACTTATTAAAATAATCCAGATAGCAAACGATTAACACAATTTTATTGACAAAAATTGGTTATAAATAATTAACTTTTCTGAATCTACTTATCCATTTTCATAAAACAGTTTTTATGTCTACTTCTTTTATTCTCACAAGGAGAAAATCCCGCAACAGTACGTATATTTACGCTATAATAAAAATACCACAATAGCCTCGAATTGATAAAGCAACATCATTACAGTAAATCTACCCAACACGTAAACCCCGCTGAACATAAATCCCACAAAAAGCACCAGACCGCCGAAAAATTTCCACCTCTAAGACGCCCCTCCCCCATTCCCAACACCTATCATTTCATCCGCCAAATTCCAAGCAGCCGAAAGAATCCGAAGAACCTGAAATAAGCTCGCATCGAAAGAAAAAAAAATCGCTTCTCCCCTCCTCTCAAAGCAGAAAGCAATGCGAGAGCCAGCGAGCGAACGAAGATGAAGGCAGATAGAGACAGAAAGAAAGAGAGCCGCCTCATGGAGTTGACCGTAAGGGCTCACTCCCCCCCCCCCACTGGTCGGCACTGCCGCCGACTCGCGCCGATTATACTTTCCCGGGCGATAATATATCAGGGCCGGTAATGGCCCATCGGGATATCTCGTGTCCGGGCCAATGGAGCTAAACGGTCCGGTCCGTGGCTTCGCGTGTGCGCCGGTGAGAAGAGAGTCGGAATCGCGGCCCGTAAAGAATCGGGCGCGTATATCGACGCGCCGGGATCTTTTGCAAATTGTTATCGGGCACGAGGATCGCGAGGGGGAGAGGGCAAGTGGAGAGAGAGAGAGAGAGAGATCTTTTGTGGAGCGATGGGGAAGAGAGCCGGGAGATGTATTTAATGGGGTTTTAATCTGGATGCGATAGGTCGAGGTTTTGGAGAGGAGGGGGGGGGGAGGCTTGATGGTCTGTTGATTATTTAGTGTGAGAGGGGGGTTGGATTTAAGGGTCGTTCTTGATGTTGTCAGGCGATAGAATTGAGGAAATTTCTGGGTAGTCTTTTGTATTTTTGCACTATTACGTGGAAGGTGAAGATTCTGTGAGTGAAAATGTAAAGGACTTTTTCGAGTTGATTTTGACTCTGTTTGGGTAAACAAATACTAAGTTTCGAGTTAACAAGGTGACACAAATAACGTCATAATTTGCTTTCAGAATTTTGGTTGCTGTTTAATATAATAAGCAAATATTTCACTCGATCGATTTTAGCTAAATGTAGAATAATACTTTTTATTTTATTGTTAGTTTACAGTAGACGTAATACAAAAATTTCATTATTATTTCAACACAAACTCCTAATTTACCGTTTATTTTAAATTATTTAATTTTTACATGTACATACTATGAAGACTGTTCCAAAGCTGTACAAATTAAATTTACTTTTATATTATCCGTTATTTTATGTAAATCCCCGAAAATTTCAAATTTCAAGAATTTAGGTAATTACCCGATTCCAATAAATCGATAATATGATAAAATTGCGTTGATGAGTAGTTCCTGTAGTTTCTCGTTGCGTACAAAGATCACAATTTCAAGAATGTATTTAGTTACTGAATTTAAATAATTCAATATGAAAAAATTGTATGAATTAAGTAAATCTGAATTTCTACCGATACAAATCGAATAAATCTACATTTGAATTAATAATTTCACTATTATTGATTAATAATGTTACATTATACAAAAAGAAAGTAAATTCTAACATAATTAAACATAATAATAAGTACACGCTAATATGTTTGAATATTCCTCCAATTACTAAGAATTACTTTTCCGGCGTATCTTTTGACGATAACGCACTCTCGCGCGACGACCCGTGGGCGCAACAAATTATTAAAAAAGAAACCGCGACCAAGCTCTCGCCTCGCGTCGTAAATACAATTAACGCTCGTGAAATAATCTTACACCCGGGCGCGGCAATATTCGCAGACAACGGGATTAACACGCAGCCGCGGGCAGTAAATAACCCGCGCACTCACCTACGCAGCACAACGAAAGCTAAAAGGACATAAAAAATCTCAATTATTCCCCGCAAAAGAATAAAAATAACGAGGACGCATCACTCGCTACCGTAATAATATACAACACCGTACAAGCTGCCCCGCGAGATATCACGCGCGGGAGCCGCGCGCAATATCGCCAACTCTCGAAAATTCCGGAAACTCCGCACGCGCGCGCGCGACCTACATGCGCCACTCGCGAAAATGATATTCACACCCTGGCGATGCATCAACGTCCCGAAATCAAATTAAAAGTCGCGCGAGCAACGCGCAGCTCGAGAAATAAAATCCAATAAAAGGGGGGAGACGGGGCCACGACGGCATAGAAAAAGGAGGAGCGCGAAGAAGAAGCGTGGGGCGCGCGCGGGGGATAAATAAAAATAAAGCGGCGGGCGCGCAAAATGAAAATAAAGGATGATTCTCGGAGCGAGCGAGCGCCTCTCTCTCTCTCTCTCTCTTCGATAATCCAGCGCGGGAAAATGGATGGGCTAATTTAGCTGTATTTTCGAAGTGTGTGTGTGTATGTGTGCCCTCGGGTTACTATTATCCAGCAGCAGTAGCGGCGGCCCGGGAAAATAGTGCGCGTGTACGCACGTTTACGGGGGCCCGGGCACCTACTTTTCCTTTGAGCTTTTATTCTTTTTTTGCTCGCGCTTTTCTGCGTTTTACACCTGGCCTTCTTTCTCTCGCGGCGGCTTTTGCCGCGCGCTTTGTCCGGCCGCGTCGCTCGCTCGCTCGCTTTGTGTCTGCGAGGCGCGGCGGCGGCGGCTCTTTTAAAACTGTGCCGGAGCGCGGAGGCTGAAAAGTCGCCGAAGCACTGGGAGTGGAGGAATTTTGTTGCCGGAGCATTGGGGGCTTCGCTCGGGCAAATGTTTAATTTATTGTGCGCTGTTTGCGTGGTTGAGGTGGCTTCTCGTTTTTTATGGAGGGTGCGAGTGAGAATGTTTCTGCGGAGAGATTGAATGTGGTTTTCGTGGAGAAAATTAGCAATTTGTTGTGGTCGACGATAAAGAAATGATATAGGTCCTTTCCTGAAATGCAACTTTTTCTCGTGAATTTTTTTAAGCGTTAAAAATAGAGTGAAGGCAGCGCATCTGACCTTAATGTTTCGTGAAATAGGTGGTTCTTTTTTCAAATGAAGTCGTTCAAAAATGAAATTTATAAGGTCAAAGATAAAAAAATACATGTACCTTTTTTTGATAGTGTATATAAGATATTATAATGATTTTTAATACTTTTTTCATTTTGTTTTTGGTGCCCAAAATTTTCTAATTTTTCTACACATAGAGCATAGTACTTTTACTAAATTTCAAATAATTGAATGCATTTTATACGTTTACTGAACTATGAAAGTGTTTTATCTATAGGTTAAAATTTAACAAAAACTAACATTCTATCTCCATGCACTTTTCATCAGCCTTTCCAGACAGCGAACCGAATTTCAATAATTCTACAGAAATTCTAAAGCTATATTAAAAATTTAGTATTTACTTTTATTTATAACCTTCTTTTGAACTTATTAAAATTATTTTTCAACAAATTTTCATAAACAGACCCAGGTAAAAATTACTGATATATGATCCCATATCATAATGGATGAAAATTATCTAATTTCTTCTAGATTGATTGATTATAATCGAAGCTTTCGGCTTAATTAATCGGGAACCATGGTAAAACTAGATAATTTTTTTACCAGAGTTTATCTTAAAATATCTATAATTTTAATTTGATTTACGTATCTAATAGTTAGTATAAGTGAATTTTAGAGGAAGAAAAGCGATTTTGAAACTGACATATATTTATTTTAATTAATCACTTTAACAAAATGAAACCTTGTTTTGGTACTTTGGCCTAGATTTATGTGATACGTATATGAAGAATTCCACAAGAGGCACTTAGGCGGTTCAAAGAATAATAAAAGAGAAAGTTGAGGCACACCTCTCCAACCATTTTTTATCTTGCTCTATAGGTCATATAATATACGTAAAAAATGTTCAACATACAAAACAGACCACGTCATTATTTAAAACGTATATCAATTTCTCTTATGGGTATTTATCATGGGAATTATGGACTAAAAACGGTCATCAGTGATATAATAATTACTTTGCTTCCGAGGGTGTAAACAATTTATTCACGCAATAGAATATAAAGAATAGAAAAAAGCTTTAATTTGAGATGTTAAAAGATTAACAATATCAAAAGTTGTGCGTAATCAAAGATAGTGAATAAACACCAAAAAATGAGAAAAACTGGAAAAAAAATGGAAAATCATGAAATTTAGCGATTTTTTCGAGTTTATTCACTATCTTTGATCACTCATAACTTTTGATATTGATTATCTTTTTAAACGCGGCATATCTCAAATTAGACCTTTTTCTCTCTACTTTATATTCTGCTGCGTGAAGAAATTATCTGCACCCTCAAAAGCCAAGTAATTGTTATATCACCGAAGACCGTTTTTAGTCCACAATTCCCATGTTAAATTCCCATAACGGAAATTGATATACGTTTTAAAAAAATGACAAGGTCTGTTTTGCATGTTGGACAATTTTTACGTATATTATACGACGTATAATGACCCGAGGAAGAATGACGTATCTTCTATACTTATACACAGCAGTTACATCCTTCTTCTTACTGACACATCTAACAATCTAACAGTTACATCAAGACAAATTCGGAAAGAGATATACGATTTATAATAATTGAAGCTCAACTCTCTCTGGAACACTTAGAATACGCAATCTGTCAAGCAGTTATCCTCAATTTTTCATAACATAAAATTGAACAATCTAACTACAACATAAATAACGCAGTCTGAGCGCAGACTTGGCTACAGCTGCCTCGAAGCACGATGCCACGCGCGCTCATCCGTCGCGCGCGACGTTAACGCACGTGCGTGCAGCCGTGGCCGCGGGAAACGACGGCCGCGCCACTACGGGTGAATATCGTTATTGTCACCTGCGGTCGTGTGCGCGCGCGCCGGGCTGCAGTCAATTACGTCTTCGCGGTAACGGGGCACGGTGATCGACGTCGGCAGACGGCACGCCGGCAAATCTCGCGATCGACGAGCCCGTGATCATTGCACATCGGCCGGTGTTATTGCCTCCACATGCCGAAAGTTACGACGTCTAACGCGTGCACTGCGAGGTCAAACTTGAACTTGAATGGAGATTCAAGCTGGATTTAGGCCAATGCACCGCGCTATATTATTTTTAATGTTCAAGATTAGAATTAGTATGATAAGCATTAAAGATTTCACGAAATTTATTTCGATATATTGAGGTTCTGTAGAAAGGAGACTTCGTTCTGTAGAGGCTTAGATGTATCTATTTCGTTGCAATATAAAATTTACAAACATGAAACATTACTATATTATAAGAATACCGATGTATTATTATTTCTTAATATGGAGGCTTCTTTCAAGATATAGACATTTTTAAATCTTATAAGTGTTTATATTATATCGAGCATCTACTGTATTATATGTTTACTATTGAATTAAACTCTAGTTTTGCTTTCTAAAAGAGAAAACTTTTTTTAATGCTTCGTTTACTTCTCATATTTCCAGTGTCAATACGCCTCTCACGTGCTTCTTTTTATTCTCAAAGTATCCGTACCACACGTCAATTGACAATAGATGGGATTTTCGCATGTCAAGTGTTTGCGTGACTGAGTGCTTTATAGCTTTAAAAAGGAGTAACGTTCCAATTTTTCCATTCGTTGCTGCATGCTTTGCTTATTCCGCGAAAATACGCAAGTATGAATTCTCGAGTATACAACTGATTAGATGCTTGTCTCGGGATTGAAGGGAGCGAAATGATTTCTACTTTTGTCATGCAACAATGCTATAATTAAACTCTTTAATTTTTTTAAAAAACTAATTACTAGATTTATTCCATAATGTTAAAGTGGAAGTTTTTGTTCGTCTATTATTACTCAAGTAAATTAATATTAGAAAAATCTCAATATTCGATACGTGAGTGTAAAATATTTCACAACACCAAAAAATATATTCAAATTTTTGTTATTATTTTTAAAACAATGTATGTTCGGATTTTTACTATTCTTTATTTCAAACGATATCAAATATTACGTTGCTATTTTAAAAAAGCATTGATGCAACAAATTCTTTTTCTTTGAAAGTTTTGAAATAACATATTTTTCATTTCAATTTATAATGAACAAAATATACCGTAGAACTAAATCCTCACGTAGACGCATAAAAATGCATTTTCATGAACTGTTCTAAAACAACTGTAATACATATATTTACTTTTTCGGACGCACGCACATAATACATGCATACACACTCATACACACACAGGCACACACAGGTACACATATATACATATATACACATATACACGTGCATATATCTATATACATACACATACATACGCATACCCGCATGTATTGCGTACTTATGATATAGCAACTAATTCAGTGGAGCAGCAATAAAAGAAATTTTTAAAGCATTTGAAAATGCGTCCACATAATTGATATTATGTACAAGAACGTCAATGAGGCCCCTAAATAACATTCATTGTCTTCCTCACCCGGTACACAGCTTAACAACAAAATAAATACGGCGCACCCTCTCACAAAAATACTCAACCATGTCGTTCCACAGCAGCAGCAGCAACAGCAGCAAGCATCAAACAGCAACTCGGTACACACTATGTACCTCGGGCATACAGTGCGCAGCACAGACGCGCCACTGTGCCCGAGAGAGAGAGGGAGAAACCCATTCGCCAACAAATCTCAGATGCAGCGTACATAAAGCTCAAATTGGCATAAGTAAATTAACGCGAACGACGCGGGACTCCAGCGTTACTGGCGCGCGCCGCGGCAGCGTGTCGTTTTCACGTATGCACATAATTGTACGTAAAGCACGGCGCGGCGCGTGGTTTCTGTTTATACAGAGGAGCCGGCGTCTTATGTACGTGGAATTTCATGCGCCCCGCGCGCGCGTGTATATCTGATGGCGAGGACGATGCGCCGCACGCCGATACGACGCATCTATTTGAGTAGGAGCTGCACGTGTAAACTGCGTCTGTCTGACGGAATGCCTGGCTGGCTGTGGCGCGAGTTGTGCTGCTCATTATTTCGGGAGTGTTATTTGGGTAAGGAATCTGTCTCGCGGCGCGCGTATGACTTTTAAGGTCTCTTCGTCGGTTCGTTAGCGGGGTTGATTATCGTGGATTTGATGACTTGTTTTTGGCGCTGCTTCGAAGGCATCAAAAAACGATTTTTAAGCCACAATTGTGTTATGACACGTTATACGCAAAGATATTTACGGTAAAGTTGAAGATCTCGAGAGAATACAACATTTTGTATGTGACACTTTTTACGACAACATCATTTAAACAAAGTTTGTCCATAAAGACAAATAATAAGACGCAAAAAAGACATCAAAAGACTATTTTTAGCCACAATTAGATTTTAATACATTATACGCAAAAATTTTACAGCAAAGTTGTAGATCTCGACTTAAGAGTTGTTGAAGAAGTTTGGACTTGAAGTTTTGAATGGGAGTAGTGTTGCAGGGAAGGAGATGATAGTGTCAGATAAGCCATTACAAAAATTAGATGCAACTACAGTAAATGAGTTGTCAAATAAATCTGTAGTGAGCTATAGCATGAAGTGAGGATAAGTGCGTAGTCGCGTGGATTTGTGTACACTCTGTACAGTCATCAGAAGTAATCGAGAGTCGACATACTTTTGCCTACGAAATTTCATAAGTTAGAATGTCATGGTCTTGAAGAAATACTCTCGACGGGCCTGAACCGTAAGGGATCCTAATCGTTTTCAATAGGAGGTAACATAATCACGTCAAGAAATATTTCCATTCGCATTTTATGCTCGCCTTAGATATTGTTCCCCGCTGGAGGCATGACAATCATGGTAGGCATAATCAAAGATAAGATTAATAAGTTACTGCTCAAGTTGTTTACGAATTGGAAAAGATAAAGCATGTGAGATACCTGTGTTTCGCAGTCTAAGTTTAGAGAAAGTCATATACCCAAATTTTGTAGACACATACTCAATAACAGTTTCCTCGATCATGATTCGAGCCATACTACTAATATGTATGATAGAACAATTAATAATTGAGATCGAGTCTTAGTCTTAAGGTGATGTTAAACCCCGTGTTACTGGTAAATATGGGGAACCACCTTTTTAATTCATTTCTCAATTTTAAGAAAATATCTCTATGAAAAGTTGTTCTTTTTGGTTGGAACAACAACTTTCCATGGAGATATTTACTCTAAATTGAAAATGAAATGAGAAAAGTGGATCCTCGTATTTGTCGGGGATAGGTAGCTTTAGCATCACCTTAATTAAATTAAAGGCCATTTTAATAAATCATATGCTGAGTGCTAAAAACTAGATTGATGAAGATTAAGAATATAAGATGCCCAATGGCTAAGCCTAGGGTGCTTCTGCAAAAGTAGAAAGAGAGAGAGAAAGAGAGTGAACGAGAGAGAGAAAGAGAGAGAGAGAGAGAGACAGATAGTACGATAGAACAACCGTTAAAGGCAAAGCGATCACCCGTATACGCCTACGCGCTCGTGCACACTCATGCAACTGCCGACGATAAACTGCAAATAACCAATTCGCGTTTCCTCCTCGTATGCACTCGATTATCGATACGACACACTCACGTAGAAACACACGCGCGCGCACACTTATATAAGTACCAGATACAGCTCGCGAGGCTATCTAATTGTGACGCGTGTGTACGCGCGGGGTGAGTGATTGCTCCTGGCAAATATGAGTTACTCGCGTCGCTCTGTGCGTTCGCGCGAGCGACGGCCAGCCGTCAACTCTCTTAAACCGCCCCGAGCCTCAAAGAGAAAAGTCAAAGGAATTGGCGATGTGCCGTGCAGGAGTGATGGATGAGAGATTGAAATATTGATGTCGTTGGGAAGAATTTGCATGACACTGTTCTTTAAGGTATACTTTTTTAATTGCATTATAGGTACATTTGTCTATTAGATGCAAATGTATATAAAAAAGTATCACTGTTAGAAAAAAAATCGGTATTGGGATTTGACATGGGGGACATGCGCCGATATAATATGTCTGACTTGAATGGTACTTTTATGCAGAAGTCTGCTCTGAGAAGTGTTTATACGCATTATCATCGTGCAATATCGCACACGTGCAACATCACCGTTCAATGATCTTGTATTTTTCGACACCAGGTGGCTTTCAACGCCAGATCCTAATAACATAAGGCCACTGACATTTAGCTAAAATAAAAATCAAAGTACAATTCAATCTTAAACGATAAACAAATTTAGCAAGACAAATTTTGACCTTTAGTTAAAGTATATGGATACAAATTTAGCTAGATCATGTAATATATAGATGAAAAATTATAATTTTATTTTAAAAAGGTCATTTGTAACGAAAGAATAATTATGTCAAACATTTGAATTAGATAATTTATACAGATAATATATTCGCTAGATAAATTATCTTTTTCAGATTGTACTTTTTTTAGGTAAAAAATTTTATAAACACGTACTAAGAGAGGTTTTAATAATACTAACGATAATATCTCAACGTATTAGTAATACTGAATCCATCATTTTTGTTAATGTTTCTAATTTATTTTTAAATATATTTCGTTTGATCAAACATTCAGACATTCAAATAATTCGTTTGCTTTTCAATCGGGACGGAACAGAGTAATAAATTATTCGAAATTGAAGTTATTTGAGTAATTTAAATACATATTTTCATTGTATTTTATTTCCCAATTTCTATCTATGGCATTAATTACATGACAGATAGATTAAATGATAAATAATATTTAAGATATTTATAGAGATTTTAGAGATTTTTTATTTAATGATAAGATATATTATTTAATGCAATGAATTTGATGATATTATAGATTTATAGCCAACAATAGCGTTTATATACTATATTTGGAAGATATTATAAGGAAAGTATAGCACAATGAATAGGATGTCTTCCATGAATGACTAATAATCGAGATTTTTTAACATTCAAATGTATACAAAGTAAATGTGAGTACATGATGTTAACTGAATAACTTCCATAGAATCGTTTGATAACATTTTTTAATGTGATATACTCATTATGTAGAGATTTAGCCCGTTCCATATGGCATATTTGGCACATACTGGTTTTCGACAATGACACAGTTCATAAACAGCACTGCTGAGTCTGTCAGAGGACATCCGAGATGGTATCAATAGCAAGAAACAGCTGCTTATCATACTCCTGACGTTTGATTTCAGTAAGATGTTCGACAGAATATCGCCCTCTAAATTGCTTCGTAATCTAATCAGAATGGGGTTTTTCTAGGTCCACAGTTCTGTGGATTAACCTGGAAGGTTAACAGAGCCTTATACGGACTCAGATCTTTTAGATCCTGCACCACTGAGGCGTTACGGAAGCAACTCGCAGGTGCTCTTGCTGTCTCTCATTTAGATTTCTGTTCTCTTGTATACCTCGAAGTATCAAGTGAGCTTCAGACCAAGCTTAAAAAGTTGCAAAACTCCTGTGTGATATATATATATATATATATATATATATATATATATATATATATATATATATATATATATATATATATATATATATATATATGTATGTGTGATGCGAGAAAGGATGAACATGTCTCTCCCTACAGGAGGAAACTGAGCTAGTTGACTGTGGAGGCAAGAAGGTAGTATTTTGCGGTGGTACTGATTTACAAAGCAGTTGTCATGGGACAGCCTCCGTCTTGCGGCTCCTTTTGAACAAAATCAGTCTAGGACCTCAAGTAGGAATCCCAAGGGAATCAAAATTTCAGGGTCGCATACTGATGTCGGCCTGAACTACTGTAGAACACAAGGTACTCGCCTCTGGAATTCGTTCCCTCACGGTATTAGGCATTTTCCCTCTCTAAGAAAATTTAAAACGTCAATATGCCGGTACATCTTTCAAAGCTGCGACTAACAACATGTGTTTTGTGTTGAAAATTAACTGAAAATAGTTAAGACTACTTAATCTGTGAAAATATATTAAAACTTATGTGATGAAACCTCACGATAAATCTGTGATATGGATACTAATTTAATGGTTCAAGAATGATGTATATTTTGATGTATATTCTTGACATATGCAAAATAAATCTTAATCTATCTATCGATCTACGAAACTAGTTCTATATATAGAACTTTGAGGTATATCTACGTTCCAATTCGCTCAGAGGACACATTTCATTAAGAAAGCAAACCACCATTAAACGGTTAAGTGAAAAAGAAAATTATCCAATCACAAACATTTTTTTTTCATAACCCATTCATTCTGAATTTTTTTCTATAAAAAAATCTTTATGTTGACCGATATAAAACCTTAAAATCTTGATCCTACGCATCACAATAAATTACTCTTCTTAACATCATATTTATTAAATTATTTTTTCGACGGCAATTCGACTTTTTATTACATGTACTAAAACTTAAGTGAAGCATTTTTTCCTTAAAATTGTCTTTTATAATTTTTTTTAGAAAGCAATAATATTTTTAACATATTCTTATTAATAAATTTCAAATAATTAATTTGTTTTCTGAAAAAATGTTATTAAAAAAATTAATAACGAGAAGGTGCTCGATTTAAGTTTTAATTCATGACAAGAAAAGACGAACTACCGTCGAAAAAATATTTTTCGTTCATCGTGTCACCTAGAATCGTGCACGCCATAAAGTTCCTTTAATAAATATGGCATTAAAGTGAGTAATTTATTATGACACGTAGGATCAAAATTTTGTGGTTTTATATCGGTGAACATAAAGATATAATCAAGTATTTATAGAGAAAAAATTTTAGAATGAATGCTTTTGAAGGAAAAGAATTTTTATGGACGGATACATTTATATTTCATTTAAGAGTTTAAATGTGCTTTGCTCCTTAAGTAGAGATTGCTTTTTAGATATATCATTTTTTGATAATTAATGTTGCATACACTGTACACTATAGGACATTGTATATATCCATATAATAAATATGACAGCGTAATGATTTCATCTTATATATATATCGATAGTTACAAGAAAACGTGTGTTAAAGTACGCATACATAACATGTAACTTATTTTTATTAAAACCTTATGAATTGAAAATATATTGCATGCTCGTGGAATCATATATGAGGAGGTACGCGTAACTTAAATATTATTCTTTCTATTAATAAAATACATCTTAACTTTTACACTCCATACCTCCTGAAAAGCATTAAAATCATTTATTACATCTATTCCTACAAATCAAGGAACTGCACAAATTTCCATTCTACCTGAAAAATACCCACACACCCACCACTAGAACCAGCAACAATTGCTCTTTTACCACCCACCTATATTATACAGTACCATTCGCACATGACCCAATGCACAGTAGCAATAAGCAGCAGCAGGTCTGGCGCACGTGCGAAGAAATACACATAAGCGAGAACTTGCGCGCTCCATACCGCTAATTTCCGATCGCTCTCCGTAGTGTATATCCACCCGCGCTCCGAAATCCGTCGCACCCCTCCAGCTCTATACAAAATTGACCAAGAAGCCGAACAACAGCAGTACGTCGCGAGCAAGAGAGAGAGAGAGAGAGGGGGGGGAGGGAGGGGGAGAGAGAGAGAGAGAGAGTTAAAGGGCCTGTCGATGTGTATACACACTCGGTAAAGTTTATTTACGACTGGACGCGAGAACTACTCTGCTGCTGGTGGTTCTGCTGCAGGCGTATACCGCGACTGGGTGGGTTTTACGAGGCGGCCAGCTGCGCGAGAGTCGATCTTTGCCCGAGTCTGCCTTCCAAGACGTAGCTGGAGTCGAGCTGTAGTTGGAACTAGAGCTGTCGATCCGGGGCTTGGATGTAGGTTCAGACGAAGCGCGCAGGTTGTACGTAGGTGTACATATGTATGGATGGATGGATGGACGCAGAGGCGGATGTGTTATAGATATATATGTATGTACGATCGAGACGCACGTGCGAGTCGTTTATCACGCTCGAATTTCGCCGCGCTGCCACCAAGTCTGTTCGCGCGCAGTGGTGTCAGCGGTGGGTGTGCGAACCGCGCGAGCAATCGACATTCGTCCATGAAAATATCCTCGGTGAGCATTGTCGGGGATACCAAGGCGAGATATAGGTATTGATTATATTCTTTCTTTATAAGTTTGTAAAATAATATTTGAAGAGTGTACTCAACATTTTGAAGCAATAATGACTTTAAAATCAATAGTGAATCCATTACAGACATCGTCGGTATCATTATTTCAATCATACCGGTTATCTGATACAAAGAAAATAATTAAGTATATATTTTTGAATAAGTATATCAATCGCACAAATTGAATTAAAAAATATTTAGAAATGGCAGTTCTTCAACAAATTTTTTGTATTTCGATAAAAAGTTAATTCTTTAATGAATTATTTTAGTTAATGTGATAGCCTTACTTATACAGAATACGAAACATTTTTTTATATTGGATAATCAGGATGACCTAAATCGCAGTCAAACCGTTTTTCAAACAAATTTTTTAAATATTACTTTTCTTATTAAACTGTCATAGTAAGAAGACCCCTTAAATAGGAACCTTTCATGAAAAAATCTATTAGATCTTTTTGAAATAAATGATTATTAACAAAGATACAGCAGGTTGAAATGTCGTGTGACATCATGGTTCTACATCGTAGAATATCTATATATATATGGGGAATAGTGGCGCTACACGACATTTCAACCTCCTGTATCTTTATTAATATTCATTTAATTAAAAAAAGAAAAATACGCGTCAATTATCTTTCGATAATCTATTTGACGGACCTAATAGATTTTTTCATGCAAGTTACCTATATTGATTAGTAATTGGTTTCATTTACGAGCTTTTTTATCATATTCATTATTAAAGAACATGAAAGCGTCGTTTTAATTCCGTTATTGTTAATATACATTGAACCTACATAGCATTAAAGTCAACTGTTCCCGTCGTTCCCCGATCTCCCCCCGTACCTCGAAGAGCAAGAGCGTTCGACAGAGAGAAGTGGCAGGCTATATATGACGCAGCCACCGCTGTGCAGTGGGGGAACACTTAACGATGAAGGATCGCAGGCAAGAGGGAGAGAGAGTCGTTGTCTTCCTTTTTTTCACTTTGAGTGGAGGTTCTTTTTTTTAGCTTGGCTTCTTTCGGTTCACACGATATCGACATTCTCGCGATTTCTCTGTAAATGGGGATTACAGTGTGCGCAGTCATTTGGAATAGAATAATTTGTTTTCTGTTTTATGCATTATGGCTGGATTATGTACCCGCGTGAAATATTGATTCTTCTATATTTGAAGACAGGGCGGAAAAGGTAGGGAAAGAAATTGTCTTGTAGGGAAAAATATTATCCATGCGTAAATTATGCTTATATTAATATCTTGTAACGGGAAATGAATTATAACTGATTTTTTGTACTAATCAGCAGGGGCTACTGATTTATTTTTCAATCAATTCTTTATTAATAGTTTTATCACTATAATATAATGAATACATTGAAAGATGCAAATTAAAAAAAAAAGTGATTTTGGTTAGTTCTTACTAAAAATAACGATGGGAAATAAATTTAACTGTTTACAAGTGCCATAAAATAATACATTGTACAATAAGGAGAGAAAATTAACTATTTCTAACGAGGGTGAGGTGTTCAGCACGAGTCGGAGTCGAGGGCGCCGAATAGTTTAAAGGCATTAAGAGCGGTGGAAAATGCCTTTTTTCCCGCGAAATCGGGTTATTTTTCCTCGCTAAATGGACATTTTTTCACACTTTTTACAAACACGCTTTTTACAATATGCGCGATTTTCTACGCTACTTTTAGGCATGAAAAGGTCCCGTTTCATGCCTGCGTTAGGAAAAGTTTATTCTAACACATATAGTAAATTATTCCGTTTCTATACATTGTTTTGTAAAAAGAAAAAGTTTTTTTTTTCAACACATGAAATGAGATGTTTTTATGTCTGAAATTAGGGTAAAAAATTGTGCATTTCGAGCGTGTTTGGCAATAGTGTGAAAAAATACCCATAATTTCCCAATTTAACGGGAAATAATGAATATTATCTCCCGCTCTATAACGGAAAATAATGTATTTTTTTTAAATATGTGAGAATTAGGCACCTTTTCATGCATGTAAAGCAGATGGAAAATTACTTATTTCGAGCGTAGTTGCTAATCTGTGTAGAAATTATTTTATTTCTTCTCTAGGGAGGAAATTTACTCATTTCCTTCTTTGTAAAAAATTTTCAAAACTTCAATATGTTTAAAAATTTTCAAAAAATTTTAATTTTTTGGAAAATTTGAAAATTTATATTTAATATCTATTTTTAACTGTATTTTTATGCCAGTAGCGCACAACTCAAAATGCGTTACTTCCCATTCGCCTTACACACATAATAAAGGGCCATATTAAATTAAATTTTTAAAATGCACATGTTAAAGAAAATACGGTGTGTACTAGTATTTACAATTTATGTATTTATTTTTACATTTATATGTTTGTTTGTTTGTTTATTTAATTATTTATAATTTTACATAATTTTGATAATGTATTCCTAATAATTTATAGAACATTTCCTTTTATTTTGTATTATAAACATTTGAATTAAAAAAATAAAACTGTATTGTAAAAGTTTATCTGTCCGATATACAAGAAATTACATTCGATTCTCTTAGCCTATAAACCAAAATCATTAACGTAAGATAGGTATAAGTTCTGTGATTCCAATGCGATTCGAATAAATGTATATTAGAAAAACTGAACCGTTGTAAAAAATTTTATAGTTGCTTTTACGAAACTCAGAAATTTTTTTTAGTAGATAAAAAGACTTTTTTCGTAAGCTTACGGTACAACATACACCTTAAATCTGAAATAATAATTGGTATTTTTAGTGCTTGATAAAAGAAAATTTATGCGTATGCAAAAAATGTATCCTTTTCCCATGCAACTTCCATGAAAAATTCACTGCTATATTCTAGTTAATGCAAAGTATGGCACTTTCCTATAAGCGGATGTCAATTATTTAAATTTTTTTCACTTTTTTTACACTGACTGATCCCCTACCAAAATCTTGAGTAAATCTCAATCCGAAGAGTGCCATATACAATTACAATGCGTATTAATAATTAAATTTAATGGTGTTCTTTGTTTAGATGAGTGATTATTGTAGTCATACATTGTCAATCTTCATGATTTTGGCAGAAACTATAGCCAATGTCAAAACAAAGTGAAAGAAAAATTGGAAAATGGACATTCGCTTACAGGAAGGTGCTATACTTTGCATCAACTGAAATATATTATGTGAGTTGGAAAAGGGTCAATTTTTTACATAAATATAAATTTTTATTAAAATTTTTTGTATCCAGTTTTTAAAATACCAATTATTATTTCAGATCTAGGTATATGTTGCGCCTTAATAAAGTGTATCAAAACATATTTTTTTATAATTGATTGGTTGCATATATTAAGGAAAATATTTATTTATTGATAGTTTTGCATTTACACATTTCGGTAAAAAGAAATAGATAATCAGAGTACAACAGCAAGCATAAGACTATATAATCGACAAACTGAAACTTGAGCTGCAATGTTCGATACTGCAAACATGACCAAAATGATCACAATGGAAGAGGATGTGGGGAAGACCAACAAAACAGTTTGTATCGGATTGGTCTGACAATTCAGAAACTCTGACTATTAGACTATGAAGGTATTATAAGCCACATAAAAATAATTCTATAAAAAAATGTTTAAATTTGAATTTATAATACGTATTTCAATCTTGAATTAAATTAAAAAATTATGCAACATATAATAAGCCACTTAAATAATGAAATTAATATTGGAAAGTGTATCATCGACTAATCAAAGCAAGTAACCCTGCACCAATTATCCAAGAATATCATCATAATTTTCCAATTGTTCATCGTCACATTTTTCGAACACTCCAACATCAATCACGACTCAGCGATGGCGAATGAAGAGGCATTCCAACCCCCATACATAATGAACAAACCCCTCTCGCCTCTTCCATTAACCATTATTTTACCCAAAGCAAATTTGATTATGCAATCAAATGCCATTAGCCTATGATTGCCGTGCGCGCGCGGCCCATCTATAATTCCGCGGGCTCCTACTCCGAAGACGTTTCATTAAACCACGACCCTCCACCTCCACCACCACCATCACCGCAGCTCACACAAAAAAGAAAGCCAAGCCGAAGAGATTCAAATTACAAACCCTCGTTACAACTGCTACTCGAGTTTCAGCAGCTGTAACGACCGCGACTGACAATCGACCAATATCGTCATTAAAGAGACAAAAAGCACGCGCCGTCGTTACTCAAAACGACGAGAGCGCATCGTTATTCCTATGAAGCGTAAAAGCGACAATCCCGTCGCCGTCGACGTTTCCGCGTATATAGTTTTCGACCTCTTTGTCGAGCGCTCGTTATCCCTTACATAATTCGTCCATTTTGTTCGTCCGTATTTTATTTTTTCATCCCTTCTCGATTTTCATACTGCTGCAGCGATGGGCTCGGCGTACTTCCAAAGCGAAGGAAAGAAAGAGAGAGAGAGGGGGTAACTCGCTGGATTCCGAAGTAAACAGGCCATTAAAATCGCATCAATCGAATGCGGGTCCTGCGGAACGAGATCGAGGGAGAAAGAGGAAAATAGTACACGCTTATATAAATCCACGTGAAAAAAAAAAGGATGGATACGAAAATATGCGCTAACGGGGAAAGGAAAGAGTAGGTGAGTGAAAGCCAGCGTGAGAGCGAGGGAGATAGGAAGAAAGTACATGTGGAACGGAAGAGGCGGCGGCCAGGTGCTCCATTTTCCCTGGAACAATGGAAATCGCCCGCGTGTATACTCGCTAGCTCGCTCTGCAAATACGCCCGGAAATATAACCGCGAAGTGTTGCAGCGGCAAGCGCGCACGCAGCGGTAGTGGGTATAGCGGCAGTGGTAGTAGGTGGCAGCGGCCAGTAGCCAGCGGGAATATAAAATGGACTGGCAGACCGCGCTCGGCGCAGTTTCGATTTCGTGTTACTCTGTAGCATAACGTATGTGCGTCCACGTGTGCGCACATATGTGTATACGTGCGATCGAAGAATGCGAAATTCACACCGTGCTTTCGCGCAGTCTCTCGCGTTTTCTATCCGTCTATCTTTCTGTGTATGTGTGTGTGTATGTGTGTACATGAACGTATGTGTGTATGTGTCTAGGTGCATATGCGTATGTGTATATATGCATACTTGTCCATGCATGTGCGTGTCTGCCTATGTGTATATGGTCATGCATGTTTGTATGCTTGTATACAAGTACGTGTACTATATATGTGTGTATGTATATATGTGTGCATGTGTATTTTAGTGTATGCATGTGTGTGTATGTGTATGTATATGTACGTATACATGTGTGCGTGTGTGTGTATGTATATGTACGTATACATGTGTATGAGTATATACCTACGTATGCATATATATATATATATGTATATATGTATATATGTATATATGTATATATATATATATATATATATATATATATATATATATATATATATATATATATATATATATATATATATATATATATATATATATATATGTGGGTACGTGTATGTATAAGTGAGTCTGCCCACTTGTGCTCTCGATGCGCCATAAAAATCACTCGATACTCGAAACGGCCCGGCGGACTGCAGACCGAGCGTATCGAAGACAAGTGCTCGGTTTACCCGCTCGCTTCTGCTACTGCTGCTGCAGGTTCGACGATATCTCTATATCCTTCTCCGTATCTCGCTTTTTTTTTACTCGCTTGGTCTCTCGCAACTCTTTATGGTTTCCGAGTTGTGCGAGGGCGAGGGAATGGGTTCGATCGGTGAATATATGTATGAAAAATCTTTTTTTTTCTCCCAGAGGGGTTGAGCGTTGAGGAAGTGCTAAAAATTGTTTGATAATACAGGAAAAATAAAAATCATCTGTTTTCTATAGAATTGTTATATTGTTAATACGTTCAGCTTAGCACACTATCCAGGGAAAAACATATTAATTTTAATATATATTTATAATAATTATTTAGAATTAATTACGGAAAACATATTATCACTTGACATTAAAACAAATGCTTGTTTAATTGAATATTTTATAGCTTTATAAGATTCTTTGTGAAAATTATATAACAATATAAAATTGTTAATTTGCTTTGTTCTACATTAGTATGTTATAAAGGTCCTGGTATACAAAAACAATTACTGCATTGTTACATTAAATTTTTGAAAATGTATGGTTATATTTAAATGTACTAAGGTACATCATTCAAAAAGTTGTTTTTACATTAATTTCACAAATATGCAGTGTATAATGTACACAAATTTGGAGATTGTGCTTATTATTTGAATAATTCCATTCGCCGAAGGACGGAGTTCCATGAGATTTTACATAATTATATTCCTGTATTTTACAATTATTTTACCGTTCTATAAGATTCTTTCTGAAAAGTATATAACGATATGAAATTATTAATTTGCTTCGTTCTACATTAGTATGTTATACAGGTCCTGGTATACACAAACAATACTGCATTGTTACATTAAATTTTTGAAAATGTATGGTTATATTTAAATGTACTAAGGTACATCATTCAAAAAGTTGTTTTTACATTAATTTCACAAATATGCAGTTATCATGAACACAAATTCTGAAATTGTGCTTATTATTTGAATAATTCCTTTCATCGAAGGACGGAATTCCATGAGATTGTACATAATTACGTTTGTGTATTGTGCTGCTGTCATTACATTGTAAACTCTTGTTATGTCAATTAACAATGTTTAATGCAATTTATTTTAACGATATTAAAGTAATTCCATGTAAAAAAAAGTTTTGGAGAAGTCTAGCAAATGTCTGGATCAGAAAGTCTTGCAAAAGTCTAGCTACAGAGATTATACCAGACTGTAAGTCAGACTATACGCCAGACTTTTGTTGAATTATGTCACTAAAACGTATTTTTACATACAAGTAATTAGAACACTACACTTATTGTTAATATCAACAGGAATTGTAAAAAAGAAACAAAGATTAAGGCTACTGCAGACTTGACGAACTTGACGATGCTTTTGTTTTACAGTTTTTGCCAAAAGTCTGGGATCGTCTCCGTAGCCAAACTTTGGCAAAACTTTCTGAGCCAGAATTTTGCCGGACTTGTTCCAGTTCCACTTGGAACATATAGAACAATTTGTCTTGTAAATTATATTGATGCAGTATATACAGAAGGCCACAGTAAATACAATAACCGAACCCAATTACCCAACTACCCATTAACCCAACAACCAAACTTTATTTCTTGGGTTATTGCTGCCCTTTTACTTTGTTTTAACAACAATAAAAACATTAGTCGGGATCAAGTTCGACCTTCGACACCGATAAATCTGGATCGACAAGGAATTTTTGTCGCCAAGAAAATCGGACTGACGGTTACCTGAGCGATAACCGCAGTTGTATGTCTGTATGAATTAATTAAAATTAAACGCGAATTGTACTTTTATCTTCAAAATCACAAAGTGCAAAATATCCACCAAAGATCTCACTACACAAAATCCGATTTCAAAGTTGAATACCAAGTAAATTCCACCGTCAAATTGTCCATCTAAATAGAAAACATTTAATTTACGGACAGCAGGACGAATATTCCCCACCCACTTCGTGAAACAAAAAATAATTCACCAGCCACTTAAAATCCAATGAAACTTAGCCCAGTGCAGTCATCAATTCAAATAAGCCCCGGCGAACATTAGCGCGTAATAAAGCTACTTTTCGGATGCTGCATCACACTCGCAGCTCTGTCCCTTTCTCGCTCTCCAACAACCCAGAAACTAACGCGCAAATTTTCACATCAACTCCCATTTACCTCGCGGCAACATAACAAAAAAAAAAGGACAAATGGAATTCGCCCCGCCTCCTGTTATTACGCATGGCCGAAATCACAGTTACGAAACACATTAACGTTTCTCGCACTAGGCATCAGAGAGACAGAGACACGGGAGAGGGAAGAAAAAAATGGAAGAGCGCACACGCCAGCCAGAAAACGCACTCTCGCGCCAAAGCGTACACACACGAGGAGCACCAAAGAGCTATAGCGTAAAAAAGTGCTGCACGCGAAGAAAAAGTAGAGGCAGGAGAGATAACGAGAGAGAGTCACACGAATGCTCGTTCATTATGATAAAGTAACCGTTAGCGCAGATTAGCAGGTTCCTGGGGGTGGTGTGTCCTGAGTCTCCAGTCCCCCACCGTGGGGGATTCGAGCGGTTTCGCGAATGTCGCTAAATGATAGTATATGTAATTATGAGACAAGTTTTAACTACCCCGCAGGGTGGACACGATGCATCACATTTCCTAACCATCCTCGTGGATTCGAGAATAATCTCCCGGGTGAGTAGTCGCACGCCAGTGGCAATTTTTATCTGGCTCGCGAGCGTATATTCGTGTTCGTGCTCTCTGTAAATTCCTTGGCCTCGAATTCGAGTAACTGTTAGGTTCACAGAGTGGAGGAGGGTCAATTGAATATGTGTGACAGTCCAGGAGGATCCAATTTTTTACCCAACAGCTAGCATACAGTACATTATATCTGTGTATAGGTGTGTTTGTGTTAAAATAATCACTTTGGATTTTTAATAAAAGTTTTGGTAGTGTACAGAAAGATTGGTGAATTTTGCCTATAATAGTACATTATTTATATGGGTTGGAAAAGATCTGTTTTAGTCGTTACAATTAGAAAAAACAAATCTTATGCGATACGATTAGAAAAAAAATAGAATTTTTTTTTACACTAACTTTTAGATTGCAAATCGTTTTATAATCATTTTTCAGCATCAAAAGTACATATATCATAACTATACGAGAGATGCAGTATTTATAATCTGAACGCAAGAAAATAGATCATTTTTCTTAGGAATCAGATTTGATAGTATATAGAAAAATAATAGTTTATATGAAAATAAAACAACTTGCAATTTTTCCTGTTTCATTTTATTTCCGCATTCAATTCAAGCATAATTACCTGGAAGTTTAAACTCAAAAGTGTGTTAATTGTAAGAAAATAAAACGATAATTTATCCATTTTGGGGAATACAATTTAAGTTCAAGGAATTTAGCATATTAACTATTTTCTGGAAGCGTTTCGTCTCTAGCTTAAATTCATTTGGCCTAATTTTACGCCGTAAGGCAGATTGAAAATGTGCGTTACCAGATGATTAACGCACGTTACAGGTGAGATTGGGATTTTTTTCAAGGCGCGTGGGATGCGTGGAGAAAGTCAGCCACGCGTAGAGCTCGATGAATTTTATCCGGCTTTATCCGATCTTTGTACCTTGGCTTATACGGTTTTACTCGTATTTATAGGATCTCCGCAATGCCAGTATTAAGCTGACCAGCCATTGTCTGTGAGATTTAATATCGAATGACAAGAGGGATGTGGGTTGCTTATAGCAATTACGATAAAATAAAACTGATCCATATTATTGAGCAAGTTTCGTATTTTGTTAATCCTAAAGTACCATTTAATGTCAGTTTGAAATGATAGTATTTATAACGTTATTTATGATACCAGATTATAATACGTATGCATAATAGAAAGTTTTAAGTTTTTATTAAAGATGACGGGTTTTACTCGTAGAGACGGAAAATTGCTTTTTCTATTACTGACACGTATCTCAAATATTACGTGTATTAAAAATACATGAATTAGAATAATAATATATTGAATCATTTTTTAATATTACGATATATTTGTTTATAATTACGTATTTTTAATGTACTTAAAAATTGTAAGCTTGATTTAAAATATATTTTTAATAAAGGATCGCAGATTCTACTCACAGAAATAAAATGACGTTACATATTTCGAAAAAGTTAACGCATTTTACATTAGTCTCTTATATTCATAAACTTAATGCGTGTATGAAAGAGTAAATATTTTATTTCTATATTTTAAAATACCTAAACGTTAAATTCATTACTGACATTTCTTGTTTTTGTGAAATCGGGTGTTTAGCATCTGTGGGAGTCTTCAAAAGAGATGTACAGCTTTTAAAGTACGTAATACAACCGTTGTTTCTTACAAAGAGAATTCAGTAACAAAACTGGCAACTGCTCCATTCACCCATTTCATAATTTCTGTTTTATCTAAATTTGCACGTGCTTTGTCCCTTTCTCGGCGTAAACTTCTTCTATCCTCTTTGACCCACTCTTCCTCGATACACCTCTAGCAAGTGTCTCTTTGTTTCGCCTCCTGCTTCTCTTTTCTCGCCCTCGTACTCTCATTTTTTACTTTTGCTTCTCTCGCATACACTCACACATACACATATACACACACATATACACACACATGCATACACGCACACACACACACACAGACGCAAGCATACGTACACACACACACATACACACACGCAAGCATACGCACACACATATGCGTACTTAGGCGCTAAATAGAGAGTCAGAGAGAGCGAGAGATAGTGAGAGGGAGAGAGGGGGGCGAGTAACTCGAATGTCTATTTTCTACGTTTTGTACCTCTTTTCCACCTTTTCAGTCGCGACGTTCCTCCCCCTCCAATGGCATTATTCTCTTATTTGCTTTCTTTCGAACCGACGAGTCTCGGCGCCGCCACTGCGCCCACACCTGTAATGAACTGTAACGCAAACTCGTATTTTTCTTCCCCTTTCTTTGCTCGCCGTATCTTCGTTGTATTTTACTTTTTTCTCTCTCAGCACGCTCTGTTTATTGTACAAAACATTCTATTATCCCACACTGTGTTTTACAAGTTACTGGTGCGTTATTAAAAGATTCTGCAATGAACGATATCGTTAATTGTTTAGTTAACTAGCTGGATATTACGCGTTAAGCATAATCATGTTTTGTTTCTCTGTTTATTCCTTGTTGTAATTTTAATATTATTTGAAACTCCAAAATTTATTATAAATTAAACTGAATTTTGAGGCTAGAAATATATAAATAATGATTGATACTACTTAATTCTATTAAAACAAGACAAATCAAATTAGATAAAGTAATTTACTTTAAATAAGTACTATAATAATATACTGTGTAGTTCACATAAGCGGCTTATTTACATAATCAATCATATACATGTCGTCACTTTTATAGTATAGGTGGCAAAATGATCGCCTTGTAGATATCAACGGATCACCTTTTATTTTCTTTTTATTATTATGAATAATATAATAATATTTATGAATAATATAATAATAATAATGAATAATTATATTTTAAATCAATATACAATGCCTAGATACATACTACGATAATAAATATCAATCAAAGTTAATCTAAACATAATTACAACACGAATGCTCGGTTTGCAGTAGAAACAGACGAAATGAACCAGACACGTGGCCCGATCCTGCACTCCTGAAATTATCACTCGCTCGACTTTGCGCGATAAAGAAATGAAGCCGTAACGCGTTATGTTCAAAAGGCGCATATTAACCCGAACACAAAGCCATTCAATCCCTTAAGGCGATTCCAGTTATAGCTGCAAGCATTTTCCTTTGAGTTAGATTTTAATATACCCCCTCGCGCACACTCACACATACGCACGCGCGCGCTCTACGCTGCAACACAAAGTGATGCAGAAAATCTCATCTGCGCCACGGTGCCGTTACTCACTCGAACGTAAGAATTCGCGAGCGCTATATTCCAGTGCACCGAGCGCGCCGATGCGCAAGAAAAAAAAAAAGAATAGCGGAGGGCGAGCGCGCGCACGCCCCGCTCCCTTTTCAATTGAATTTACTTTTATTAGTCTACTTTTCTCATTTTGCCTTTACCCTTATAGCCTCGCTAACCTCTCTCTCTCTCTCTCTCTCTCTCTCTCTCTCTCTCTCTCTGTCTCTCTCTTGCTCGTGTAAGCTGCTCAATCGCAGTCTGTACTCTCATTTTCTGTTTCGCGCTTCCTCCGCATTTCGCCAGGCCGCTCTTTGCTCGCTGGGCGTGTCGCGCGGGCTTTCTTTTTTCGATAGTTTTCTTGTCGTCCTTTTTAAGATGAAACTACGTGCTGTTGATTTCCTGAACTTTTTGAAAGTTGTAGGATTTTCTTGCCATTGACATTAAGAGTTTGTAGTTCAGCAATTATTTTTAGAGGGCATGACTGCACGCAGAGAATTTTTTTAATTATCTGAAACTTTAATGGGACGTTTAATATATGTATGTCCTCGATCTGATGCAGAAAAATTGAAAAATATTCCAAAATATTCGGTTTATTCTCAAATATTACATAATTTTATGCGTAAAATGGCATTATTATGTATTTATATGTCTTTGGACCTAAGAGAAGATTATTATTTTGAAACTACTCTTCATCAGTCTGAGGACATATGTATAATAAACTTCCTCAAAAATTCTTAAATCGAATCGTCAAAACGTCTAAACATCGATGTTATAACTTTGATTTTCGTGATTCGTGGAATTGTCAGCTCTCTATGTGACACAATCACCCTAATTACATTTTTAAATACTTATTGAGTAGCAAGTTTCATAAAAATATTTTTCGAGTGCCTAGCTTTAAAGGAAAAATGTAAGTGAGACCTGAATAATATTGTTGTTGATTTATAAGATGTAATATACATGAATAAATAAAATGCATTGAAATTATTTTTATTATTATTATTAATATTATTATTATTATTATTAATATTATTATTATTATTAATATTATTATTATTATTATTAATATTATTATTATTATTATTATTATTATTATTATTAATATTATTATTATTAATATTATTATTATTATTATTATTATTATTATTATTATTATTATTATTATTATTATTATTATTAATATTATTCTGCTTTTACCATCTAATTATTTTTAAACGATAAAACAATGATAGCTTCTGTGAGCAAAACTTTTAATCCTACCTGAACTTTACGGCTTGAAATAAGCTACATTTTTAATAAGTGATTCTCAGGGTACACTATACATAATATTATAATACTGTAAAAGTTATGTAGTTCACTTAGAAACTTGTTCCATAAGACAATACACCTGGGAATAACAGAATTTATTTCATAAGTTAATTTATAGTAGAGCACAAAGGTAGTTGAAGGACATTGAACGCGATATCGAGTAAAATTAAGAATTAATTTATTTCCAACATGGTTCATTTAAGATTTATTTGGTAAAAGATTTTTTAAGGAAACAATATCATTATAATGGTGTATGTATTGGGTGGAATACATAATAAATTTTTTACATATCTAATCGAAATCATGTACAAATGTATGAAGAAATTCACCCGAGTTAACAGTTATTATATACAAAAATATTAAGAATTAATGAGTAACTTGTACAATAATAATTTTTTTAAATGAACTATTAAAGCCGATTTTATAAAATGTTTTAAAAGTTATTAATTCTGTAAAGTAAAATGAATACACTTCATAATCAAAAATGATTTAAAACTTAATAAAGACACAATTTATTTGTCTTATAAAAGTTCATATATTGTACTATTACCATTAGAAGCATTAAAACTTAAAATTGTTTTTATATGAATTTATGCCTCATCTGACCAACGCATTAAGTAAATTGAGAAAAATGTGGTTACGGTTTCCCGTATAACATGAAAAGTTTTTTCACGCGCAATAAAAAGAAAAGGTTATACACAATGAGACATATATTTACTAGCCTTTTTCCCAAATTAAAGTAATGGTACTGGTTACACAGCTTTGCTTTTGAGCGGAGAAACCCCCAAACATTTTGGATCTAACTTTCGTGCCGCCGACTATATAAACCACGAAAAACAATAATAAAGGCAACCACAGCGACTATCACCGAAGCACCACACACGCGATCTTCGCATAATTTTTAAAGAAACGTTTCTTGACGCTCGCCCGCAACCTCGAAAACTTTCCGAGGGCCACCATGCGACTCTTTTTTGCGTGAAATCTCGCGCTCACTTGTAAATCAAGGCCGCCGCTAGGCGACAGTAGAAGAAAAGAGGACAGGAAGAGAGGAGATGAAACAGAAGGGGTAGACGAGCTCGCAGCGGAGCGCCAGCCACGCGAAGGAATAACGAAAAGAAAAAAAGAGACGCGCGCAGCTGCAGTAGCGGCATTGTTGGGAAATTTGCATGTTTTTCGTGATTTACGCAATTTTTGTGCGATGTCTGCCGCGTGTCGCTGCCAGAAGCTCAACGCGCTCCGCGCTCTTCCCCCCCGAACAAATGAAATATGCTTGAAAAGTGGTCTTCATTGTATGTTTTTACGCGGAAGTTGCGTGGAGTTTTCGGGAGGATGGACTTGTTGTTTAAGGGGATGTAGCATGCATGATGGAACAGAGGAGAATGAAATCAAGTTTTTGTTGAAATAAAAGAGTTGAATGCATTTTCGTATCCGAAATTTCAAAAAAGGTATTGTTCGAGCTTCTTTATAAGCATAATAATTTTGCAGCTTATATAACGTAATTGATATTGCTAGGTTTTGCGCTGTAGATTGAGTGTCTTGTAAATATAAAGTGAATTTTCCAAACTAATGGTAAAGATTTTCAACATTTAAGGCGAATTCTTAGCTATTAGAAAGTACGCCTTTGAATACAATGAAGGGATGAATAAAATTTAATAAATGTTGTATACTTGATTTAATTCGAAAATAATTCTACCACCAGTTGGGATTTAAGCTTTGACGACCTTCGTTATTAAAGATAAACTATGTAGCTTCACTTTAAAAGGCTTAGAAATGTTCACAAAGGGATTGCGCCTAAAGTTATGTTGAAAATCGCAGGCCAAAGGCAGCGGGATTATGCATTCGTTCATTTTACATAAACTGGCGTCTATTAGTTAAAAATTCGTGATTTATAACAACATTTTGTCGTTAACTAAAAAGAATATCAGTAGAAAAAATTACAATTGTATAAATCATCCACTATAAATAATTTTTTTGAGGAATATCATGCTTGAGGAACAAGAACATAGTCATATGCTTGTATTCTTCAATTATCTGAAGAATGAATAATAAAATAAAATAATAGTTTTTAAATTTCGTATAAATTAGTTTCTTTTTAAATTATCACATTAATTGATATCAATACATATGTATTACTGTGCGCGTGACATTAAGAGAGTATTTTTAAATTCTTGCTGCTCCGCCTAACTCACTTTAATAGAATTAAATTTTACTCAAATTATAGAATGAAATTTCACTCGTAGTAGTTAAAACATTTAACTTATTCTTTTAGTGTAATTTCACTTTAACAATTAAATAATTTTGATATGCGCTAGACGCAACTATGATTTCATATTAACGTATCGTTTTAAGGTACGGTGAAATTAATATACGCTAAATATTTCACTCAAACTTACGTGACCCCGATTAGGCTTAATGATCAATTCTGCAACTCACCTGTAACATAACAGAAATAACATTCTTAAACATTTATTTTAATAAAATTTTATCATTCTAGAATTATCAATCAATTTCATACCTTTACATTTTCTTATATCATTATAGAAATAGTAAAATTGAAGGACTGTCTTCAATAATGGCACTAGCAGTTATTCTGGCGATTCTTATCTCAAATGATAATGCTCAGATAAAGAGACAAAAAATATAATGTTGACAAAATGAGTGAGATTAACAATTCTATATTTTTTGTTTTTTTCATCCAAGCATTCTTATTTCAGATAAAATACATTATTAAAAAAGTGCTAATACCGTTATTGTATCTGGCATTTTAGTTATACTTCAAAGCATTTCTTTTATAAATCGCTCTGTTACTATATTTCAAATGAACAAACTCGCAGCAACAAACAAAAATATAAACTCGATGTATTAATCTACATCATTAATCACAAAATTTAATTTGCATACATTCTTTATTTTATCATTGAAACAGTAGAATAACTCTTAAAAGTATTTTTCGCAATGCAATCAATTCTCCCTCTCAAACCAATAAACTAAACAACGTAAAGCAAGAATACAAGCCCACTCACCATCTTTCTTTCAAACATAAACAATCCCGCAAAAAAATAATTATCTCCCACCGAAAAAATGTAGCCCGCGTAAAGAAAAAAAATAAAAAAGCCAACCTTTCACCAGCATCAAAGTTGATTCTCCCAAGCCCGAAACTACAGTTCGTAGTAAAAACTTTAACCGTGTAAAACGCGGGCTCGCGCGCGCGCCTGAATCTAAAATTTGCCAAAACCGACTGAAGCGAAAAACAGCCGGAGAATGAAAGAGAAAGAGAGAGAGAGAGAGAGAGAAAGCTGGGCAACTACCTTTGATCGAGCCACGGGATCCCGCGGACCCGCAGACGCCAGCAGTAACAGCCGCTGGGCTGGCTTTAAAGTCCCGCACACGTTTCTGCAGCAAGTTTCAGCAACTGCGCGAAACAGAAAACAGCTCCCCCCGCGCCTCTCTCGCCAACTCAGAAACGGAGCAACACACACAGACAGACAGAGGCAAAGGCGGCACTGGCACTTGCCGAGGGGACGATTTATCCAGGCTTTGTTTACGAGCAAAGCTCGCGCGAGCCCAGAACTGGGATCCCGTTAATCCAGGCAAAAGACGCTGGGTCGTTACTCTCCTTTCGCTGGATGGAGGAGCGGGGTGTGACAAACTTGCCGCGAACCGAGGACTCCCCTCCGCGCTCCCGAGACAGATGCGACTCGACGCGAGCGTCCTTGTGTTTATAGGTGAGAACGAGGAGGAGGAGGACGACTCTCGGATCCGATCGCGCCTTTGAAACTTTCGCGCAAAGGGAGACGCTAGGGAGAGGGAATAAACACGAGTTTTCGAGCAGAGACCTGGTCATGGGATCTGATGTATAAAGACTGTTCTGGGGTAGAGCAACGAGCGTGTTTGTTTCTTTTTATGCGCTTTTGTTGGGGGAGCGAGGTGTTTACGTTTCTTGGGGTTGCGAGTCAAATTAAGACTGGAATTATGAGGTTGTACGAATGATATAAGTTTTTGTAAATTTCTCAAAACTTTTTACACAATACTTTTTTTTTGTAAAATGCGAAGTGCTAAGATAGTTTTGATATTACAGGTCCTGTTTCTGTATTATTTTTATTGTCAGATAAATTCAGGTTACCGTCGTCAGACCGCTTTATTCTTTCTATTGTTTCATTATTATTATTTTACACACACGCACGCACGCATGCACACACTCACACACACAGAGTCACAGACTCACTTTTTACCTACTATTCTAAACTGAAAGTAGCACCGATGCACCTGAAGTGTCTTATGGTAAACCGTAACTGATTTTCTATTTCGAAGAAATGTTGAAACTTAAAACAAATACGATCAAAACAAAAACACTCCACAGCATTCGTTACATTTTTATGTAGGATTATATGCCGTGACACCGCCAAATAAAACAGAATGCAACATTCTTTATCCCGGTATATCAAATACTTTTTATGAAGTTTTGAAATTTCATAGAAAAACGTTCCACTCGTATCGGCAAGGTATTTCCCGCGCAAACTATTCGAAACAATGAAAAAATACGCGTCATATTTGTTTTAAATGTTTGTAACTTTATCTCTCGATGAAAGCACGCAATGGCTCGCATCGCGCACAGCAAATAGAGCTCAATCGACGAATCAGATCGCAATCAAATTAACAGAGACTGAATTTTTGTTTAATTTAGCGCATGTTATCCTTGACTCAATTTATGCCTCGGAATTCCATGGGTCTTTGGTCGCGCGCGCGCGCAAAGCTAATATTAAACGCTGCGCAGGTACATGTAGTCGCGCGATTGGAACACCAACCTCGCTCGACTGCACCGTCAGATTTCTAACAGGGACAAAAATGTGTATTCTATTACAGAGAATTCCGAATACTAGAACGTCAAAGTGCGCACGGCGACGTGGTGTATTTTGTTAGAAATTGCAATTAACTTGCAACAGTCCACTTGAACGAATGAACCAAATATCGGGAGAGTCGCTTTGAAACAGTGTCGAAACTTTCTAGTATAATATCGATTGGTCGTTTTCCCCGCGATAAATGCATTCGAAAATTAATTTGGGAGAGGAGCGCGTGTCAATATTGTATTAACTATTTTGAAAAAATAAGATTTTTAAACTACATGGAATGATAAAGTCGTGCTATGAAATTATACAAAATGTATTAATACTTTTGAAAGTTATAGAATACTAGGCTTCTGAAACAACAATATATGTATTACTTCATCTTTATGTACATAATAAAGTAGTAAAGTTACGGATGTTGTCAAACAAGTCATGCGTGAAAATGTAATAAATGTTCATTCCATTTAGCAGCCAAAGACATGAACTTTGCAATACAAAAATTTACTTTTAAATTTCATTTTTCGTGGCTGACACCATAAATAAATGTCATTTTATTTCAATATTATAATACAGAAAATTAGGAAAAAACATTATAACCCATAAAATACGGTTACAATATTTGTATTTTCGCTAAACGAAAAAAAAGCAATCTGACTCTGTACGCACTGTTTGTCTTTTTCCTTACTATTATATATTTTTCTCTATTCAAAGTTAACCAGCTATATAAAATGTATAAAACTTTTTAAAAAGGGTTTAAAATAAAATTAATTAAATAAGTGTTAAGCATACAAATAACATAAAGAATATAAAATTATATTAGGTATGAAATGGAATTCCTCCCGTAAAATAAATGCGCCGCAAATATTTTAAATTCATCACAACCTACATACAAGTCAAACAAATTTTGCAAAAGAAAAAATCTCCATCCATTTTGTCACCCAAGCTACTCTATACTATCATCACCCATCATCCCTTTACACCACACCCATCACGAAGCCTCTCCCAGCCTCAATTTACAATCCGGCGACAGCCGCATCACAAACTACAAAGGTAACAGCAGCCATCTCTCTCTCTCTCTTCCTATCATGTAGCATGCACTTACATCAGTCCCCACCTATGCACCAAAATCAACCCAACCCCTCGGCCACGCTGCACGTACAGCCATATGAAATATATACCGCGGGGGCTTTCGACGGGCGGACGTTGAAAAAGCGAGGATATAAAAGGCGCCTTTCTTCGTCGTCGGGCCGCCGGGCGATTAACCGAAGTTCGCTACTGGCGTCGCAGTGGATGGAGGAGGAGGGGAAGGAGGTGAAGCGAGGTGAAGCCGCACCGGCGGTGTTGATAAAGTGCCTCTGTCGGGGGCAATGGCGCGTAACGCCGAAGAAGCTGTATCGTCAACTGCGCCGCGCCGTGCTCTTGCTCGAGTGCTCCGCTCTCTCTACCACGAAGACGAGGATGTCGTCGAGCACGGTTCCACGGTTGAGTGTTTAAGTGTATGAGTGCGTGTATATATATATATGTTTCTGTGCAGATGTACATATATTTTTACATGCGCATGTGTGTATATGTGTGTGTAGGTGTCCACTGTATATGTACATGTATGAAAGTACATATGTGTATGTGTATGTCTATGTACACCCAACCGACCCAACCGTTAAAATAAGTTTGAATATGGCAGGCATGTTGCTTCGTGTTAACTGGGATTTCACTAGGTAAGGTAAGGTATTAATTAGTAGGTATATAAATATTGTGTAATCCCAGGTAAGACGTATTGAAATATCTCCGCCAAATTCAAAGTTATTTTAACCGGTGGGTGTATGTGTGTATGTATATGTATGAATATGTATGTATATGTATACGTACGAATGTGTAGGTGTGTAAGTATATTTATAAATGTGTATGTGTGTAAGTAATTTATAAATGTGTATGTGTGCAAAATGTACATGTATAAGTGTGTATGAGAAATACTGTGTATATACGTGTATGTGTATATCTATGCCTGACTATGCGCGTGTACCTGTGTTTGTATGTTTGTGTGCGTGTATGTCTGTGTATGCGTGTGCACTAGGCCGGTAATAGGGGTATAACGTCTCAATGCGTCGCCGGGTTCGTTATACTCGCGCGGAGGCGCCCGCACCAGCCGATACAACACGGCTTACGCGTCGTATTATACGAGGAGGGATAATCTGTGTGGCTGTGTGGGTAATGCGTGCGCCGATGTATAGGCGGTGGTGTGGCCCGATTGACAAATTGCGCTTCTTCTAAAAACTCATACCGTGTGTAGGGGTTGCCGAAAAATATGATGGAAATTTTTTTTTGTATTACAATTTTTAGAAACTCTCCATATATAGCATACTACTCCTTAAATGATACGTACTTGGAGAAAAATGAGCCTTGGACGATATTACATATTATAATATGCAGTTAAATCAAAATAAGAAGTTTAATTATGATATCAATTTGACTTTCCAAATTTCATGAATTAATTAGTTAGAATTAAATAAAAATTGTATTTTTTAATTTCTATAACATTTTTGTTGATTTTGTTTTATAAATGTGTTTAGCATGTACAAATGTGTTAAAAACAATCTGTTTAATGATGATATGTATTTAAAATAAAATTAATTATATATTCTTGTTACTACTTAATAACTAAACGCTTACTTTACCCCGAATACGGTGCAAAGTGAGCCCAAATAAATTTTGTTATCTTATACAAAATTAAAAGTGGTTCTATTTAATTTAAAGGTTAAAACTTTTAGTTATCATTAATGAAAGTCCAAAGTATAGTTTGAAACTAATTGCAATGTCTCCAATTCATACATGTTCTTTATTTTGATCAACAATCTTTTTCGGGCTCTCTTTGCCTCGGTCTCCCCTACGTTACTTTAATTTTTTTTTTCGAAATTAGTATTTAATTATTTTATATGATTATTTTTTAAGGTTAAGTATTTTTCAATTTTTTTTAAGACATCCGTATTAGATTTACTTGAAATTTACAGGAATATTAATTTTTGGTAGTATTGTAAATATATAATATATAAAATATAAAATATTATTTAAAGTATAAATATGTATATGTTTGCAGTTCAAATTTGGAACGAGAAATAATTTAAGTTTAAGTTGAGGAAACTAAGTACTGATCTATATATTTCCTATAGTAGTTAATGCATTATTACTTTAAATTTATTATTAATATATTTTATTTATTATATTTTATAAATGCAAGAAAAAGAGAATAAAAAACACGAGTTCTACACTAATTATGGAAAAGAATAATGAAGCTTGTTACAGAATAGAAAATTAGGTGAGGTTAAAATCGAAGACTTTGGTAATAATAACATTTTATTTGATCTGAAGATTTAAAGCAATTTTAAACCATTTGTATGATCAAAAATTATAGCGTTTATCTTTCAATACATTGAATATATAAGTTTTACGATGTCAGATTCTCGATTTATCCCCTCCTCCAACATTGGATTTAAGAACTTCGGTACTTAAACCTTCATATTTATGACCGTTAGGGTTTCTAAATAGTACTTCAATCCCATTTCAGTCTCCCATTGTCATAAAACGGTTATTGCGAACGCTGTTTTCTTTACTGTTCCCTCAATACTCTGGATTCTTTTCTTCTCTCGCGCAAAATAATACTTACACGTATAACGAACATTTACAGACTGTAAAAAAATATTCACTTAAAAATTACCACCCGCATCACCCACCCTTTCCAGACAGGAAATCCAGTTTCTCGAATGTCCACGCATTCAATCCTCATCAAGCTCAAACGTCAAAAACCTGAAATTCGCCGTCGCTCCAAGCGCAATTTCAATAAGTTTGTTTTCCAACTGCAGACAACTAATTGCCGCGAAAACACGCTCTAACATCCCCGAAAAACCAGACTCTCACGGAGACCCAAAACAAGGTGAAATGCGACGAGCTAAGAGCAAACACGCGCGAAAAGCTGCTGTGCTGCTTGCCCAGCTTTGCTCGATTCTAATTCTCGTACAACCTGCGCGCACATACAACGCAAAAAAAAAACGCGCGACGCATCAAACGCCAGACCGGTCGAGTTCATACACGTCCTAAGCAAAATAGACAAAATCGAATGACGAGAGCCGCGCGCTAATGTTGATTTTGAGTAGGATGACCCGGGCTCGCGTTTATTTAATGCGTCGCGCGCTCTCCTTGTCAAATAAGCGCGCGAAATAAAAAAGAGGGTCGACCGGGAGTAGGTTGACACGGAAATTTCTTCCTCGAGGCAGATGCGCACGCGTGACGCTGTTTTTTCAGAGATTCTTGATTTAGAGAAGGTCTGCGGGTCCGTGAAATCACTTGCTCGTTTTATGTCGTGTGTATTTTTGCCTTTGGCAGCGAGGAAGTTTAATTTGTACAGGTTAGCGAGGGTTTTTCGCTGCAGTTTTCAGTGTAAAAGTGCGAGCCGTCGGTTGAAGGCTATAAAACTGCGATGCCTAGAAGACGGTGTATGCATAAAATAAAATATTTTTTGCTTATATTATGTAATTTTGTAATTTTATTTGACTTTATGAACAACGAATTTATTTTTTATTTCAAATCTTAATAAAAATGAGAAAACGTTATAAAGAAAAACGAATCGATAAATCTTACAAATTCTTTTTGATTTTAAATATTCACCAAAAAATGATAATAAATTGCTTTTGATTATTTAAAAATTCCCGCGTAATATCCAAGAAATAAACGATCAAAACTTTGTTAAATGAAAAGTCATAAAAATGAAAAATCGATGTAAAACAAAAACGAATCGATAAATCTTAATAATTCTATTTTATGTTAAATCTTCTTCAAAAGATGAAAAAATAAGCGTTCAAAGCTACCTTTTTAGAAGTAATGCCGTATTACTCAAATTATCGTACGACATAGAAAATCAATTTTTTTACAAAATAATTTTCTCTCAAAACTAGAAAAGTATTAAGACTCAACAATTTTACTGAATATTCCTCTCGGTGTTACTATTAATCAAAAATGTATTTAATAAATTTCCATGATGTAATTCTAAGATATAACCGTTTAAAGAAAATAACGTTTTCGTGTATAACAAAAGAAGGGAATTAGGAAATTACCTAATAAAAATTTTGGATTGGAAAAGATAGGTAATTTTAAACTCTTTCAAATGCATTTTATCAAAATTAATGATATTAATTTCAACCTATAAAAAAAATCTAAAAATTGCTTAAAAACAAAAAAGTATCAACCAATTAAAAATTTTATTTGTCAGTCGCCTTCATGCGTTAAAAGCAAAAGAATGAGCCATAATATATTCAATTTAACCGTGGATTACTCAAGATATAGAGGGATACATACATACACACAGCCAAACATACATACACAAACTCACGCACATGCACACGCATACGCACAACCACACGCTCATGCACACGCGTACACACACACACACACACACACACTCACACGCACACACACCCATCCATACAGATATTTCCTAAAAATAGTGCATTTTGATTCCAAATAGCCCAAAAAATGTTTCTAACATGATTTTATAATACTTTCTTTTACTATTACAAAGCTTCCTTTAGCAGGAAGCAAAATACTCACTTTTAACCGTTACAAATATCACCAAGTAATTAAAAGCTTTTTAAAAAAGCGCTAGTACACTTTTCAATATTTTTTACAGCTCTATAAATTTTTAGAGCGTATATATTGTTACGTGAGTAATTGAGCATACTCGAAGTTGTTAGATATTTTAACCACCCATATCTTCTCTAGGGTGCCGGCAAAAGTCGGGCTGTTTGTACAACTGGTTAGTCGCTGCTAGGGAGAGCTATTATGTGCATAATTAGATGAATTGTTAAATTTTCGTGAGCTATGCAGATCTAATTGTGTATAAAGCTCTTCACGCTACTTTTGCAAATGTTTTGCTTAGTGGTTAACGTTTAATTCTGCAAATGGTACGGTATTTGCTAGGCTGTTCAGTTAGTTATTTTTCCCAAGTCACCTAGCAATTATTTCAGTTTTTTTTAAATATCAGATAGGAAGTATTCATTAAGGGTCAAATATTTATCTTTTGGAGAAGTATATTTCTTATTTATGACTTTTTTATTATGCTCAAATAATCTTACAGTAAGTGTATTTAAAAAATATTGTATTGCAAATACGATTAATATGAATCATTAGAAATATTAATAATCTGAAAACTTAAATTTCAATATTTAATAGTTTTATAAATATAATTTGCAATAAAAATGCTCATTAAGCTTTCTAATCAGCCCGAATTATTTTTAATTAATATATTGATCTAACAAAGAAAATAAAATGCAATTTCTACTGATTACACTATAATTGACAAAATTGTTGTACAGCATGATGAAGAATATTATGCGATGCAGGAGCGCGCGGCATCATGCGTCGTAATTTTTGCGCGACAGTGATCAACATCATCAGACTTGCTTACGGCACTGCCATAATTACCAAATTGCCCGTGTACATCCCCGGCCGTGGCAGCCTAATTCCGCGCCTGCATAATTACCTTTATAATTAACGACGTCTACCCTTGATTTATGGCTGAACAAGCGAAGTAATTCGTGCTACTCATCGTACCGCATAAGAACCCGCGGCCGTGAGCTTATCTTTTACCCCGGGATTGTCTCTTGCTTTCATATGCGCTCAAACTTTTGCAGATTAGTTTGAGCATTTTAACTCGCTTGTAAATAATTTAGCTTCCAGATTAAAATACAGGTGCCTAGAGCTACTGTATTTTTGAATATTATATCGTAATTACATGCTGCAATACCATTTTAATAAATTAAATATGTTGCGTTTGTTTATGAAGTGAAAACAGGAAACATATGTAAACTTGATTTTTGATTGTAAAATATGCACAGAGATAAACAGGCAGAAATATACCAAATCTAAACATTGATATTTCAATACATAATATAGAGTTTGATTTTGAATATATATTTTGCATTAAAATCATGTCATTAATTTGTAATTATGGAATATTGGAGATCTATTCGATGTTTGTATGTAACATAATTTATATGAAAGCTGTCTATTTCAACATCCGTTATAAAATTTACAATGAAAAATGTTATTATATTAAAATGATTTTATAAAGCTTCTTAATGTAATCATAAGTATTAGAAAAGTTATTTTATCGAATAATCATTGAGTAACACAATCACAGCAAATAACACATGATATAGTAAAAAATGAAGTTCAAAATCAACAAAGTATAAAAGTTATCAGTAACGATGTAAGAAATATTTTTAAAAAATAAAAAATGCTATTCAAAACAACAACAGCTTTCAAAATCACACAAATATCTTCTCGAAATCCCGATTCCCCTCAAATTTTTAAGTACATCAATCCGAGAGCGCAAGCACACTCAGCCCAGCATCGCGACACTGTGTATATAGCGTGATCGATGTAACGATGCTCTCATGCAAGAGAGAGTGAGTGAGAGAGAGAGCGAGTGGTCTCTCCTCTCGCGAGTCTAGAATCATCAGCAGCTGCGCACTGCAGAGCTGGAGTACATACCTAGCGCACCAGGGAGTGCGAGAGAGAGAGAGAGAGAGAGAGAGAGAGTGAGAGACCCGAATCTAAGTACTACTTATACATCGCGCGCGGGAACTCGAGCGCAGCCGCGGGAGGCCATCTCCGCGCCACGGATACAGCAGAGAAGCGGGTCAAATAACCGTGAGCAAACTAAGCAAGCGGTCTCGGTGGCCATACAAGACAGAGAGAGAGAAAGAGTGAGAGAGAGAGAGAGAGAGAGAGAGAGGGGATACGAAGCGCCCAAACACCATTAAAAGAAGCTGCACAGTGTTGGAGAGCTAAGTGGCCGAGCGCAAGTCCCTCGGCAACTTCCTAAGTCATGGCTTCTCGCGTTATTGTACACGCGAGCTCGAGTGCGCAAAGGAGAGTATATTCTAGTCGAGAAGGTGTAAACTTTGCCGAAAAGATTATGCTAAATCAGCTTGGCAGTTTGTGACGTTCGCGAGCGCGTGATATTGTTTCCGTCCGGAGATATTTGTGTGTGACGACGGTGGGAAGCTTACGAATTCTAAATTATTGCGGGTTGTTCTGTGAATTGGGGTGACGCTCACGCGGTATACGTTTGGGGCCAAGCGTTTCAAACGGACTTGGGAAGTGAGTTAGAACAAGCTGCTTATATATATATGTGTGCTTTGCAGGTTCCTAGAGTTTTGTCTCTGATCACGTTGAATACTGGCTTGACTTTGCTGCTAGTCGGATGTGTTGAAAATTAGAAATCATCTTTTAATGCGATTTGAGAAGCTTTTGATTCTCATATATCTTCTTCAAACCTTGACCAACCTTGACAAACTCGGTTAAATTTTGATAAATCAGTTAGTTTGGCATACTTTGCAATATTTGGCTCAAATAATACGTAGTAAGTAGGGGAACGTACAAAACTAACTCTATTTTTTAGAGTTAGTAAATATATAAAAATAATTTTAAGAAATTATCTGGTGAAGTAAAGGAGAACTTTGAAAAAGAAGAATCAAATTTGATAAAATAAGTGAAAAAATAAAAATTTTATCGGACTATAGAGATACAGGAGAAAATTTTTGTTTAGATGCTTTAAATGTTTATGGATTCTTAACGTTAATATCAATTTTGTAGATCCCTATTGAAGTTTTGCCTGGGGCTGCATGGACATTCTTCTTTAAATATTTTTCTAAACTGTGCTAAATTTATTGTGAGTTTGCATGAGTATACATTACTCTGCGCATTTTTCATAACTTTGCATAACTTCGCATAACATATACTTAGCGTAACTAAGCGAATTTTGCATATTTTTGATAAATTTTATTAAACTTTTATCAAATCTCGATATCTTTACCTACCTTTGACATCTTTTGCTAAAATTTCCGTACATCTGCTTAAGTTTTCTATAGTTTTCAAAACCTTGTTAAGAATAACTAACAATCCGGAATTAATTCGAAAAAATCATTCCTAAGAAACTAAGCTGAATATTGCCTGACATTTCTTGACTTTGCCGAATGTGTGTCCAGAATTTATTTTAACAAAGTTTTATTTTACAAAATTTATTTTCTTAGATATATTGTGCAAGGTTTGGCGAAGATAAGTATAGTTTGTAAAAGATTGGCAAAATTGGCCAGACAAATTTTTCCACTAGAATATGATTCCATTAGCAAGCAGTAATTGTTAAACAGAGAAAACTTTTCTTTTACTGACTGTAAAAGAAGACATAAAACGATAATATTAAAGTTAGCTCATAAACAGATTATTTTACTTTTTGAAATGAAAAAAAAAACAGAAATAAAAAAGCTTTAAAAGCTTTCGCTTGTTAGCCATAAAAGATTACGTTCATTCTTCCATCCTAGGAATCGTAAAATCATGTTTATTGTCAGCCGTATTTCAAATCATATTTTAATTAGACATCTACGCAATATCACGATCCGCTATAAATTTTCGTCAGCACCAGCAAAGAAATGACTGCCACTTTCCTCCCTTGACACTCTCCTCTGCCACATTACCTTCAAGAAATGTAAATTCAATCAATAACCCTCTAAACAAACGTGACCCCCGATATTAAACCACGAGGAGTCGTACTCCGAAAAAAGCCAATGTGGGCGCCAAAAACACCGAGCAAAAAGGACACCACCAACAGCACCTCTAGACTCTCCCATTTTAATTTACGAGTCATTCAAATCGACTCGCGTCATTCCCTCCCCCTCACTTCGCGACTTACCATATTCAATAAAACCGCTCCTCGCGCATTTCGACGGCTACACCCTTGGAATTCGCATAATATACCGCAGCTTCTCTCTCGAGAAAGGCAAAAAGAAAACGGATCGCGAGAAGAATAAGACGCGCAGACCCCGTCGCGTTCGCACCTCAGCACGAAAAAAGCTGTGCTCTCGCGAAAGAATGAAAAGAGCGAGAGAGACGAGGAAACTTTCACCGTCGGAGATTTTCTCGGCCGCCGGATTTAGGATGGAATATTCATCTTAGTCCCGCTTATACACCGCGGAAAGAGAGTAGTAGAGCAGAGCGCCGCCGGGCTTACAGTTACGTATCCTCCTCGGCCCGTCTATATACATATATATGCGCGCGAGATGCGAGATCATCCCGGAAGCCTCGAGACTCTAACCTCGTTTTTCCCGCGCTCTCGCGCGCCGATTCTCGCCGGCCGATAAGGCAGTCTTTTATGCTATCGCCCCGGCAAACTTTCGTCCTCTATCTTTCGCTCTCTCGCGTGCGCTCCTTCTCTCTCTCTCCCTCTCCCTCTCTCTCTCACTATCTCTTTCTCTCTCTCGTGTGCGCTCTTTCTTTCTTTCCCTCTCCTTCTCTCTCTCACTCTCTCTCTCTCTCTCTTGTTTTTCTCTCTGGAGCTGGAACTAGAGATTTGCTAGAAGGCGGAGGATCCTGTATACGGATGCAGCGCATTCTGCAGTCGGAGGAAAAATAAGCGTGGAAGCACGTGGCGGAGCCGGTGAGCGCTTAGCTGAATTGTTGAGGATTTAGCGAGCGTGAGGCTACGTTGATTGCGAATTCCGTCTTTCTTTGGGAGGTAGAGGGGGACAAGAAGTTTGTTCGTTTTTTTGAGAGGGGGGAGGTTGGTGGATTTCTCGGGGTACGTTACTTACTTTTCGAGGTCTTACTTGACGGTGGATTTTACCGGGTGATGAGAACGAGAGAGAGAGAGAAAGAGAGAGTGGGATTTGGAGTTTGCTGATGAATGAGATTGAGTTTAAAGCTGGTTAGAGGCATTAATTTTTAATGCCTGATTATTTGTTTTGCTTTATAAATGATACTGCAAGATTTTACGTGTTAAAAATATAAATTATATGATATTTTCATATTCTAAAAATGTCTGTTATTTTATCGTTTCTAAACAGTTTTTGGTAGAAAGCTCTGAACCATGATAGTCTTCGTCGCTAAATTAATGCAACTGTGTGGCAACTAGCTCCAAAACATCTTTATGCTGGCTTCAAAATTGTTCAAATCACTGAATTTATAGCTGCTGGTATATGTAACGAAGAATATTCTACAGTATCAAGAATAATGAATAAGTTGGATATAAAAGTTGACTAACATAGCAAACTTTAAGCCAATTCGAACGACAAAGCGCAATGGACCAGACAAGGTCATTTTTACGTTCGTTATAAAAATAAATTATTCCAAGGCATCGAAAATCGATCCTTATAAGTAAAAGAAATATTTTGCAAAAAAACAATTTTTGTAATATGAAATGCAATTAAATATGTACGAAAAGTTTCTGACAGTTTGATCAACCCATTTTTTTTATAATACATCCTAAACAAAAGATCTTATTTTCAGCTGTTTGCTTGAGTCCCCCCCCCCCCCCCTAAAGTATCGACATGTTCTCATATTTTTAGTGACTATACTTAATTAATAATTTTTACTAATTTGTTTTTCAATAATTGTAATAAAATCATGACATTGTTATAAGAGTCTACGACTTATAAGAACTTATATAACATTTGTTAAGATAGAAAACATAAATATAAAATAAATTATTAAGTTGTCATTTTATTCAAATATACTTGAATACAAAGTATATCGTATACAGCTTCTGTCTTTCGATTGGATAATCATTGATTTACATAATTATTTTGTACAATACACTATTTAAAAGCAGATTTAAAAATAGTCAATATACATTCCAAATTCATATGAAAATAGTCGACGACTGCATTCAACAAGTTAAAGTGCGCTCCAATCAGCCTCAAACTACACCCAAATAGAGCTATTACCATAATGAAAACCTCTTCCACGTCACCCACGCTTTCCCATCTACTCCCTTCACCACCGAATCCAAAAGCAGCAGCAGTAGCAGCCGGAGCGATGAAGTCGACGACGACACACAGTCGGACCGACAGTAATTCGTCCCTTCAACCCTAATTTACTGATAATCCCTTTACTTTAATTTACATCCGTCGATTGGCGAAAATCTTATTTGCCCCCGCGTCCGTGCCAACTTCTACTCTCTCCCTCTCTCTCTCTACATATACATCCATCTCCACTTCCATCTCCATCTCTTCGTTTTGGGCCGGGGAATGAACGAATGAACGGACGCGCCCCGGTTAATTTATCGGAAAAGTAGGTGAGAGAGAGAGCTATACACAGACACATACGCTGTGTATAAGGGAAAGGGCGACGGTGCTCGCTCGCGCGGAAGCGGGGCTGATTTCCTAATTAAATGGCCATTCGATCTTGCGTTAAGGGAGCAGGGGGGATGACCGGCAATCGCATAATCACCCAGCGTCGGCGGCCGACGATCTGACAAATGGCGGGAGTTTGCGTAGCTTCGGGAGCTTTCGCTGATATAGCGGAGGAGAGCCGAGTCTTTGGAATCGATGAGGAGAGGCGGAGACGATGAGAGCGAAGGAGAGAGAAAGAACTCGCAAATTCGGGAGCATCTATTATGGATGTGTAATAGGTAGGTGATGTTTGGTCATTATAGTGTTAGATAATGTAGCTTGGTAGGAAAGAAGGTGACAATTGATCGATGCTGTTAATTTAATTTAAACATGTATTTTATGTTCTTTTTTAATTAACTTGGTTTTTTTAACGATTACGGTAATAGAAATAATTTTATTTATTCAATCCAGTATTTTTACACAGTAAATCCTATAGAGGTACCTGTACATAGGCCTGGCAAACCTTAGTCTAAATTAATATTACCTTAAAAACTACACTTATTATTAAACACTTAAAAAATAAACATAACTTTCAGGGGCAGACCTGGGTTAAACCGAAAAAATGTTACCGTTATACAATTAAACCTCAAAATCCTGATCCTACACGTCACAATAAATCACTATTTCCAATAGCATATTAATTTAAGAAAGTTTGTTCCTCACACGACTCAAGGTGACAGGATGAACGCAATTTTTTTTCACGGTTATTCGACTCCTTTTGACATTTATTACAAAAAGAGCAGAGCACTTTTTCATTAAAATTGTTTTTATTTTTTTTTTTTTCGTGGATCCATTTAATGTTTTAAAAAAGATATTAAATTTTTTTTCTTTCAAAATATCGATTGGACCTCCGAAAAAAATAATAAAGAAATGTTAACGAAAAAGTGCTCCACCATTTTTGCAATACATGTGAAAAAGGAGTCGAATAACCGTCGAAAACAAAATGTTCGTTCATCATGTCACCTAGAATCGTGTGAAGAACAAAGTTCTTTTAATAAATGTGGTATTGAAAATAATGATTTATTATGACGTATAGGATCAAAATTTTTAGATTTTACAACGGTAAAACTTAAGATATTATGTTTTAATAGCATACAAATTTTCAGAATGATTTCTGGACTCGTAAAAAAGTCTCTTTTTGGGTTTAACCCAGGCTTGCCCCCTTAATAGACTTTCTACGATACATAACAGTACTATGCGTATTTCTTACTCTTCGTGATATTAATGAGGAGATCATGCTTATAGCTGGAAGTTTGTTGGTTACCAGTCAAAGCAACTTTACGTACAATTTACATTATCTATTATAGATTTTCTTAATGATTTCCAAGTCTAATCCAATATTTTAGTTTTCTGTTTATAGTGACTTTATTATTGTTTATAATTTTCAGTTCTTTTGGTAATATATTGTATATTTAAATATACAATATAGTATAATGTAAATACATGATTAATACTGCAAGTAGTAACAGCGGAATGTGACCAGGCACGTGAAATAATAAAAAATAAAGAGTTCTATCTGCTTTTATTTATATTCATACACACTACAAATATTTCAGGCTAAATATTTTCCAGCGTTGCTAGTCATACTACAAATACAGATGTAAAAATGCTATGTACTATAAATATGTAAAGATAATATTAGTTCACCGACAGTTTAAAGAAGTAACAGTATAAAATACATAAAGATAATGGGTATACATAAAGCTCTTCGATGACCTCGTGCATCCCAACCACTTGTATAAAAACCTCCTTAATGAAGACCTAGCCGGATCTTAAATAATAGATTCGCCAACTGATAATGAAGGTCTCCAAAGAAAAGAAACACCCAAGCGAGCCTTTTACACAGAAGACAAGAAAAAACCAGACAATGCAGCGAATAAACCCCCGGCGTGTCAGCATCGATTAACGCAGAGTCCATCAGCAGGATATCATACACATCAGATGCACCCCGAGGAATCCATCTTAGCCTCATAAATGAAGTGGTAAAACGATATCCAGACCCCGTGAACATAAACCAAACATCAAAAATGAGTGATTTATGACCTTCACGGGCGCATGAAACTATCGGCGCGCCTTTTAATTTCCTTATTACACGGGCCGAATTCCCGCGCGATGACGCGCTCGCGCCCTTATTTTCGTAATGGCTTTCTTTCGCGCTCCACTGGAGTGCGCGATGTATTCATCGGGAGTGTGTTTGTTTTCCATTATCTCGCGCGCTCGCCGATGGAAAAGAAAATGTATGCTGCTGCTGGAGCATGCGCTCGCGTGTAGACTCGCACGAAGGTACAGCGAGTAAGGAATTCTTCGAAAACATCAGGGGTTGTAAATAAAAATATGGGAGGGTACTGCGGGAGCGATTATACCGCGATGTTGAGAGTGGATGATTGCATCTATTGAAATATTAATAATGTTTTGAATTTAAACAGAAGATGTATCTTCTATTATACATGAATGAAATGTATTTCCGAATTATTATAAATAAATTTTAACTTTTATAATTGTATTTATTTGTTTATTATTTATTTAATGATTTATTGATCAGGTTACGCATAGTAAAATACAATATCTTACATTAACATGCTGAAATAAGATTGTATTCTGCAGAGATACACATTCATATGTACGCACTCCAATTGTTCAAAAACGTACAACTAATATTATAAAATACCTCACACGAAGATAACAAAGCTTTCACGTTGAGGACAAATCATAAAAGCTTAAATATTTTAAGTATATCATATGTTCGGGATAAGGAGAGAATAGTCATAAGAAATGATTTGATTAGATATTAATGCACCGTATTCTTTAAGTTTCACTTGACCTGTGTTGTGATCGCTATATTATGGTCTCGTTTCTTACAAATTACGTTATCGATATTCCTGCCTTACGTACGACGCATGCCTCTCGAAAACCGAAATTGAACTGAATTTTTCTTGCCACCCAACGGGCCCGAAAATTTCCCCTTCGCTTCCGTCTTCACTCGCCTGCAGCCCAAGCTAGACTCCCTCCACTGCGTATTTTCTATCTTTCTCCCCTCCCCCCTCACTCTCTCCTCTCTCTCTCTCTCTCTCTCTCTCTCTCTCTCTCTCTCTCTCTCTCTCTCACTTCCTCATTCTCTCTATCTCTTAGGTGACGTCCGCTCCGTAAGGCCTCACCTGCCGCCCAGATATTCAGGTTTTCATTTGTTTTTGTGCTAGTGTCTTTAGTTTTAATCAGAACATTAGTTATTGCATCTTTTTTTGGCATGATTTTAATACTTGGAATATTTTTATATTTATTTACATTTTCTGTATTATCTACTTTAGCATATTTTTGCTCTGACATTTCTTACAGAGCGAGCGTACAACTATTTGCTTAAACAGTCTATTGCTTTCTTATAGTTCCATATTTAAGTTTTTTAATATTTCATTGTTGTTCTATAGTTCATTGTATATCAATATCAGATTTTAATTTATGATTTTTAATTCGTGTATTTCATTGTTGGGTTTATCATCTATTACATATTATATTTCTCTATTGTTTTAATTTGCAGTTGCTTTTAGATCATCATATATAGTTTGCTTTAACGGATTGGCTGTGTCTACAATTGGAGCGCATATGTATGCGCACATGGGTGCGCATACGGTCTAGTGAGAATATGAGAAAACGAAAAATCTGTTGGTACTATCAGTAGTATAACTCCGAGCACGGTCGTCCAAATGATTTAGCAGTCTGACGTTTAAAGAGATGTGAAAGTGAACTAATAATTCCTACCTGATCGGCATCACATTTATATTTTCTTCTCTGCAATAAATAAATATTTCTAAAAAAACGCCATACTATCCCCTCCATATGTTTATCAGGAACCTTCAGTTAAATTATCAAAAGCTTTCATTATTAACTCTTGGAGAAAAATGCGTTTGAAAATATACAATTATAGTTAAATTTTCAAACGCATTTCTCTTCGGGAGTTAATAATGAAAGTTTTTGAAAATTTAGCTGAAGGTTATGGGTAAGAATGCGAAGGGGATAGTTTGGCGTTCTTCAGAAATATTTATTTATTGCAGAGAAAAAAATATAAATGCGATGTCGGTAAGATAGGGGTTATTAGTTCACTTTCATATCTCCTTAAACGTCAGACTGCTAAATCATTTGGACGACCGCGCTCGGAGTTATACTACTGATAGTACCAACAGATTTTTCGTTTTCTCATATTCTCATTAGACCGTATGCGCACCCCTGTGCGCACCCATATGCGCATACATATGCGCTCCGATTGTAGACACAGCCATTATAATTTATTCTTGCCTATTAATGTTGTCCTCTAGTTTCTTATATGCTGTATTTTGTTTACTACCGTCTTCCTTTAATTTCATTACTAGTGCAAGCGGTTTATTTGAGGTTAGATCCTTACAGCTATGCCTATCCGAGACTTTGTATTAAAATCACTTTTGTGAAATAAGCTGACGCATGATATGCAAATAGTAACACCAACTGTTTGTACGGAATGGGACTTAAGAATGAATGCATTTTCCGTGCTTCTAATAATAAATATTTTATGGTAAAATATATCTTTTTCTTAAAATTTTTCTACTTTTTTAAATATCTTTTATTTTTTATTGTAAAGTTAATTTAAAAAATGAATTTGTCCAGAGAAGTTAAAAGCTAAGTGAAATAAACCTTTTATAAATAAAATAATTTCCAGGAAACGTGATTGTTAAAATGAAAAGTATTTTTTAAATTAAAATATCAATTTATTCTTGCTTCCGGGACAAACATTTAAATTGTTAGAAAGGTAAATATAAAATTTTTGTATTAAAGAGCGTTTGAATAGACTTACTTTTGCGCCCTTAAACTAAGAACATCGTTATATAAATAAAACAATTTAATGAAAGTTTACTGTAATATTTTATTGTATATAGAATCGAAAAAATTAAATTAAATTAAAAGAGAAATTGCAAGCAACGTAAAATACACATTTTATAACTATGTCAATTTTCCAGGAAACGTGATTTTTTAATTGAAAAACATTTTAATTAAAAATATAATAATTAATTCTCATTTCTAGAAACACCAGTAAAGTCCACTATATTGTAACAAAAATGAAAAAATGTTTTAAAATTAACAATCAACTTTTCGTGGAAACCAAAAGTCAAAACAAAACCATCGCTTCTTACGCCGCGCAAAGTACAAACGTGTTTCAAGGTGTCAACCTCGCTCTAACGACGTCTTCTTAACTTCCGTAACAATGACCCAGCCTCTTAAACTCTATCCTTTTCATCTCTCTTCTTCGACAATGAAGCACCCCCTCCCCCTTCTTTTTTCCATCCTTCGCCCGAAAAGTTGCGTCTCGCAGAGCCCGTCCAAGCCGGTTTTGCAATTAATTCCTGAATAATTCCCGTACCATTCCCAGCCGTGCCGCGAGAGATACGCGCGCACGCGCTCGCCCCCCCCCCCCCCCCAAGAAGAAAAGAGGCAGGAGAAGAATGGGGAAAAAAGGAGCGAGCACGAGGATATAAAAGGCAAAAGGGTAGAGAGCGCAACGCGTAAGAAAAGCTGCGGAGCGGAGAAAGAGAGAAAGAGAGAGTGGAAATGGAGTTGAGGGAAGAAATTAACGAGTGGAAGAGAAAGGGACGATAATAGGAGGGAGGAAGGAAGAATAATGTTGGAGAGGGCAGGCAGGAAGCGCAGTAGTAGCAGAGAGAAGAGAAATGATAAAGAATGAGAGATAAGTATTCAGAGGGCAAATTAGTAGGCGGTATGTTAATAGCCTTTTAATATTTATATTGTCGGTTTTGAGCTTTATTTATATTCGTTTTAATCTGGGAATTTTAAGGGAGGGAGACCTGTGGACAGAGAGGTTTTAATGGATTTGAGAGTGAATTTCGGATTGGGTAATTTGAGATTGGTTGACGTAGTTAACGTTTTTTAAATGAACATTCAGGTTCTTCGTTGAGGATTTGATTAGAAATAAGATTGTACTACTTTGCTGCATAGTCCCTATAGTGTCTAATAGATATTTACGTTAACTTTATTTTACATTGAAAATAATTTAGTTTATTCTATTCTACTCTTATAGACGCGAAAGCATAAGAATTTATAATTTTAACGTATATTTTTAAAAGTCATAGATACTATTCGCTTAATTGTTTTATGAGTGTCAAGATTTTGGATACAAAAATATCCTTCCGCACAACAAATTGAGAAATCTTAATAATACTTGTATGGTATGTTCTGTATTATTTGAAAGAAAAAGTAGCTTTTATCTTTATTTTCCACTAATTATTACTTGTAAACTTTCTTTATAACAAATTCTATTTAAAAAGATTGTATTTTGAAGTAATTGTTAAACAAAATCAAATTTTTTAGATAAATTATATAGTTGTATAAAAAGCTAGTTCTTGATGCTTTTAGCATTGATGATAAGTTAGAATTATCTTATAATTGTATCTAATTTTTCCAAAAACAAAAAATATATATAAAATTTTCAATCAAATAGTACGTTCTCAGATAATATTCATTTTTTCTACAAAAGGCATAATATTATTAAATTGATGATATTATAACTGCAAAACATTACACATTAACTACAGCACAAAAATAAGAAACTGATTCAACATGATTCAACACATTCATCAAGACGTAGGTAGCCCCGATTAAATACATAATAACAACGATTACATGATCACTGCAGAAATCACTCGGTACCAACCGCATCCCACAAATAACAAACTCAATCAATCCACACCTCCTCTCTACCCAAACCCGCACCCTCCCAAACACCAATCTCTCCCATAACCCCAGCACCAAGCTCCAATCTCCGTACCTTCCAAGCCACACCGAAGCCGCACTTTCAAAAACTCCGAACTTCATCCCGCGATCGCGCGGCCCGCGCACCCCTTTCCCGGAGAATTCGAGCGTGTAAGCCCCGCGGGACGCCGCAATCCCCGGAGCCGCAGGCCGCCGGAAACAAGACGCGCAATCGCACGAGGCTTGGGGGGGTGCATGCGGCGCCGCGCGCATTTGATATTAGTCCCAATCAAACGCGATCGCGGCGCGGTAGCCGCAGCCTCGTAAATACCAATTTACAGCGTGGGAGCGGTAGGGTTGTACGTATCGTTAGCTCCGATTATGGCTGATCTGTGCTGGTGTTCGTGTGTGTGTGTGTGTGTGTGTGTGTGTGTGTGTGTGTGTGTGTGTGTGCTGGGGAGAGGGATGTGCAGTTTGACCTGGAGGGGGAATGGCAAGTGCTGGGATATCGGTGGGTGTACTGGGAAAAGGGTCAGGAAGATGCAGGGTGCGTTGTTGTGGGGAGGGTGGAAAGGGGGAGAGGAGATGTAGGGCGAAGAGTAGGAAGATGGATCGCGTGGTTGAGCGTAATGATTGTGTGTGGGATTCGGCTAATGGTTTGTAGAGAGAAATTAACAGTGTGTACTTATGATGGACGGGATTATTTTTTGCTGCTTGTTTGAAGATTTTATGGAAATGTGATTTTATTAGACTTTTAACGCTTGGGATAAATTGATCTTCTTAACAAATGTTTTATTATTATGAGCCTTTAACTGCCAGACACTTAGGTAAGGGTACGTAGAAGCCTTAATAAAAATTTATAATCCATAAAAAATGTCTTTTGTATAGATGGGGAGTAATCTACTGATACTGTTCATACTAAAAACAGAATTTAATTACCTGCCGTAACACTAACCGCGGAGTCCGAGTTTCGGATTTTAATGATACTTTGGGGATCGACTTTTGGAACCTAAAAATGAAGCACAGAACCCGTAGTTTTATCCAATCGGTCTTTAAATCTGAGATAGATCCAAGAAACATTAGCATTATTCATATTGGCGATGCTAAAAATCAGATATATATACTATCAACGCTAATGAAATTCGTCATATCTACCGTACAAATGTCCATTGAAAAAACACGAGTATTAATTTTTAGGTACCCCACCCCCTTCTAAGTTAAAGTTATTATAAAATTTTTAAATACGCTTTTAGTAAAATTTTAGGATAATGAACAAAAATTTTTATCAGCTAGCAAATACAATTTTACTTGATAAACTGTAAAGCAAAATGTACATAAAATATATAATTAAATTGTTGACGAGCATCCCAAAGTAAAGTTTTATTTGATATCTGAAAAAGTAAAAATTGCCTTTTTAGCATTTCATGAAATTTTAATAAAAGAATTTCTTTAATCTTTATATTTTTATTCGACTTCTTTGTCGTCTTCGGATTACCCAACTAAAATACAAATTACACCGAAACGTTTATTATCTCTATCTCAAAGACAATGAAACTACGCCCCAGATAAACCCGTCAAAACATTTTACGCCCAAAGCAAGTTTAATTCAAGTTATCACGTTTTACAGGCCCACAACCGAAAGCGCCGCCGCATACGCGCTTAAAACCAAGATACACCCTTCCCCCGGCCAAAAAACCGTCCTTCGAAGCAAAGCATAAACGACACTGGCGCCCCGGAATCCACTGAAAAGTAGGATATAAAGCTCGAAAGAGAATTTAGATTCGGCGTCGCATCCTCGCGGCAAGAGGGGGGGGGGGAGGGGGATTTCGCTGCCTGCGGTCGCTGGCCGCGAGATAGGCCGCCTTTACGCGGCGAAAAGCCTTTAAAACAAGAGAACCGCGGCGCGCGGAGAAAGACAGACTGCCGCGCGCAAAGCGAACGAACGAACGCGTCGCGTCGCGAGGCGAAATGCCTCCTCGTAAATTCCGGCTTACACGCATCTGCCCCCCCCCCCCCTCCTCCAGGATCCAGGCAATATAATCCGTGCATCCCAGCGGGCGCGCGAGCGCGATTCTCCGTTCCACTCGATAAACGGCGCCGCTCGCTCCGATTTGCCTCTTCCTGTGTGTCTACGTCACTGTCTTTTGCCGCGCGGCTGTATATCGTGGTGCGCGTCGATGACGCGGGCGGTCGCAAATTGCGCGGATTGCGAATGGTCGGCCTTCGTAGGATTTGCGAGTGTGATTTTGTACGGGGAATTAAAAACAATCAGGCGATTTGTCAGGTGATATGTTGTCTGACATATCAACTGATTTTAGTTGTCAGCTAATGTAATTATTTGATTAAACGCCTAAACCTGTCGTTGAAGCAACTAATTTTGAAAAAAATGTTGAAAGTTATGAAGAGATCTCAATAAAGTATTATCATCCATATGATATTTCAACTATAAGGATATAGACTTACATATCTTAATATTGTAAGCATTCTTGAAAAATTCTTTTCGCAAGCATATTCTTAGGTAATAAATCTAGTGATAAATTAAATTAAGTAGTATAGCATGTTAAAACATCAGCTGATAAATCGATTTAATATACGATTTTTTTAGCAAGTGTTAGCGGTGTGTCGTTTGGGGCTTTTTGGGTAGTAATTGTAGTGGGATTACATTATGTGTTTTGCATTGGTAAAAACGATAGACTAATTGCCGGTTCACTATACTGCGTGAAAGGTTGTAATGAAGTATATAAGTTTCTTGATTCATGAAACACTGTTGAGTTTTAGAGAGATAATAGACTTACAGTAATTCATTTGTTGCATAATATATAAAAGGAAAATTAATTATAAGCGTCAAAAAACTATTACATTATTTTGTTATCATATCATATTTTCAATGTCAGAATTAAATGAACTGTCAGCTCCGGTTACAAAAGAATCTTAAGCTAACGAGAATACAGATACTTAAACTGTTGATAAATACTTTATGAAAAACTTTTTACTCAATACTTTAGCCACATTGAGAAACGTAAAATAAAAGCTTTAAAATCACACGTAAAAATTTTCCTATAATTTTTTTCAATTGCATATGCCAGAATGATGTTAAAAGTTACTTTTTATTTGAAATGCATTAATGGCTTACATTAAAATTGCGCTCAAACTTTAAAATTAATTGTTAAACATCGTAACGACTGTATTATGAAGTTTGATATAGTATGATTTTAAATACAATATAAAACTTCGTCTTTTGATTATTTTACAAAATAAATCAATTTTAAATAATAGTAAAATTAGTAAAAGTTAATAATATATATACATTTTATAGATTACCAAAATCTAACAAAGTTTAAAAGAGCCAAATCTGCTACTTCAAGTTTTGTAACTTTCATTTTATCTTCACTTCTCGAGCGTAACAGACAAAATAGAAAGAAGGAAGAAACTAGAGGAATTGGAATCGAGAACATGCAGCTCGAAAATCGAACTTCACGCGCGGCGCAGGTCTCTCCTCTTTTTTTTCGAATCGTTTTGCGGTTTTCCAGATAAACGGTGAATCGCTTTTCGTCCCAGTTTCCAAGGCTCTCTTTGTGCGGACGTGCGCGAAAAAATGGACGAAAAATCGAGAAACGTTTTGTACGACTCAATGCGCGAGCTTCATTATAATACAGATTGCGCGCGTCAGGATGCTAAATGCGATAGAGCACGAGATAAAAACTGGATGTTGGAAGAATTAATTTTATTTTTTGGAATATTTCTTTGAATTTTATTTTTGGAATATTTCTTTGAATTTTATTATAAAAGAAATATACTTTTCATGCAGAAGTAACTAAAAATAATCATTATTATTTTTAATTACATAAAAATATTTAATTCTAGTAAAAACTAATACAAGTTCTAAAATAACTATTGTTTTGCTTTGCTACTTGCTGTAACTTTATTATTTAAATTATCGTATAGGGTAACGGTCCGTATTAGTGAGCCTGTCCCTATTAATGTGCCCTTTTTGCAAATAAAGCGTATTAGGAACAACTTAAAAATAAATAAAAAGAATTATTCTTAAAATAAAGATAATCAGGTTATCTTAATTTTAAAAGTCATCCCTTTTATTTATTTCAAGGTCGTTGTTTATACGCCCTGTTTTAAAAAAATACACACTAATAGGGACAGGCTCACTAATACGGGCCGTTGCCCTAGTGAGAAAACAGTATCGTAATTAACACAACTTATCATATAATATATTATTTACGATATAGATCTTTAAGTGCATAATAACAACAGCGTAATAGATTTTGGGGAATTCCTTCTTAACTTTAATGCCAGTATAAGTTGCATACTTAATTATTCAAGAATTATAATTTCTTATATATCTGTCTCTTAAATTACTATACAAACATAGCAATATAAGTTTATTAAAATTACACTTTAATCCATTAGGTATATGGGCAAATCCTCAAACCGTGATTACTGCTATTCGAACTTATATTGGATGTATTCAGTTAAATGCATTAAATCAATGTAATTATATTTACAGTTTATAACATAGTAAAAAACCCAGTGAAATTATCGTTCACCAAATTATAAAATTAAATGTCCACGACCAGTGGTTCTATTTTTTTATCGCTATCGTGTGATCTTGGTATTGTATAGAACTCGTCCAAAGAATAAACGAGTGCCTTTTAAGGTAGTTGAGTGCGATAGATTCAAATATTGATAAGAAATAAAAGAAACAATGATTTTTTAATAACAATGTCAGGACCGTCACTTTATATCTATAAAAAGTAAGCGCATCCAGTTTGGCTCATATTTTTGGTGCATACTGTTAGATATAGGTATATAATAGACTTTCTATAAAGATCAAGTGTGTACCTTGACAAGTAATCGAGTTCGATAAGTTCAAACATTATCAAAATTTAGTGTGTTTAAGGAACGCCGATTCTGAGGATTTTCTCATATATACATTAAAATGCAAATTAAATCTACTTTTACAACGTTATCAATTACTAAATATTTGCAATATTAAATATTATTTTATAAATTCCAAAATAACAAATAAAACGAAGACCAGCCATAATAGCCATTGATTAAAGACTGCAGCGATTGCGTCAACAGCAACAAAGTAAACAAGCAAACAACCGAAAAAATCGTTGCGCACGTTTGCAGCGCTAAACATCGCTCAGAGCGTTAAAAAATAAACGTAAACGCAGCAGCAGCAGCTACATCGACCTTCTCTCTCTTTTTTAATAATAAAAGCCCTACAATAAATATTGATAAGCTTAATTAAAGTGCAGAATAAACACGCGAGAATAAGAGCTGGACGCACGCGCAGCGCTCGGGGCACTATTTGAAATTCATTAAAATTTGTTGGTGGTACAGGGCAGAAAGCCGTGTTAAGGGCCTTCGCTAGTATTAAATTTGAAAAAACTAACGTAAGCATTCAAATCTTTACTGAAATTCTTCTTGTTTGACTTTGCGAGTACACAATTTTATTACTAAAACATGATGTTTTTAACTTATTTTGAAAATCGGTAAAACTCAATGTATTCATCATGCCACTTTTGGAGGTAGCATTTTTCACTAAAATAATACACAATAAAGGTTCATTGGTTTAAATTTCGAGAATAAAGTTCCATTAGTACAATATATGACTGCTACACTTCATTCTTAAAGGCCACATCAAATTTTGGTTTTCGAAACCAGTGACACTCTCCTAGTCAGTGTCAATTCAAATTAAAAGATTCTCTGACTTAATTAGTATAATAACTCAGGAACACTTTTTGTTTCTCGCACTCAGAAAGCTTCGAAGATGTTCAGAATCAACAAGAGCAAGTCTTTCTCCTTCAAATCCGCATTTCTCTAAGTGAAACTTCAATCCATTTTTCACGCTTTCTAAGCAAAAGTCAAATCGACATTAATACCATCTATTCACAACTAATGCGTTACGTAGGGGAGGATGGGGTATTGTTGGTCACCTAAGCAAAAATGCACATTATTCAAGTTCTAAAATAGTTTTTCATAAAGTGTAAATGATTAGGATAAAGTTAAAGTTATTTACTTTAAATATTTCTAATCAGTTTCGTGTATAATTAAAACGTATCAAAGATATAAAACCAAATAAAAACAATAGATTTGGCTGGAATTGCCCTGAAGCATGAGGTAATACCGGTCAGCCTTCGTGCAATCGCAGTCACTATTAAAACATTACTTATATAGGTAAAACGTTTCTTTTAATTAATTATGTGAGCCTCAATATGACCAATCACACTATTATTTGTAGTTTAACAATGAAATATGTAGTCCAAAAGACACTTTTAAACAAGAAACACTTAAGCAAAGATGAAATATCAGAGAGCGCAAAACAACGCTTTACTAACTTCATGTTTGGGAGCGTCCATATGAATAACATGGTGACCGGGATTACCTCAATTCTGCTTAATGATTTAAATAGAAATTATAAGAAAATCAAACAATTTATTTGATTTCTTCTTTACTAATTCATATTGTTAGAGTGTTCAATTTAATAAAGTAGTATGAAGAAACTGTATAAAGTTTAAATAGTATGCGTAAAAGCTTAGCTTATAGATCAGATTTCTTATAAGAAATGAACGCCTAAACATTATTTGCGCATAATTAACTAACAAACCAGAACAGAATGCTGTTTGAACATTAGATCGATAGCATGTTATGTTCCGTATGATATACTATTGGAATTATTATGTACAAATGTTTAAATTGTATTGACAAGTGACCGGTATTACCCCGTTCTCCCCTAACCCTGGCTACTCGATTACCCGACACCTTGACTGTCCAAATCGAACACCGTTCGCCGGCCTTAATCATCACCAAAGAATATCACCTCGTCTCTGTTCATGCATCAGGTCGACGAGCGCGCGCGTCGAAACTATACGATATGACCCAGCCTCGAGGCAGCCCAGCTACGCGCTCAGCAGCGAAGGTGATCACAGTAGTTTGGACCGCCGCGCGTTTGTATGCCGCGACACGTAGTCGTCGGACACTCGGGGGATAATTACGTTAGCCCTGCCATTTCGCGCCGGAATCTAATGACGGTCAAGGGTCGCGTAGCCGGGGCCGTCCTACATATACAAGCCCCCGCGAGCCGCAGCTACTGCTGCTGCCCCACGCAGACGCGAGGGATGCACTTTTCATCGATTTTCCTTGGCTGAGTTGCATGCAGCCGGTTTTTTTACTCTTAACTGCGAACGGGGTGTAATTTTTAATCATTTTGCGTAGATGGATGGGGATGAAGGGGGTATTACGGGGGATGCGATTAGCAGGCTTTTGTAAAAAATGTTCGTTGGATGATGAAAAATTGGGAGGTTTGATGAGGTCTTCTTGAAGTTTTTAAAGAGTTAGCGAATAATTACGTGCTGAACGATTTGGAATAACTGTGTTGATTTAAGAACAATGAAAATTGAATGGAAGTTCAGTTTAGGAAAAATAGTAAAGCGATAGTTACTAAATAATCTAGTAAAACGCCATTCATGTGAAGTCAGGTGCCAGGTTTTTCAGTCAAACTGATGAGTTTTTGTGGATTATGTTAAAATTGAGATAACTTCTTTTTGACTTTAGAAATCAAATACAAGTACATTAATTTGCAGTAAGAATTCAATAAAATCTTTAAAGCTAACCATAATAATGGATTATGTTATATATTTAGTTATACAATATAGAGAAGAATGTCATTTAAAGTATTCATATTCTCTCTTTGTTTCTACTTAATTATAGACAGACAGTGTATTTATTCTTTTGTAAACTATAGATGCTAAATTATAATGTGAACTACACGGAACTTGACGCTTAATAAACTTAATAGATTCATGAACTTATCAATCAATAACGGTACTCATATAAACCCTAACAATACTAAACCCACAAATTTTGAAATATTATATTCATATATTTAATACATATCTACTAAAAAATATGTCAAATATTATCTACAGCTATAATCATAAAAATCGATTGCTAATTTACAATTCTTTATTTCCCTGCATTAAAAAAAATCCGAACTTAATAATTCACGTTTATGAAGTACCTCGCTACATAGCCTTCATCCAATCCATTACCACCAGCACATCTCCGCGGTACTCTTCTCATCGTCGCAGCGCCATTACAGCGACATCGCCCATCAAAAATCAATTACAAATCCAATCCCCCCTTTCTTTCTCCGCCCATAAAAGATAATTCATCCTCGAAATATCAATGAAAAAGAAGGCCCATATAACCTCCCTCCCATCTCTCCTGACGCAGCAGCACCTGTTAAGCGCCGTTGACGAGTGCAGCGCACTATAATACTGCTTCGCGAACCTCGCACGCGCGATAAAGCGAAAGCATAAACGCGGAAATCGCGCGGCTGTGTTTACGACGTAACCAATGTATATAAACTCCGGTTCTGCGACGTCGAGTCGTAGGTTAGTGAGCGGGGGAGAGCCAAAAACGAAAGTGGAGGGTGCTGAGTTGCACACCCTTGTGAAACGCAAGGGAGAGAAGGCGAGTATAGAGAGAGAGAGAGAAAGCGACAAGCTGAGATCGAGATTTCAGTGACGGCTTACGGAGACCAATATTGATCAGCGCGTGGCGGCAAATGTTGGCGCGCCTGTCAACACATATAGGAGAGGAGGGGGAGGAGACGCTCTGTGGATTGTGTGGCAGTAAATTATGTTTCGAAGGCAAACCCAATGCGAACAAGTTGGTCATGGCCTGCAGTTGGCCGAGTATATTTTGCTGGTCATTCAGTAAGCTTATGGGTAATATTTATAGACATTTCCGCAAGATTTTCTGCAGAAGTTTATGCACGATATTTTCCAGAGTTTTTAGAACTTGCAGGTTTTACTGAACGTTTATTTGTAAGGTTCTATAAAACGTTAAGACCCTTTGTTGCATCGGTGATATGTCCAACTTAGGGGTTTTAATGATTTTTATTCAGTTAAAAATTTCTTCACAATATATTTCTGTAGTCGAGTCTGTAGGTAAAAAACCTTGCTGATAAAAGTGCAGTAAAACCTACAAAATCTTTCAAAGTCGATCGAAGTTCGGAAGCTCTGCAGAATATATAAGTATCTGAATAAAATACATGTAGCTAGATACAGAACTATCTTTTTAGATTTTTTGAACTATACATTTTTTTAAATATATACTTGTATCTATTAACCTACACACTTTATTATGCTGTATCTTAGGTACTTTAGTATTTTGTATCATAAATACTTTAGTATGATTTATCTTGTATACTACATTATCTTTTATCTTAGAACTTTAGTATATTGTACTTTAGATACTATAATATATTGTATCCTAGATACTCTAGTGTCTTGTATTTTAGATACTTCAACACCTTATATCTGCGTCTTTAGTAAAAAAAGATAAATTTTTACTACAATTCCATTCATGCATATGCGTCAAAGAGATGGAACAGGACAAGTGTGAAGTGGTTGATGGATAGACGATGTAGGATATTCTCTTTCGATGGATCGCGAGAGAGGTGGAGGCTTTATGCTTTGACGGGGCGAGGAGGAGGATGTTGGATTCGAGACGCGGAATGGAAGGAGGATCGATGCGTGAGCACACAGCAGTTATGCGAGGAGATATGGAAGGGATTGACGAGTGCTGCTGTTGAGAAATAAAAAAGGATTGCGATGTGACGATCACGTGAATTGCGTTACCGCAATTGTAAGACGTCGGTTCGATGCCGAGTTTGATGTCGAGTATAGACATACGTTCATAAGTAGATATAATTTGGCTTGAATAACTTAAAATTATTAGATAGGACATAAAAGCTAGATAAATTATAATCCAGCAAATATTTATGCTATAATAGTCAATGAGTGTTAAAATCGTATTAAAATGCAAAGGCATTTAGGCCTTATCTTTACTTTAGGCTCCACTTCCAAAATTGTATTCTATTATCTGAAAATAAACTGTTACGTGTGCATTCTTATGTTATATTAAAAATATTTGCATACAAATAATTGTTTGAATTAATAGATTTTAAGATCATGACGCCGCTTAATGATTCACAAACATAAGCATAAACAAAAATGAGAGAATACAACAGGTATATATACCTTTAATTTCATTATAGCTAATGACTTTACATGCGTATGATGATTACTATCAGTATTCCATAATTAGCAACATGAATAATCTATTGATGGTAACTAAATAATCTTACCGTGACGGCAATCAATATTTTCGTTAAACAAATATGCACTACTGCACAGTAAATTGCGTACTCACCTGCAACAGATAATAAGGAAAAAAATGAGAATTATTTTTACATGTAAAAATGCACTTACAATATATTACACGCATAGGCATATCTCGAGTGATATTAAAACTTTTATTAAACTCGACATTTCATGACCTATAAAAATGATATGTATACCTCGGCAATACATCAACGTCCTGAAATCAAATTAAAACTCGGCGCCTAGCGCGTAATTTACCCTCAAATCCTTATAATAAAAATGCACCCTCCCACGCGAAATAGAAATTTTAATTTATTAAATGAATCGAAAATTAAATTTAAATGAAATTTTACTAAAATAAATAAGATTTATCAAAGATTTTTAAAATAACGGAAAACGAGTGCATCCATAACTACGCATATTTTGAAATGAATCCCGCGAGAACCCGTTCAAAACTCGAACTCCGATCGGCGAGGCACAGAGAGAGATTCTCCCCCATCGAATCCTGCATAATTCAGCGCTAATTCACGTATTCTTTCGCATCTCGCTCGCGCCCATTATAATCCGATCAGCTCACTCGAGCATACATAAGCAATAAATAATCCCGCGCTCTCCTCTCGATCAGAAATGCCATTAGCATTCTCTTTCGACCGAGCGCCCTGGCAAAATTTAAGACGAGTCGTCGCCTCGTCGTCTACCCTACCCAACGTGTATATATATGACAATCGCGTCCCGTACTTTTGCGCAAGTCGGGCGCCACCGCGGAATTAATTATCGCGCGCGCGGCACGCATTATCAGTCCTGGGAATTGCGAATGATTTTCAAATAATAAGCGAGCGCGCGCGCGCGTGTCGCGTATTGTGCCGCGTCGTACAGTCGACGAGTAATGCATGCAGATTTAAGCGAAGGGCGGCAAAGGGAGTGGGTGAACTATCGGGAGGGGGAGGGGTACAATGAACTACTTTGTCCGGAAATTGGTGAAACTAGATTGGAAAATCAGATTAAAAATGGACGATTTTGATGGAATATAAGGGCGAGCAGGGGGAATATTTGATTTTCTGGTATTTGCATGAGCCCGAGTGGCTTGTATACGTAAATTGTATAGAGGCTTTTGAAATTTTTAGTTATATTGTGTTGGGTGTTAATCTTAAATTTTGATTTTTGGATTTCATGAACTGAAAACAGAATTCATTCAGTTTTGTTACTTTAAATACATCTATATTTCAATATTGCAGCCTAGATAATGAATTACTTGGAACTAATTATTTTTTTACTTAAAATAATAAATAAATGTTGTCTTAAAAAGAATACGTATTATTGGTACCAGATAAATATTTTTTATAGGAAGTGTTGAAAAATATATCTAATTGAATTTACGGATTCTTGTTGCAGTGTTTAATGCATATAATTTGTGAGAATTTTATAAAATAAAGCAATTGTTATTTCAAAAAACATTCTTCGCCAAAGGCATGTGTATATTATGACTTTGAAATAAATGAATACCTTGCATATATATACACACATACCGTGATAATATACATAACAGTTATTGTAACTACAGAATAATAATTTTCAAAATAATGTTTGTAAAAAAATGTTAGTTTAAGATGCAAAAATATCGTAAAAACTTTTGTTAGGGAACGTAATGAGTTCTGAGTCTATTAGTATCTTCAATCCATTAGCGGTCCAGGATCATCAGCGTACTAAAAGTTGTTTGAGAGGTTTTGGGAATAGGTGGTTGCTGCGTAAGTGAAAATGAAGTATTAAAATTTCCGAATAGCGGATGCGCGTCCGCGATCGTTAACGGAATACTTAACTTGATTTGCGTAAAAGTTGGCTTAAATAAGTTTTTCGAATCACCGATTTAAAATTTAATACGCAAAATTAAATGTGCTGAACTAAAAATGGAGTTAGATATAAGTTTTATAGATAATGACAAGTTAGGCTGTTAAGAGCATAAATATGAATTGTCTATGAATATAGAATGATATGAGAGTAAGATTATCGCTTACGCGACGTAGGTTTTAACATTATCAATATTTTGAATGAATAAATTGTATAAACATTGATAATATTTCAGTAAGTATTTATTACGGAAACCTACCGTTTCAAAATTATTAATATGTATAATAAATTAAATTACATATACAATGTCGAGGTTTAATTAGTCCAAGACAATCGTTCCAAGGCCATTCAATCACTCCTCAATTCCCCTTAAGAAATTCTACATACACCATACACACCAATTCCTATTCACCACGTCCAACCAATAGAATTCCAAAAAGACCTCTCCCTCCTCTACCCAAGCCTCGGGAGAGAAAAAAATCTTTCTCCTTCAGTCGTCCTTTCGCACAAAGTCTCTCCTTCTCCCTCGCACGCGCAAAAGCAAAAGAAATCGCGAGAAAAACAAAACCTTCGAGAGCGAGAGAGAAACGCTCAGAGCACGCATTGCCCGTTCATTGTGAGGCTGCGGCACTTCCGTCTTCCTCGTCGCTTAATGCGCGTACACGCGCATTCTCGCCTCCTCCTTTGCCCTCCACTCGTTAGCCTGGAGGGCCCGTTTTCTTCGCTCTTTATTGAAAAGTCGAGCGCGCACCTGAATGCGCTGCGAGCCGTGTGGCGAAGCTTGGGCTTTAATTAGACGACGGGGAGGGGGGCGGGAAGAGCGCTGAAAGGCGAGAATGAGAGGGACTGTTTTGCATTGCGCGTGGAGACTGGTTAATTAAATTTTTCGACTGCGCGCGGGTGGATATTAAGTTCTGGCGGGTGTCGTGCCGTCGAGTCAATCAAAGCATTGAGATTGCTTGCTGCTGTTGGCACTACTGTCGATTTGGGGAGAACGAGAGAAGTGTACTGGCAGGAGAGGAGCGACGAAAGGGAAAAAGCGTTCTTAAGAATTTGCATTGGGCGTTCGCGGCTATCGAAATATTTGATGAATAATGATAATACAGGTGCATTTGTATAGATTTGAACGTTATTTATCGAAGTATTTCATTTATAATATAAATACAAATAAATAATATTATAATTAATAACAATAATAATAATAATATAATTATTCATTTACACTCTTCAAAAATAGTATTTAACTTCAGGTATGTCTATAATGAAAAATTCAAATACGTATGTATATACATTAGGATGGTCCAAAATTTCCCTAATCTCAAATTTTCTTCTTGTAACCGCTTCAAAATATTGTAATTGGCAAAAAAATGAGGTATGTGTCCGACGGTTGCCTGAAGTTAACATTAAGAGGTCGCTACCATCCCAAACAGCTTTTAACATTATTATAAGTTTATTAACAACTTCACCGCATTAGGCAAGACAGACAAAAAGTTTCCTCATAAGTAAAATTCAAGTTTGCTCATTTTTCACTAAAACACCTGCTAACTTCAACGAATTTTCATACCAGTATATTTTAACACATTCACACGTTCGACATCGCATGTTGTTTCGCATCAATTTGTTAAAATATACTGCTATGAAAATTCGTTGAAGTTAGCAGGTGTTTTAGTGAAAAATGAGCAAACTTGAATTTTACCTAAGAGGAATTTTTTGCATGTCTTGCCGAATGCGGTGAAGTTGTTAATAAACTTACGTCTTACTTCCCCTCTTGTTGTACTTAATAATTTATAATAATAGTATGTTATCATTTGTACCTTTAGATCATATGGTCAGTAAAAAATTATATAGATGTAAAAAATTAAATAGATACAATAAATAAAATAACATAATTATTTATATTTTATTTTATACATAATTTATCCGTAAATCCTGTGAAATATTATTTAAGTTATCGATACTTCTGAAAGTTTAAATATTTTATGTTCGTTTATCAAGATATAGATTTTTCTTAATTACATGTATGCGCATTACTACCCTTACCCAGGTGGCGGGTTGCAGATCCGATCTCTACCACCGAAAAATCCAAAAAATATTTTCTTTAAATGCCCCCGAAAAATTCGGCCTGACTGGGATTCAAATATCCCTTGAGCAGCCGTTGTCTTAAGAGGTACGCGTTTAAAATTTGAGTCATCGACCGCCCCATATTAAGGGGGCACACCACCTTTAAAATGTGAAACAAAAAATTGATTAGGAATTTTTATTTTGATATTTATTTTAATAAGGGTTTTATTTCCTGAAAGTATACATAAAAACCTACCAATTTGTATATTTTTTACCTTCGTTGGACCTTCTATGCCTCCATGGCAAACCAGACTGTTTTCGAAGACTTTAAGCAATGTCCGTAAGATTCCAAGTCTACGCATCGATGGATTGGGCTAAAAATTTATGGAGATACTCATTATAGTAGTACTTTTAGTATGAACGTAGGGATTTTGATTTGAACGAGTAGAAAATTTTTTACATCTATAAAAGTGATAAAATTATTAAAAAATAGTGTTATATTGACAATGTTCATATAAAAAAATACTTCTACTCGCTCAAATCAAAATCCCTACGTTCATACTAAAAGTACTACTATAATGAGTATCTCCATAAATTTTTAGTCCAATCCATCCATGCGTAGACTTGGAATCTTACGGACAGTGCTTAAAGTCTTCTAAAACAGTCTGGTTTGCCATGGAGGCATAGAAGGTCCAACGAAGGTAAAAAATATACAAATTGGTAGGTTTTTATGTATACTTTCAGGAAAAAAAACCCTTATTAAAATAAATAACAAAATAAAAATTCCTAATCAATTTTTTTGTTTCACATTTTAAAGGTGTGTGCCCCCTTAAAATATGGGGATTAAAATATTCTATATATATATATATATATATATATATATATATATATATATATATATATATATATATATATATATATATATATATATATATATATATATATATATATATATATATATATATATATATATATATATATATATATCCAAATAGTATATATAAAATGAGTTTTCATTTTCATATATATTATACATAATACAAACTCATTTTCAACAGTAGATGAAAGTAATGTATGCTTATAATTATTTATATTTCATTTTCTAAATAAATCGTACGTAGAGTCAAGTAAAATTCTGTAAAATCATTTTAATTACAAATAGCTCAGAAAAATTCAATATTTCATTTTCAGTTATCAGTTGCAATCTCTCTGCTACATCATATTACATTAAAAGTAAAACAATAACATTGACATATACGTATTTAAGAAATATTTTCATTTATTGATTAACATATCGTGCAAAAGTACATCTCAATAATTAAATTTCCACAAAAACAATACCATTACGGAAAATACAGCCATGTACACAATTCGATAAATAAATCCCAACGAAGCGCGATCTCGAAACTTTCCATAATTAAAACTTCAGCCTGCAATCGCTCCTCGCTGCAAAAATATACGCACGAGTGGGTATTTCGCTCGCCGGCAAGCCCCCCTAACGCTAAAATGCTAATTTTTAATAAACTTTTTCTCCCGATGTTGCACGAACCGCGCGCTGGCCGACGTCGTCGACATCGTCGCCGCCCTCCGCACGCGGCCGAATGGGGTGTTCGCCGAGGAAATGGAAATCGCCGAGTTCATTTCCTCGGTTCTTGAGCGTGAGCTGGGAGCGAGAGTCGTCGTGTCGCGACGCTCTAAACTCTCGATTTGTCACAGATCGCGTTAAAGCGGGGAAGGGGCGAAGGATGTGTAGGGAAGAGGGCTGTATTATACGCACGTAGAGGAAACTTTTTCGGAGGAAGAGCCGGAGGCATTATTCTGGGCGGATGACTGATGACAATGTCCGCGAGTCGCCGGGGTGTATGTGTGGGTGTTAAGTCGAAATGTCGAGGAATACGGGATTAAAGGAGGCGAGCGCAGTTAGGGAAGAGATGGTAATGAAATGTCGTGATTTTTATATTTATACGTTGAAGTTGATTTAGTCGAGTTCTTGGGTGAGAGCTTTTCGTTTGGACTGGTTATGGTTTTTATAAAGATGAGTTCGTTATTCTAACAGAGAGAGTGAATTTTTACAGTTTTAAAGAGTGGACTTTTACTTAGTACTTCAAATTAAATGACAGTGTTGGAATATCGGAATAATGAGGTTCTCGACAACTTCAAAATATTTTAGCATTCTGTATGCACCGACTATCTAGGTGGGATTCTTTTATTTGAGAGAGCGAGAGAAAGAGAGAGAGTATGAGAGAGAGAGAGGGATATTCTATTTGATGATAAAGTAAATATTTTTCTAAGAAAAGATTCGAGTGTTTAAACATTCTGAGAAAAAGTGTAATATCATTCCATACACGTTTTCATAATTAATGTATATACTGGTATAAATATAGAAATATACATGCTTGTTTGAGTTTATACATATCTCATCCAATTAATATCTTGCAAGATTTAATTTGGTTCTTTATTGACAAAAGTAAAAGACTTACTGTTTTAAAATTTGTAATTTCATTTTTTTAATTTATTATAACTAGTTAATTAAAAGATCACTTTTTTAAATTAAATAAAGTTATATCTTCCTTATAAAAAGAACACAATATCTTCTTTTGAGAGCGCAGACATAACATAAACCTTATGAGTACTTTAAAACCCGAAGAAGAAGGAAAACGACTTTTATAAATCGGTTATAACTTTACTACAAGAAAGCTAAAGTTACCTCTAAAATCTTAAATTAAATCAACGTGCATGTTAGTAGATCCTTTAAATGTACAAAATGTACATAAATCGCCTGAAAATCTTTTAACAAAACATAATATTTTGACTATAATATAACATAATATTATTCTATTTTTTATTTTACTACGTACGCCTTTAGTATAGAAGCACACTTCATTCCCGCGCACACCTAAAGTCTAAAACGCCTCTTCCTACACTTACTGCCTCCGAAAAAAGAACCGCCAATCGAGTTGACTCCTTCGCCCCGACCCTCTCGAGAGCAACCGTTACAAAAATCGGCAGCCATTCGCAGTCAAGAGCACCGAACCGCGCCGCTTTCTAGTTCAACCTGACGCCGCGCTTTTAAAATTTTCTCTAGCCCGATGGAAAACCCGCAAAATGATATTCATTTGCCTTTCAGGGCGCGCCGAACCCATTTAAAATCTTCCGACAGGAGCTGTGGTACGCTCGAAAATGGGTTTGAAAAATCAAGCGAGACAAGGCGAACGCAGTAGAAAGGGCCTTATTTACGCACGCATGATCCATGAAAGAATGCAAGTATGATGCAATATTGGTGAGGTACTGTTGCCGGACTTTATCGGTACTGGTAAACGTTGCTGTAACACTTCACAATATTTTTTCTTTTATTCAATATATCACAGAAAATATTAATGTAAAAGTAATACGTAGACACTTTATTTAAATTGCATTGATAAAGTTATAAATTCGCGATGCTAATCCAAAATCGCGAATCTTCCGCACGATTTGTAATCATATTTCAAAATTGATTTTGCTAAAAAAATAGCCTAAAAAGAGGGTTAATTTGCACATGACAGATTTGTTTTTGTTATTTTTACAACGGAGGCAAGGTGTGCATCGCGCCAGAAATCTGACGGTATGTCAGCAATCTCATCGGGCCAATACAGATGTCTAGTCTTTGCCCGGTCTTATCAAATTAGTTAACGTTCAACACTGGGCAGTACTAATAAAATAGTATCATAGTTACCAGTAATCGACCAATGTTTGGCCGTATAAGTCAGTGCTGGCATTGCATGCATGTGCTATTTGAAGCTGATGACCCGACATATTGAATTTGGACAATGGGATTTTTAGGATTATTGATAGCTTGAGTAGTCCAAAATTCGAAATTAGAAATTTCGGAATGAAAAATTGTAACTGCTGCTTGAAAGAATAATTAATCCTTTTAATCGTGCAGTTTTATATTAGACCGATTTTTATAAAGGGGGTTGACAAGTCGCTGATTACGAATCTGAAATTGGATTTTCAAAATCCCAAATAGTTAATCCAATATAAGCGGTTGTTCTGCATTTTGTAATTTTGTCATCGGATTCGTAGCAGCCTCAAAAATCCTATCTGCGTGAATCTTCGCCAAAATATTTGAATGGTTATAGAATAATGACATTTGCCTTTCAAAAAATGGTTATGGATGAGGCTATTGCAATAACCTAAATTTATTTTTTAAATTTATTTTCGTTTACTTATATCTTTAATACATTGGCATGCCAATGAAACCGGCTCAAAGTATGTTAAAATATCGGTGTAAATATAAAAATCATTTGTAAAGAACATATATCATATTTAGAATTCTTGCTTTAAACGAATATTCTTAATTTATTTCTATAAAGAAAAATTATAAAACCTCGTTCAAATATAATAATAATCCATAAGTCAGGATGTTCGACTTTTTGTACACTCGCGGTGGAGAACATCTGGCCAAATGCATTTGAATTTTTTTGAAATACTGTCATTTCATTGGATTTCATTAGATCGAACGCAAGTTTTTGCTAACCTCATTGGAGGATTTAAAAGAAATTAAAAGCGATCGACCAGACGTTTTCCACTTTGAGTGTATAATATTAATGATAATTCTCAATACACTCGATTTTCACAGAATAGCGTATTACATAAAATTGCAAAATTCTACAAAATCGTATTACATAAAATCAAACCAATCCGTAGTAATACAGCTTAATAATCAAAGATACAGATAAAAAATATCAATAATATAAATAGAACTATGCGCATTAAATTGTTATTACAAATAAATAACAATTCCAATCTAGACAAGAACTAGTTTCATCTGAATACTACAATTCGTGATACTTCAAATTACTTATTAAAGCGAGCAGTAAGTTAGAGTGATTATTCCGGTTCGAATATTAAGCCGGCAATATTTTATTCACTGAGTTATATTCGCGCACGGCAACAACATTTTTTCGAACTGTAAAAGCTCGGGCACGCGTACGCGCACTAAAACCACTGCTTTTACGCTCTTTGTAAAGCCGTTTGCGGAATTTCCACAATTGAAATTGCAGTGTTCTCGCGCAGTATGACACTATATTTAGCGCGGCGTTCTCCATCTCTTGCTCTCTTCATTTTTTTTTCACAAATTGCGTAACGAGAATGCGAAATGAAAATTTAATTGGGAATAGCTTTTTGCGAGAAGCGTCGTCGAATAATAGCCGAGCTTTGCGCGCGGCTCGGTGTAGATATACTTGGCCGGTGCTGCGCGCGTGCGCTCATTTTTAATTATTCACCAGGCCGTTTTGTATTTTGAATGAGCGAGTGCTTTATGCGCGCACATGATGCATGCGCTCATAAATTATTGCTACACGGGGCTGGCCGCATTATCACCCTCTTATTAATTAATATTGCAATGCTCTAATTATTTACGTTAATTAATAATTATAATGTCATGCTTAATGACATTTTGCTTTATATTATATTTTGTCATTTTCCGAATGAGCTGTTGTGTTTATTGCACTGAAAGTTATTGAGATTGTACATTGAATGTATACCTAAAACTTTTTAGTACTTGTTGTGCACTCATAATAATCTGATAAAACTTAATTTTTGTAATACACGCAAGGTTTAGGCCTACCTATAAAGCGGGTCTAAAGTGAGCATTTTCCGACTGGCAAAAAAAACGGACATAAAAGGGACTTGTGGGCCCACAAAAAGTCTTTTTCGCCCGCTTATTTGGCATTTTCTGACGCAAAAGACTTTTTCCGCCCGCTTTTGACTTTTTTGCCCACTTAGAGTTGTTTATCTCGCGTAGCAAAGAAGACAAAACTTTAGCTAAAAGGTGTTTACGACCCCCAAATATGGGGCTGCCACCCGGATGATACCACGTGTTTAGGGGGGCCTAAACACTTTAGTAGCTTGATTTGTGAAAAATAGGTCTTACATATGTTTTTAAATTTCTAATCTAACAGGCCCACGTTTGATTGAAAAACGCGTAATCCAGACATGTGTTACAAAAAATATGGTGTCAACCACGGGCGAGTGAGACTTTTTGACCTCGTGTGTTTGCATTACTAGTCTCCGACTCGTGCTCGTTCGCCTAAATTGTATATCTTCAACATTTACTTTTGCATTTATTTCTCATTACTTTTAGAGTTTCTCATAAATTATCAATAATATTAACTTTTTTCAATTTTTATTTAAAATTACTGCTTCCTCATAGAAGAAGCTTTGTGATGGTAAAAAAGACTTTTGCTAAAAACATGTTACACACATGTTTTTAGACATGAGAAGTTAAAAAAGCTAGGAGCTAAAAATTTTAGAAAAAGTATGTATGGGTGTGTGTGCTTGCGTGCATGAGTGCGTGCGTACGTACGTGCGCGTGTGTGTGGATGTGGATGAAGATTACTCTGAACTTTCATAGTCAAAATTAATGTTTCAGGGCTCAATGATTTTGTTTTTTTGAAAGAAAGGGGGCTGTAAAAATATTTTTGTTGTTTTTCGATGTGTTTTTTGTATTTCAGGTTTTTTAGCGGCTACAACAGTATCTCTAAGGATACGTGGAAAAATGTAATTTAAACTAAATATGCACTTTTAATAAACAATTATCTTTTGATTAACCATCAATGATAAATCAGCACACATTTTTAAGATTCTAATTAAAAATTTTAATTTATTAGAATAAAAATTTTTATTTTAGAATAATTAATTTACTTTGAGTAAGCTAAGTATCAATTAATTGACATCAGTTTTCTATTGTAATAATTACTGTACACATAAAACCTTGTGTATATTTATTTAATATATGTTCAAAAATCATTGACGCTCTTGAGTCTACGGATTTATCGAAATGTCAACGTTCGACATGAGTAACTGATGAATATATATATATATATATATATATATATATATATATATACTGTAATTTGATACTTGTAATTTTATTAATTTTGGTTCAAAAGTTTGTTTACCATTTCAGTTATTCATAAAAATATTCAGAATAAGTTAAAAATAATTAATATTTAGAAACGTTGTACAAGTTTTCTTTGATTGCCATAACTAGTCTTCGAACAATATTTTAGAATAATTTGTCAACTTCTCAAGTGCAAGGAATATTTTAAACCTCTATTATCAATTCATGAATAATTATTCAAATTAATTGAAATTTTAATACAAAAATATGTAAAGTTGTGAAATTTAGATAAAAAAAAATTGAATGTATTAATTACTTCAATTTATAATAAGCACATCGTATAATACTAATAAAAATCTCTTCTTAACAACAATGTTGCGTTGAAAAATAGAAGATCTATATACGGTACGAGCACCCTTTCATACGCCATTTCACTCGCCGATCCGTGAAATCAAATAAACACGAATCATCATAATCATGGGAGCGCCTGCATTCGAGATCAAAAGGCGCTCCTGATATTTTCGTAATTTTCAAAGAAATTCCCCACCCCCTGCGCATATCGATCAATCGTCTCTCTCACGCGCGCGCCTTCTCTCCCTCTTCACTCGTGCTCACACACGTAATAAACCCAGAGCGAAATTCACAATCGAGTGAAAGGGAGAGGAGCACCTCGAAGGAGCACGAAATGAGACGCCGCGCGAGACGCGCATCGATTGCTCGCGCGAGAGAATTTCTAATATACGAGGAAGAGAAATTTCTAATAGTTTGTTACTGGAAGATACGTTTAACATATTTATGTGAATTTGAATTCAACTTTATTTTTATTAGTAATAATACTGATCGTAATAAGAATTACATCTATGAGAATTACATATATGATGCACGTGTATATTTATAAGTGTGCTTACGTTTAATATTTGCCTACGTTCAAATAGAAACTGCTTATAAACGAGTGCTAATATTTTACTTTCAAGATATAAGAACCATTAATGTAAACATTCTACGAATATTACGAAAGTAGTTCACAAAATTTACACAAAATTTCCTTAGACTCATCAGAAATATTATTTAAGTATTACTAAAGTATAAATGATCGTATATAAATGGGAATAAAAAATGTATTAAAAGTTTGTATCTAAGATAATTACTTTCTACCTACCTAAGTAGAGTAATTAAGAAAACTATTTATTCAAAACATACAATAAAAATAATAATTATATTATAATATATTTCTACATTTCTTGCATGCTACCTTAAAAAAAATTTATCATTCTTCAAACGGTTCCGTGTAAACATTAGATGAACATGTTTAACTACTGTAATTTTTCCATAAAGTTATTTGCGTAGGCGAAGGACCGGTTTAAAGTTATACATCATTGCAAAATCTGCAGAAAAGAATACTGAAAATTGTTAATAAAAAAAAATTTATCATACATGATAATCCACTGAACTTGGAACAACTTTTTGCTTTTGAATCACTGATATATCATTACCCTAATCTAAAAAGTCAATTTCTTAAGTCAAATAGTATTACTAGGAAAAAAAACTTAATGATTCCCAGAAACAAGAAAAAGGTCAGCAATAAAAATAGTTACACAAAAGCTATACAAGTTTTCAATAAACTACCAAATGATCTATAACATTAGAATTAGACAAAAAGTCACAAAAATATAAACTGAAAATGTAGATAAAAGATAACTGTAATATATGAGGTGCAATTATATTAAATATATCTATGTACAAACAATATTTTTATAATGTTAATAGTTTCTAAATTTTATATTGTTTCTAGTCTACCATGAGATGTATACGATACTAGTTTAGTTTAGTTTTTAAGTTAGTTTTAAGTAAGTTAGTTATGCTTTAAGTTTTTTTTTTGTATCACTTTTCTTAATTTTATGTACTGGACCTGCGCACAGGTAACTTAGTTTACCTCTGTAGGGATTTACATCATACTGTAATTTTATGTATGTGAATCTTTCTGGTTTAAATAAATAAATAAATAAATTGTATGCAATAAATAAAACTAAATACATCAATATGCTAATAATTTTATCAATTCAGTAAGTAACTACTCTAACGTATTATCGGCCTTAGCCTAAATACGCCTCATTTTTATACAACTGTCCTTCTTTTCTCCATCCCCCTCTCCCTCCATCTTAATACTCTCTTTCTCTCCCGAGCCACCTCAGAACGCGTCGCGGCGGCGTCCCCCAAGGATATACATTATATACCCTGTATACAGGCGCAGTGGCTGCGGTCTGGCGGCTCAGTGTGTACTTTCGAGAACGAGCTTTTTTTCCGCGTCTTGTCTCGTAAAAGCGCGGCTACGATCGCGAGAAAGTGCCTGCATCCGCCGCTCGGAAGTGTCTCCGCAGGTGGTGGTGGTGGGGGCCAAGTAAATCTAATCTTGATTCAAGCACTATAAAAGCCAGCGTGACATCTCATTTTACGATACGATGAGTACGGAGAGAGCTGAACGAAGCGTGTAGCGTGTATGTTGATGCAGATTATATCTAAGGAATACTTATAAGTGGGAGAGCGAGATACTGGTTAGAGTGCTGTATTGCGAGATTGCGGTGGAAGGGGATGCTACGAGTATTTTATGTATAAATAAAGAAGAATATTTCGATGAAAAGGAGTTGTCTTTTTACTTTCATTTTAAATACCTCTAGAGGGATGCTGGTTTGAATAAAACTTTGTTGAAGTTCGTTTATTTAATATTCACAAGAAGGGATGTCCATTGATGGCGTATGCCGACCTCAGGTAAAACATTGATTAGGGACATATAAAACTGATATAAGTATGATGAATTTATAAAGTCACTAAAACAAAAATTTCCTTCTGTGTAAAGTGCAGAACATACAAAAGAATTAATTTTCTTAATTTTTACTACTTAATGCTTGATAAAATCTTTATGTTTACACTTATTTTCTCGAATTTGACCCTCTTTTTTTTCTCGAATTAAATTATCTTTTAATGTTTATATTTTGAAAAACGTTGAACAATAAATTCAGTTTTGAACAGTACCCCACGTTCCTTGACTAACTACATATCCGCGGATATCCTCATTTAAAGTAAAAGCAGTAACAATTATGCAAGAAAAGTTTACTTCACATGATATTATGTATATTTAGGTACATAGTCCTATATAGTATCTGCATACGATTGTATACACATATATTTATTTATGCATTTATTTATTATACTATACGTTAAGTGTTACCCGTTTAAATATATACATAAACATGGTAAATAACACACATGTAAACATTATTTGTCAGTGAATCATTCGTCAGTGAAAATGACATACAAACGACTGTTAATTTAACAAACATTTTGTCAATCAGATTGCATTGATTTACAAATGCTTATTTTCCACAAAAAAGAACAGTAAAACTAGTGAACATGTAAACTAATTATTGAAAATTAGAGATTATGATGCTTGAACTCGAAGAAATAGGTACTGCCCATGCATTTATGCATTTGTTTCGTCAAATAAACGAAGCCTAAATTAAAACTATCCTATCACACCTATTATAACATATTTTATAGAGAAGATGGCCTAAGAGAATTTATCAAGAAAGAAGATTTTCATCTGAAGGCTTTCTCATCACGACTACGAAGACTTAGTTGATTAGGTGAACGTCTGTATGAGCGCGAATTATTATACGATTGTTATAGTTTTGAATATATAATAATGTATATGTCATTCTTACTTTAAAAGATTTCTTATTTGTTAAGTAAATCAATGACCCATTTATTATTTGATTTGTGTATTTATTTATTCGTGTAGATCTAGCATTTTTTTAATACAAGTTTGACTGTGCTAAAGTCCCTTGCACCTAAAAAGAAATAAGAACATTCACATGAACAAGCTCAAGAAAAGTATGGAGTATTATATTACACACACACATATATATATATATATATATATATATATATATATATATATATATATATATATATATATATATATTTATATATATTTGTGTGAATATAATACTCCATACTTTTCTTGTGCTTGTTCATATGCATATTCTTGTTCCTTTTATGTGCAAGGGACTTTAGCACAGTTAAACTTGTAATAAAAAAATGCTAGATCTACACGAATAAATAAATACACAAATCAAATAATAAATGGTTTCACTTAACAAATAAGAAATCTTTTAAAGTAAGAATGAAATATGATATATATATATATATATATATATATATATATATATATAATAATCCAAACAATTCTTGAATTTTCTCTTGTGCATGTTCAAGTTCCTCTTTGTGTACAAAGGTCTTATCTTAAAGTTAGATGAAGACATAAATTACCTTAATATATCAAATACTTCATATATGATTTTTCTGTAAATAAATATTGAAAAAACAGAAATTATTAAATATCAGATAAAATGGCCGTAAAACCAAAACAAGTCAACCAAATACGTTGAAATTTTTAAGCGATTCTTAAATATACGAACAACACACTTACTCTCACATACACACACGCACACGCACACATGCACACATACACACATTCACACAAATACACACACACGCACGCACACATATATGAGCAGATATTTTTTGAGAGTAGCATGTTCGGATTCACCAGTTCATTTAATGTCTTTCTACGTCAATATCTCAACAACAATCCGAATTCTCATTCAGAAAGCAATACGCAACTCACGCAAACCAATAATAAATTTTCATCTCAATACTATAAACCTCTCTCACTCTCCCTCTTCCTCTATCACCAGTCAGACACTCGCTACTAGCAACATACACACTGCACCCATCGGGGAACTAAACCTCTCCGCCCCCCCCCCCCCCACCTCCTCCTTTCCTAAAATCGCGTATTCCGCGGGGCTGCCATAAGGCGGTATTAAGCGGGCCGTGCCGCCCGGCTTATACAGCAATATTCCGGTCCGACGGCGGGCGGCGGATTGGGGACGCCGACAACGACGAGGACGACGAGGAGAAGATGGAGGGTCGGCGGCAGGGAGGGAGGCGAGCGTCGCAAATTCTCGGCTGCGCCAGCCAAAACCGATGTTCTTGCCTCCGGGCGACAGAGGCGCCTGCTGCTGCTGCTGCTGCTGCACCAGCCGGCCTATGAGACTTTATCGGTTTCCTATTATCTTTCCCCCCACGGCGCAATAAAGACATCGCTTATTCGATGTCGTTTGCTCTCTCTCTCTCTCTCTCTCTCTCTCGGTTGGTTGGTTGGTTGGTCTCTAGTTTTTTTCTTGGTATGTGTGCGCAAGTCTCTTGCGATTTCGGTCTTTGCCTTGCGGTTTTTGCACCTGCGATTTGTGGAAATTCGTTTTTCTACTATTTATAGGCCGCGTTCTTTTAGTTTTAGTAGGTTAAGAGTAATGAATGCTACACTAAAAAAATAGAGCTAGTAGCGGCTCCTGTATTTCACAGTGAAAGATTTAATTATGGATACTATATTTTCTAAATTATTAACAAGATTATACAGTTAAAGATAATACAAAATATATACAAATTATTGTATAAATTGATTCCTCGTGGAGCAAGCTTTGTTATTGTAAAAAAAGTTATACTTCATCATAGAAACATATTTTTTTAGACAATTAGGAATCAAAATACACTATTTCTAATAGATTTTTGTATCGATCTGTGTGTGTGCACATGTGTCTGCGTGTGTATGTGTGTTACGTGTATGTTCGCATGTGCGTGCAGGAGCAAGTGTATGTGTGCGTGCGTGCATGAGCAAGTGTATGTGCGCGTACGTGTGCGGATGTTAATCAACATATTTTGAAAAATACAGAGTTAATATTAATCTTTCAGGGCTTCTTTTCTTACGAGTATCTTATTTAGACGGTTTGGGGATAAAAATAATTTTTAGTCTTTTCATGTGTTTTTGTTTTACTAGCAATTTTTCGATTTATGGGTTCTAGTTGATTTTTTTAGATGATATTTTGTAAAAAAAATTCATTTTTTATGTCCAACGATAACTAGTGCAAAAAAGCAGCATTCTATCTAAAAATGTCCAAAATAGCAGCTTTTCAGTACCTAATGTCTGTATAAAAAAGCTTTTTTTACCCCGTCTACTGAGAAAGAAGTTTTTTTATACCCAAATGATTTCTTAACTATCGGCAAATTTGAAATACAGCGCACTAAATATGTCTTTATAGTTAGTAAATCTGACTGTAAAAATTTCTAGTCTAGCCTTACTTTGTCACATTTGAACGCACATGAATTAATAGTTAAGGAATCTGATTTTCAATGAAATGAATTTTCTATAATATTTCAAATGCATCAATTTACTTATAGTAAAGACATTCTTCTCTCAGTGTGGGTCAATTTGCTTTAATTTTTCCTAGTTAGAAATTATTATCAAAGTATTGTGCATGAGGAGTTCTTTACTTTTTAATGTAATTAAAACTTTTAATTGTACAACGTTAAGATCGTTGAGGACCAAACAATATTAAAAATACAAAATTAAATGTATACACGATTTTAAAACTACATTATAATTAGTAAAATAACATTAATTTTCTTAATTAAGTAAGCACTCTTACAAGACACTGAATCTAGTTTAAAAGAAAGTAATATTTGAGGGCTTATACGTAAAGCTAAAAGGGTCGAGAGTTCAATTACCGTCATGAAAAGTTTTCACTTTGAAATAACATGCTTATTAATTACGAAATAAAAGAAGTAAAAATTCTCACGTTCTTATACTCATTAATTATGTGTCATGGCGCTGCAGCAACGTTTCTTAAAATTAATTAGAGCATTTTAGCATGCATGCACTTTCATTCAAAAATTTTTCATCACGGAAAATCGAGAATGTTATTTTATCCCCAGCAATGTCTGTTATTAAAAATTCGCAAAATTTTGATCATTCTTGAACAATTTAGCGTAACCCGCGTAGTCAAAATTACAAAATTCTCGAAAGTTACTCTTCTGTACGAGGCATTGCTCGTAATAGTGCGCTCTCCAATCTACAAGTACCAAGTAACTCATCAAATAAATTACGTGCGCCGAAAAATTAATTAAATTACGCTCCACGGAATGCAATATAACGCACTCGTGTACAGCATTCTACTCAATTTCTCACACGCAACGGGCTCACGCATTTTTTTTGTATCGCTCACCTTGCATTCTGCGCTGCGCACCTCTCTTCTCTCTACTTAATATTAACTCGAGGCGCGCCAGCGCGCGCATGTCTTTTAATTGACATTACGCTCGCGTATAGTTTTTTGAAAGGGCGAAGGGGAGCCAAAGGATGAGGAGAACAAGAGAGAGCGAGCGCACAAGACTAAATTGCCTGGACTCGGCAGCAAGTTTCAGAAGGGCGCAGCTCCTGGAAAACCGAGGATGAGAGAGAGAGGGGGAAGGGGATATTTGCGTGCATTCCTGGCGCAGGCATTACTGTAATGTCCTGCCGAAGAGACAAAGGAGGCGAACAGTAATTATCGCGCAGAGAGGGAGAGGTGGGAAAACCGGGAGCTTCACTCGGTGCTCCCGAGGATTCTATGCGTACAGGGGGAATATTGGTGAGAGCAGCTAAGGAGATTTTTTAGAGCCTTTTTTCATCGTGATCGAGCGTGCTCGTGTGTATTTTGTCATAAAGCTGTGGTTGCAATTTCATGCAGAGATGAATCTGTGTTAATTAATTTGTCTATGGGGAACTTAATATATTTGACGAATTTCTGGATAATGTAATTTGGGCCCTCAATAATAATTTTAATAACATAATTATAGACTATTATATAATAGAATCAAAAAAGCTTATAATGGTTCTAACCAAACATTAAAGTTATAATATATTTACAATAAGTGGATTGGTAAGTCTGTAATTGAACATTATTATTAAAAATAGTTATACAATACAAGTAGTTTCAATGTTATTCGTACTGTAATTATATTGCTTTAAACATACCTTATCTTACAAAATGTACTTAAACCAGGTACTAATTACATAATATCATAAACATTATTTTAACATTTAACATTGTTTCATAAAATTTTTGCATCCACAGTCTATAGTACAATCCTCTTAATATTCGTTTCAAAGAATAAAGACAAATCGTCCATTCCAATCGCGAATTCTCCAAAACCACTTTTTATGAACAAAAAGAAAAGATATCTGCCGCATATAAAACGCGTCTCTGAAAAAAACCCATAGATTGCGATTGAGCCCTTGATAGAGTAACCGTATTGCAGCGCGCCAACAAATATACCGAAAAAAAGAACCGAGAATTTCTGAGAGAAAAAGAGAAATAGAAGAGAGAGAGAGAGAGAGGGAGAGAGGAGAGAGGGATGGAGAAAGAAAGAGAGAGAGTTGAAAGGGAAGGAAAACAAAGCAAGCAAGAGAACACGAGCGAAAGCGAGAGACAGAGACAGAGAGAGAGAGAGAGAGAGAGAGAGATGAGAGCTGTGCAGCAGCAGCAGCGCATACGGTGGATCACAAGGGAGAAGAGCGGAACGTATATATAGCGACTCGACGCGGGGCCCTGTGCGCTACCTTAGCCAGCTTCAAAGCCGCCTTGTAATAGTGACTTCGCGTCGTGCACTGTAAACACAATTATCCCCCGTTGTAGCGGGTATAAGTCGCGCGCGAGAGAGAGAAAGAGAAAAGAGAGAGATGGGGGGGGCGAAAAGAGCTTCGAGCTGAGCGAGAGAGCGGATGGAAAATAATATTTGAGAAGAAAATGAAGGAGTGAGGAAGAGGTGCGCGACTGCGAAGAGAACAATAAATTAGCAAATTTGTTCTTTTTTTATTGTAGAATGGAGCTGAGTGAGCTCGGGGCTTTATGTTCAGCGCGGTGGAATGAATTTTCGATCAGACCTTTGAAAGACTGGTTGAGTAGTGAGTTGGGATTTTTTTAAATTAAGGATTTTCGGACAATGGAGAGCTAGGTTGAACATTTTTTTCTAATATTCAGTCCTTTAAAACTTTATTATCAATTACTATTTTCTCACTTTTATGTTTTTACGTTTAAAAATAGATGATTACTTTCTTTAAAGTGATATGCATAAGAAAAGTAGAGAATTTTTAGAAAATAAACATAATTTTATATACAGGTTAGCAAGTTACAGGTGGATGAATATCAGTTTGAACTTGCCTTTGGGAAACCAGGTTGACCATCAACTTTTAAATTATACGATTTTTATTGGTTATGAATTTTGTATGAAATAAACAAAAACCTATTTGCATATATGTTCATATAAATGATACATGAATTCATATATTTACATATCGTATATTATTAATTTTACATTGTAAATTACAAAACTTATTTAAACTTTCATGTCAATTTTTATTCAATTTTTTACATTCGCATTTAAAGTAAATAAAATATTGTCACACTGGAAAACGTAATAAACAATTTATGAATACTCAAAACTAGTTTAATATTTTTTATATCTTTCAAAGCGACTACACTTTTTTAGTTTGAATTCTAGTAAATCTAATTATTCGATATTCTCTTCTAGAACTACCTACAAAAATCCACAGTAATTCAACAAAAATATTTAATATTAGTTAGTTAATAGTTATACGTTTTATAAGGCTATTCATATTTTACCTATTTTAATTAATAAAACTTCTGTTATTATGCAAATTTACCTTCTAAATGTGAGTCCTTTAATATACTCCTGTTTATAAACTTGATATAAAATCTTCTGTATATTTGTGAACTTTACTTTCCTTAAAAGTAGAAATATTCAAGAAGAAAAAGTATTTCTTGAACATTTATTCAACTTATTTATTTGTACACACATACGCTTGCTTTATACGCACTGTATTATATTTATCTAGGTATTTATATCTATCTGCTTCTTATAGAACGATAAAATAGTAAATATGATTGTATTGATGTATACAATGTTTTAAACTACAGTTAATTTGTTAAATTTACATTATTACTGTATATGCTTAATTCCTAAAAACATTAAATACTCGTAATTTTCTACCATAAATTAAGTAATCAAATACTATTTATCATTTTACCATACCATCACTATGACAACTCAGAATTCTATATTTTTGTAAGACTAAACCATTACATTTTTTAAATTATTTTTATTGTTCTACAGTTTCTTAACATTATTTAACCAATTTTCAAAGCTTATGAAAAACTTTTATTTTCGTACAAACATCATGTGTATAAAAATCAAGTTACTAAAATTTCGTACTGTTATAGGCTTGTTTTAATGGTGCGACGTTTCTGTATAATCTCAAAACTGAATCCACGCTGAGAACATCATAATTGACATTTTCTTATGTAATTTTCTTAACACATCTTATATTATACATAAAGTCCGTGTATAAAGTACAAATTTCTGTGCTAAAGTGAACTTTTTCGCACACTTATACGTAAAGTAATTGAAGTGTGTGTAAAGTAAAAAGCCGTGTTTAAAGCGATTGCTTTACTGACAGTACTAGAAATCGGTGCACCGTACAATATACCGATTGTACCGTGAAAGTGAGAAAGACAGATATAGAGGTTCACCGCCGCATCGCTATCCCAAAATTTCTTCCACTCTTTCCATCCATCTCACTCACTGTCACTGTATATTAAACCTGCTACAAATTGTAGGAGCCACAAGGAGGGGGTAAAGTAATTACAAACATTTATCTGGTGTATTTCATAAGTGTTATTAAATTTTATGAATTAACATGGATAATAAGTGATTTTTTGCGGGGGCGGGCCCGCCATCGAGTGTTTCGCTCCTGCTGCCAACCCTACGTCCCATCCTCTTCCTGCCCCTTTCCTTCCTTTTTCGCTAACATTGCATCAACAAATTTGCGACGACACGTCCGCCGGCGAACTGATTTTAACGACACGTCCAGATAAGGTTATCTGTTTTAACTACCGTTTCACGAACTTTACGGAAGCGTGGGGAAAAAATATTGTATACGTTTTCGCACTCGTGATTACAGCGACACTCGTACGTAAAAGTTCACTTTACGTCCTAGTTGCATAAACTACTATTTTCTCCACCCTTGAGCTTAAACGAGTGTAAAGTATGTCAAATCCTCTTGTTCAGCAGTGAATATTTTTTTCACTGCAAATCAGCGAATGTTCAGCAAGTCAGGGACAGTAACCTACTTTCCACCGCACCACTTTTCTAGAGCGTCTCCCATTTCTAATGCAACCAACAATGCAGCTCCTTAAACTACACCCACGCACACGTACACTCGCTAAAGTGCTCGATCGGCGTAAGAGATTATACTCCCGTCATTAATACCCCTCCCTTTCTTCCTCCGTAGCAGAAGCCGAGCGCGGGGCGTTGATGTTATTAATATTACACAACGTCGAGTTTCAAACCCTGCTCGCTATATGTACGTAAACCGCTGGGCTACCATTCTCTCTCTCTCTCTCTCTCTCTCACACACACACATTCTCGCGAGCGGTGCGCACTACTGCCGCTGCTTCTCGTATAACGCGCTGCAGCACGCGCGGGGTTACGTTTTGCGCTGTCTGCAGGCACACCTCACTTTACACGTATACATCACGCCCGCATAACCGAGCCGTATAAAATGTGCATGCGCGGCCCCGCGCCCTACAGTTATACACACACGCGGGGATGGGTGTGAATGGAAGTGGCCCGTAGGCCGAAGGTTCATGCTGTGGGTTTATAGTGTAGAGAGAGAGAGAGAGAGAGAAAGAGAGAGAGAGAGAGCTGCGGAGCAATGAAAATGATTAAGCGCGGCCCGAATCCCGGCGAAGCTGCCTCTAATCCGGCGCTAAAGGCAAAACAGAGACACACTGCGGTGGGTGGTCTGCGCTTTCTCTCTCTCTCTCTCTCTTGGTCCTGGATCACTGCACTCTCGCGGTATGTCGTGCTCTCTCTATCTTGTGCTGTCGTCTCGTGCACCGCGCTCTTTCGGTTCTAGGGTGGAGAGCTTGAATAATGGGAGAGCGGAGTTTGTTTAGTGAAAAGGCGGATGAATGAATTTTTAGTTGAGAGGATTGGTAATTGTATATTTAGATGAACTTAGCATTTTTAGCGAGTGGATTTCATTTTCAGTTTGATAGTGCAGGTTAATGGTGTGCATGCATATTAGAGTATTCGTGAAACAGCATTTTTAGTAAAATAAGTATGGTCATCTCGTATTTATCATTTCAGAATTAGAATTTGTGAAAAATACGGTTCTTAATTGACACGCAGGCGAATTTAAATATTAGAAATATCAAATTTAATAAGTTGAAAGAGAAAGTATAATTTTATTTAATTTGTACAAAATATTTATCTTTCATTCTATCTATTGGACTGGCTATTTTCAAATATTGAGTATGAATGTTTTATCAGCGACCCTAAAAATATATTTTAACATTTAAATAATGTGAAAATTATAATCAAGGATAACAGACAAGAACAATTATTAGCTAGACTCGCTTATAATTACCTGTATAGCAAATGCGCGAACCGTGTATTTTAGATTTACTGCTTTGCAATTTTTAGTCAATCAAATCCACGAGTATTGTACTTATAAGATGACTGTCATCACTTTATTTTTAGATACAAAATATAAACTTTATTTTATTTCCTCAGCATTAATTAATTAAATTAATAATCGCAACCTTATAATAAACTTCTACCATTAACTAAACGATTTTTCCATTAGGAAATCTGTTTGTCGGGAAAGAAGCACAAACAACGCCATCGTATCGCTCACCAAGCAAAACAAGGAACTCCGCAATAAAAGAAAACAGCTTATAAGCACCTTACGACCAGAAACTTTGCCAATAAAAGCGAAAATCCGTCTGCACGCGACAGCAGCTAAACCGGGCGAATTTCAATTGTGCCCGGAGCGCACGCGCGCTGCAAACCCTCTGCCACTATACCACGTATTCTCACATCTACGCACACCCACCCCAAAGTTATTTAATTTATGCACTTACGAGTGTAATGCAATAACGCAGAAACACGCTAGCGCACTCGCGCGAATGAATGAGGTAATTTAGCCAGGTTCTCGCCTTTACAACTCCTGAAGGCCCTGTGCGTGTGTGCATTACATAAGGGCGCGAGAGTGTGCATCGAATCGCAAAGGTGACGTTTCGACTCTCCTGTAATATACATTCTGGAAGACCCTGTGTTGAAGTATAAGTGCTTTGTAAATCTATGTTACAAGTTTTCTGGGAAATTTAGTATTCTTAGGGGTGCTTTAATACAAAATATTTTGTAAATAAAGATGTTTTAACTTATACGAATGAACCAGATTCTAATTTATTCACTTTGTCATTGGAAAAGAATAATTCTGAGAGTTGGAAATAAAAAGACTTACTCTGAAAGCAGTGATTTAACAACCAACATTTATTTTAGAGACTAATTTTAGATAGTAGTAATTTTTAGTAGTAATAGTACTGTTTTACAATAGTTTTCGATAAACATCTAATAATTATGAAAGAAAATTGTAACAAATTATACCGCTTGGTTCAATATATTTCAGTTTTATTATTTTCGATACAACCTCAAAAAATTAAAGAATAATTAGAATTTTGATTTTATACAGATTGTGCGTAAAAAATACTTTTCCAGCATGAGTAGTTTATTTTAATCTACAGCTCAGCAGTTGGATTTTACGTTTGGTTTTTTTACAATGTAGATATAAACGTACCTGTATACAAGCAGGCGTGAGTGTATTTACGAAAAGCTGCGATGCAGTAAACAACGCGAAAGCGTCGAAACGATGAAGGGAGGGAAATTTACTCGCATTCGAATGTGCGCGGGTTATGTGTTACACCGGATGGCATATTTATATCGATCGACTCTTGGAGCTAGCCTTTTATTCGCGATTGACAATCCGTTTATTAGAGAATTGTTAAAGAAATGCTGCATGTACGGGGAGAGAATAATTTATTGTTTACAATCTGGAGAAGACTGTTGTTTGTTTATTCAAAGATATGTGTATTTCATCGAAATCGTATTTGCTCAATGAAAAAATCATGAGAGTTCATTAGAATATGATACGATGAATGAATAATGAAAAATGTATTTATTGAGAATACTATAAATTTCAATCGTAGTGTCAATAATAGGTAATTATTAAATTTATAACGTTATTGAATTATTGGCATGAAATCCTTTCATTTTTAAAGCTCAAAATATTGAAATATATATTTTATACTGTGCCAATGCTTGAAAGATTTATTATATGAAAATCAAATTATTCATGCATTAATGAATGAATGATTCATTATTTATTTAAACGTATAACTTGAAATATAACATTAATGTTATTTTATATTTAAATATAAGTATTTTTTAATTAAAACGTCAAAGTATTTAAATTCATTGATTTCAAACTCAAGAGTTAAGCTTATTGTTTCTTCAATTAACACAATCAATATCAATTTGTTATGAAAATCATTCAAATTTTTTAAGAACACAAAGTGCCAGTACTTCATATTCCCTTAAACAATTATTTTAGATTTCCCGGATAGCGGAAAAATATGGAATTTTAAAAATGCGCTTCGAAAAATTAATGAAAAATTAATTGCCTAATGAAAAGCTCTAGAAAGCAAATTTTGAATCATTTATATAGAGATTGAAATCTTTCATACCCTGATCCATTTCCGGCAATTATTACAAAAAATTAATATTCTGAGGAGATCTCTTTTACTGAAGTTATCGTTTGCCATAGAAAATCGATTTCGGGTTGTAAAAGGTAGATAATTTTATTCTCTTTCAAATACATTTTCACTAGATCGTTGATATTATTTCTAACATGCCAAAAAGCTGAAAAACTAAAATCCAAAAATCAAAAAGCCACTAAAAAACAAAAACGAATCCGAAAAACTATAAAATTTATTATTATGCCCCTTCATTTAAAGAAAGAAACAAAATGAGACTTAAAACGTTAAATTTTACCGTGGATTACTCGAGATATCGATGCACACACACGCACTCATACTCACACACACACATCCATACAGACATTTTCTAAAAATAGTGTATTTTGATTCCTTATATCTCAAAACATGTTTCTAATATGTTTTTAAGGAAACTTTTTTTTTACTATCACAAAGCTTTCTTGAGGAAGCAAAATGTTTCATATATTTTTATTTTTATTGATGAAATATTAAATTTTTTTCTTTGGACATAAGCAGTTTTTAAGATATTTACAATATTTTACAAAAAAGAAGAAGCAGAAAAAGAAGATAATGGAAAAAGAAGTGGAAGACGAAGAAGAAAATGAAAATGAAGAAGTAAAAGAGAAAAAAGATGAAGAAGAACAAGAAGAAGCAGATGAAGATGATGAAGAAATAGAAGCAGAAGACGAAGAAGAGGAATAAGAAATAGCAAATCTTACTTAACCCTTTAAGACCCAATTGGTAACCAAAATAAACAAAATATTTTTTTTTAATTTAATTATTTTAAGAATGATTGAAAGAGTAAAACCGACTCTTAAACCTAAAAAAAGTTGAATATAGACGTGTAGACTAAAAATACTAATTGGTAATATTGCCCATAAATTCGATGCATTCTAACATTTAATGCGTCCAAATCCGCATAGCTCAGGGGCTAGTTTTCATTATTATTTAAAAAAAAAAATATTTTTAAAGCAAAAACTGTAGCTCCATACGCATTGCTTTGGTAACAGTTATCGTTTCTTTCAATGACGTTGTTATTGTAGTCCTTACGGCAGGTTTATACATTTCTTCGTATATCTAAGCATGCCGACGACTTCTAGGTTCAATTGTATTAATGATGCTAACGGAAAGCCTACTATACCAGCTGTTAGGAAAATTTTAGTTATATGTGATTAGACTAAGTCACACTAGGCCTTAAAGGGTTAAAGCTACATCACTTATAATATTAACATGAGAAGCTTTATAAGATAATTTTTTTACATTAATACAAATGCTAGTAAAAAGAATACAAGCAATTACAAAGTTCAGAAAAAAAAGAAAATACTAAATACGTATACATGCAACATTGAACAAACTGCTCATTGAAGAATTTGCAAAGAAAACTCCATTGAATATTTTAAATGCTAATGTACAAGTATAATTAAAGAGGTCAAAGACATCGAAGTTTTTCACAAAATGAACAAAGACCGCCCTCTCAAGCAATACACGCTCATCCTCACACCCATAACGAAAAAACAAACCCTCCCACTACCGCAAGATCGAATCTCCCGCGCGCTCCATTCCTCTAAAAACTCCAAAATACCACGAAATCCCGCCGAGAACCTTCACTCCCCAGTCCAAACCAGGCTTCTCATCCAGAAAGAGTCAGTCCGCTCCTTGCCCGCAGTCCGCAGCCACATTCTGCTCGCGCTTCCGAGCAAAACGCGCGCCTCTCATCCGGCTCCGCGCGGCCGTGTAACAAAGTGTTTCCACCTTGCCCCGTTATCATCTCTTTCCGGCACGAGGACAGCGACTCTCGTCTCTCCTCTCCTCCCCTCACACACGCGCAGCTACAGCTACAGCTAGTAAAAAAAAGAGAGGCAAAAGGAGGCAAAAGAGTGTAACGGGGATTAATGGTCAGGCGTATCAGGCGCGGCGGGGGCGATAAAATATCGCCCCGTAGCCGGCGCAGTCAGAAAGAGAGAAAGAGAAAAGAAACGCGCGCGCGCGCGCGCCAGACAGGAAATCTCCGGGCGCGGCCAGGAATTTGTGCTGCAGCTGCAGCTGCGACCTCAGCAGCTATCTCCCGGATAATCTCCGCCATTAAAGGCCAGGCGGGCTGCCGGCGAAAGAATGGACCGCCGCGCGCAGGTGATATACTGACCCACTGATGCCGAGATGAAGAATATCGCGCTGCACTGGATTTTCGAAGAGCAGGTGTGTGTGTGGATGTGAATGTGGATGCGCTCAGGTGGATTAAAGGGGCCATAAGCGACAGTGCGTGTGGGGGGTATACACGGAAGAAGAAGAATAAGGATACGAAAGCGAGTGGAATTTGTCATTTCCGCAGGCTCGCGGGGTGAACGTGTGTATGTGTGTATATACTGTTTCGTTGAGCTCTCGCGGTTTTCTCGAGAAAACGCAGATTTATTTGTGTTGCAGGAACTGCTGCTGAGACTCTCTCTCTCTCTCTCTCTCTCTCTCTCTCTCTTTTCTCGCTTTGTCGTTTGCTCTCGCTTTGTGTTTGGTGTGTATATATGTATACGTGTACACGAGTGTCTGAATTTCCGACTTTCTTCGGGGAGGGAATATAAATCAACGCGCGGAAGCGCGCGCGCTGTGTGTGTGTGTATACATGTTTGTGTGTAAGCGCTTTCGGGGAGTCGGCGGCAGCAGCGTGAGAAAAGCATGAATAACTTCTCAGCGGGAATTATTTTTATGAGGCCCGCTGTTTTCTTTTATATTGAGACGCGGGCTTGCGCGCGGGCTGTTTGAAAGGGAGCAGAGAATTAATTTTCTGATTTATGGCGGGATATTATTGGCGGGAAATTGTTTCTTCTTTCAGCGTCTGTGTGCGTGTATGTGTGTGTGGTCTCGTTTTAACTCGTGATTTATATGCTAATGCATAATGAAAGGCTTGGTAGATAAAAATGGGGATTTATTCATGATTTTTGTTGTGATGCGTACTGTACTAAGATTTGATAAGTAGAAACGTCCGGTTAGGTAAGACCGCATGTTTACGGACATGTACATCATCATTCACTTATCTTGGACTACATTTTTAATTTCATTGAAATAAAGTGATGGATTTTTACTGATTCTATAACAAACAGTTTAAATTACGTTTCGTACATGGTTTAATGTATAAATTGATAGATCTTTAGTGATATTGAAATAAAAGTAGACTTACGTTTCAGGGTTAGTTTAGTTGAGTAGTAATTTAAGTAACTCACCTGTAACATAAAAAACATAACAATTAATAATAAATTTTAAATACGATATGATTGTAATACAGATTTACACAGTAAACTGTGAAAAACAAATATACAATTTAAAGACTGTTTATATCATCGATCAAAACTCTTGAAAACCAATGACAGCTATCCGATATTTCGATTATTTCTCCACCGACATTTAAAAAAAAAGGAAATACACCTGTCACCCTCTAAATAAGAAAATACAAAAGATATCTATTTTAGTATCTAGAAAATTGCTGCAAAAATTCTCAATATAATTTCCTGTACAATCTTTTACTATTATGGCACATCTATGGAAACATCTAACCAACACAGCTGGCAACCTTCACGCTAAACAAACAATCTAAAATCCTTAAATTATATAAAACGCTATATAATTTTCTTTCTACTAAATAAAAAACAGAAACTTAACTCTTCTGCAATCACCAAGTCCTTTTTAAAGAATAATAACTATTTAACACATATACAATCTATTCTAAATTTCATTTTTTAACATTTTACCATGGTATTTAGTATAATCTACTGCAATAATATGAGTAGATGAAAATTTAGCTTGTTTAGATGGTTACTAAAGATTAAAAAGCTTAGTTAAGTTAATTAAGTTTATCATAGCTTAATACTAGAAAAAAATGTTAGAAATTTTTGTAATTTACGGTTATAAATGATTATAAATTATTTATCTATGTTTTAATAACTCTTTTACATCTTCATAAAAATATATTCTCAAATAAGTTATACATGTTTATGCATATTTTGGTCTATAAATACATTAATTAGATACTCAGTAATGTCATTCTTTCCCAAAGTAGCTAAAACTATCTTCCTAATTTAGTAAGGACAATAAAACAAAACCTCTCGCCGAAATTAATAAGATCAGAACTAATTATTCAATTAAATTTAACAAAACTGAAGTTTCAAATGATTCCATTACTATCCAAATTAATTTTTCAAACACCGTGCAAAATTGAAATATCACTTCTCTTTACGAAAAGACATCACTTCAGCCAAAAAACAATAGTGTCCAGCTGCCCTTCGCCACAGCTCTCTATCTCTCTCCTCGCGCGTTAAAACCCAATATACCAATCTCCGCGAATGAGAACGTCGCCAGCCGCAAAAAGGCCAAAGAACAAAACGAGCCGCATCTTCGTTCTCCCCGCGGAATCAGCCGGCACAGCCCTGAATAATATTTGCATTCGCTCCTCGCAGCTCGACTCTCGACTGAAGAGCCGAGCGCGAAGCCAGCGAAGCAGCGACTGGCAGTTCACGAGGTAACGCGCGCGGATCAGCGCGGCGGACACCGCAACACCGGGGCGCGGCAGCAGCGAACTCCGAAGGAGGCGGCAGCTACAGATATATATATATATAAGTACAGCTGCAGTTCTCTCTCTCTCTCTGTCTTTACTCTTCAGCCTCCCCTCGAGAGACGCTCTTTGCGCGGGTAGCCATGCTACAGTCGTCGGGAAAAGTTAAGCTTATTCGTGATTATTATGTATTAGGGTCGTTTGTGATTTTAAGTGTAAATTAGGATATCATTATAGTTTAAATTAGTGTGTTTGTTACTTATTTTATGAACGGAAAGATGTTAAGATGCATAAACATATAAGTGATTATTTAAACTGTTTTTAAACATATGTAAATAATGTGAAAAGTTTGTAAAAATGTTAAAATTGAAACGCGATATCAACTTTTGAATGGAATCGTTTTATTGTATAAATAGAGGGATAATATTACGCGCAATCTTGTGATGTCTACATTTTTAAAGTGGGATGGCTAGCTACTATTTTTTCTTATTTCAAGTGATATGTACAGTTATTATGTGTAAAACATTCGTTTTTTTAAAGAAATTCTGAGAAAATATTAAATGTTGTGTACATGAAAATGCACCACTAATACATGCTTCATATATACGTTACATGTTAAATACCGAAACTTTAAAACCGAATATCTCGTTAATCATGACGTTAAATTTTCTACATTTTGACCAAAGGCAGATATTACAATTATCAACAGATGATAAAAATTTAAATATAAAAGGAAGAAAATTATTATCACGACTAGCCCCTCAACTCTTGCTCTTGCTCGATTCCGCACCTGTGTTTCTCTCTTTTTACGCTCTCTCGCTCGCTCTCTCTATTTAGGTATATAGGTATACTCGACGCTGCCACTTTTTTCTGCTAGTTCTCGGCGAGGTGGTTTTTTCTGGTGGCGGTCGTCGTGAAGAAAAATACTGCGGGTTTGTGTACGCGGGCGAGTCTGCGGTCTGGTTGAATCATTAAGGACGTTGGTTGAGCGAGCGAGTTTGCTTCAGATGATTTCTGACTCTTAGTTTCGTATTTTTTTTTCTTTCTTTTAGAAACTGAGTTCGTTGTATTGACCTTTCAGTTCTTAAATTTAGTCTCATAGCAAAGCTTGATGCACGAACTAGGCAAAACAGTTAATAATCAGTAGAAATGTTCATATTTTCGTTTGCCTCAAACGTTAGATTTTTTTTCTCATGAGAAATATTCTTTACTTTCAAGATGATACTCAATTATTTTTGAGGTTATTTGTTTCATTTTCAAAAGATTTTAGACGAATTAGCAATACATTGATTGGTCAATATAGTGATCCAATAGGAGTCGAGACGTTAATTAAAATAAAACGTCAATAGTCTATTGTGTACTAAATTTTAATCAAATATAAAAACCTAAACTATAACAAGAAATCTTAACATTGACACTATTTATATATAAAGTTATACAGTAACTATTAAGAATTTTTAGTCGTAAATATCAGCTTTATGACTGTAACATCATCTTCAAATTTTTAATCAAATTACATCAAAATATTTCATTAATTTTCCAAGCGTGCTTCCAGGCACACGGAACTAATAACTTTAAATTGAAATTTCCATATGATAAACTAAAAATCCTAAAAAATAAACGTATCCATGAGGTTGAAGTGAACCATTTTCAATCATATAATGTGGGCCTAACTAATTTTTGACCGCATAGAAGCTGAGAAAACTATTATGCTAAAAAAAATTATTGTGCTAAAACTGCCAAAAAGTGCTGAATTCATTTCTAAATACTTTTCAGAGATATTTTTCAACTTTTTAAGGGTCGGGTAAATACAGGGTTAACATGAAATGTTGTAAAATTATCAAGTTTCCGTGATTATATTCTTTTTTCGCTTATCCTACGATAGCCCTTAATGAACACTTCAAAACGCGCGCACTTTGAAAAAAACAGTACTTCAGAAGTCTCTAGTGGCAACTACACAGATTGTTCAATTTTTTCCCGTTTTTTTTTTAGTTTTTTCATCTCGACAAAAAAAAACAGAGCGAATAAAGTGGAGTCGACAGAGAATTTACCCAGTACTTTGCGTTATGATACTTTTCTGCTCCCATTTTTGCCGTTGCTTCTGCTATAGCAGCGGACGGCTGTAACGCGGGATAAAAATGAATGGGGATTTTTTTTTGCGCATACGTGAGTGTGTGTATTCGAGCTTTTGAAGGAAGGACGGGAGTGCAGGCATTTACTGTCACGGTCCGTTAAAAGGAGCCTGTTATGCTAAAACCGGCGTGGTCGTCCCTTTATTTTCGCTGGCGCTCCTTTGGCTTTTATTTTTCGGACAAAAACGTTTTAGTTCAGTTGTAATGTCAAAGGACCGATGAAAAATGCATCAAATGACCTGTGCTGGTTTTGCCTTGGCGTTTGATAAAAATGTTGTCTCGTCTGTACGCATATTTTATAATACTTTTTCTTTTTGCGATAAATAAAATGAATTGATGGGTATGCTTGCGGCATAAAGGCGATATTTGAATAATTATAGGTATGTAAAACATTTTCTACGTACTGTATTTAGAATTTCAACTTAAATTTGTAAAATTAATTTAAAATAATTAAATTAATTTATTAATTAAGAGGATGACCGGTAAAATTATATATTCGATAATTAATATCTTCTGGAGGATTGCATATAATAAATCACGAACTTCAAGTACAATAAAGTCTTTTTATATAGAAATATATGTCTATTTTCAATATAATAATGCATACCATACGTAATACAATACTACAATTATTTGAAAATATACTATGTTATGAAATTAAATTTGCAATATTTAAATTTGCTACTTTACTTGTTGGATTTTTTAATAAAATTAGTATAACACTTTTTTCTGCAGGATGACGTTGAAAGTTGTTTATTGAGACATACATACTAATATTATATTTAATTTTATTAGTTGAAGGGATGAGTGGAATAATACATATTTGCATACAATACATATTATTCCAACCACTCCCTCAACTAATACTTTTTTGCTTTAAGGGGTAACACCAGTCTAACGGCCCGAAAAAATGCCTAATTTGTACGATTTTTTTCAACAGTAGGAAAGAAGGGATCAAATTTTTGAGGGTGTACTACACATATATTGAGGTACAAAAATATATTTTTTTTTACATTTAAATACAAAATGGCGGCTATACAGCGAATCTCGTGCGAAGCCTTTTTCAAACTGGGAGAACAGATTACTCGTAAGCTATTGCATGGATTGCATTGAAATTTTTACTGCAGCTTCACAAAAAGATTCTCTAAAGAAGTACGTAGCCGTTTTTCGATTGAATGTAAATTTTCTTTTTATAAACAATTTACATTGTTTTTTTTTTCGAGAAAAATCGACTTTTTTTCTGAAGTGCGCCATTTCTATAAAAATTGAAATAGAAAAAAAACCCTACGTACTTCCAAAGTTAACGTTGTATAGATTAAGAATTTCTTTGGTTTTTTGTTCCAGGTCTCATACTTTCCGAGAAAAGTGTTCTCCCGTTTGGAGAAAAAGGCTTCTGTCTAGATTCGCTGTATAGCCGCCATTTTGTATTTAAATGTAAAAAAAAATATATTTTTGTACCTCAATATATGTATAGTAAACCCTCAAAAATTTGATCCCTGCTTTCCTACTCTTGTAAAAAATCGTACAAATTAGGCATTTTTTTGGGCCGCTAGAGTGGTGTTACCCCTTAAATGACAACGACAACAAAAGCGTACAAAAGCTTACATTTCCTATTTTAAAAAGCACTTCACAACGCTATAAAAGACCATAAAGATCAAGTCACCCTTCTAATACCCACGCACAACAGTATCTCCCGCCTTGCAAAAACGCTCATTTGTCCTTCCGGCACTAATTTCCCAACGTTATATCACGAGTGCATCATCCACTTTTAAGCTGCAAAAGACAACTTTCCGCGCACCGCAGACCGATGACTCTTCCTCCCTCCCGCCCTCTTTTTCTCCTCAGTCGAGTTACGCGCGCGGCAGAATGTAATCCTCTCTTAATGCGAATAGTCGAGCTATAAAAAGCGCGCAGAGGTGGGAGAGTTGCGCGCGGCGCACGATCTCCTTTGTCAGGGATGCAAAGCACGAAGCACGCGCTCCGAAGGAGAGAGAGAGAGAAGAAAAAGCGTAAGAAGGAGGAGGAGGAGGAGAAAGATGAAGTGGAGGGAGGGGAGAGGATGCGCTCCCGTCGACGTAGCTCGAAACGAATTTCGACTCGAGTCGACTTTCGAGCCTGCAAAGAAGGTGTAGAGCGAGAGAGATGGGGGAGTTTAATGTATCTAGGAGAGATAGAGGGAGAGAGAGAGAGATAGAGAGAGAGAGAGTAGGGAGAAAGAGAGAGAGAGCGACCACGTAATATCCGATTACCCTTTCCTAGATGTCTTCGTGCTCCCTACTCTTCGTCTGCAAGATGCTAAATTTTGTCGAGTGAAAGTTTCACTCCGATAAGAAGTGCATCCTTGAATTTTTGGTGCTCCAATAGAAAAAGTGTAATATTATTTAAAGATATATACTCGGCAGTGAGTAGGCGTATGAGTCTATAGATGTATGATTATTATACTCTGTTGGAACACAAAAAGATTTGGTGTACTAAATAATTTAAAGAGATTAAATAAATAAATTAATAATTTTGAATAAGTTTTGAGCATGAGAAGCCACATGCACAATCTGATCACATAATATATTTATTTACTGATTTATTAATGTACAAACAATAGAATTTTATTTTGCACGTTATTTATATACTCGTACTTCAAAAGTAAAAGAAGAAAAATTGACTAGCAACATCAAATACTGGCAGTCTCAACAAATAAAGGTATTTATTTGAATGTAAAAAAAATGTTGATAGTCGTTGTATATATGAAAATCTAAATGCAGTTATATACACATTCATGTATACAATCAACAATGTTATTTAGTTCTAAAGAGGATGGCATTGATCATTGAAAAATTACCGAAGGCAATGTTTCTTTATTTTCATTCTTTCCCTGTCAATATAAAATGAACTCAGAGAAATCAATAATCGTATTTTCAAATAAATTAATAAATTCATTAACCCTCGCATTTAGTAATTATATATTATTATATTTCTATGTCTAAAAGCAATTTCTGACCAATAATAAATCCATTTTGTACAGTAGTTCCCAACTATAGTTCGAAGTGAACGCTATATGAATATCAATTAAATCGGACATGAAATGTGGTATAAGTAGTAAGAGCCACGCTCGTGTCAGACAGTGTATTCAGATAGATATGCATTATCATACCTACATTTATCAGGAAATTATTATGTTTAAAAGCGTGGAAATATCAGAAAACTCACCGAAGCAGAACAACGCGCAAAACCTTAAAAAGCACCTCAAATAATAACTCTTCGCCGAGGCAGAAAAAAATAACGAATTCAATAAATATTGACTAGAGCCGAGCATAGGTATCCCATCACCTCCGCGCAACGCTCGTTCAAAAAGGCATCTTACCCCACCCGAAAAGAAACAAAAAACATAACAGAAAAAAGCCGGCAAACGCGAGAAAATAGAAGCACGAGCTCGAAGCGCAGAATAAAAAGCCAATACAAAAGCGATGCGCGCGACAGCATAGCTAAAAAGGCGTGCGCGACTCGCAGAAACAGAAGCCCGGAAGAAGACGGCAGCGGATAGATTCCGAGAAAGGGAGGAAAAAGGTGGTAGAAGGGTCGCATTAGCGTTGTCGGGCACGTACGCGCCGCTATATACCCCCGCGCGCGCACCTATAGAGCGGTGGAGAGGGCGCGATGTAACGTTGTTCCCGATGAGAATGGCAATGCGTTCGACGACAGCAGCGCTCTTGTATACACACTTTGTGCCGCGGAGAGCTGGAGCCGTGCTGACTTTCGCCCTCTCTCTTTCTCTCTTTGTATGTTGGAGTCGCGCGCGGAATTCCCGAGGCCAGAGAGAGAGGGAGCCGCAAGACAAAAATACTAAGCGCCCGCGGGAAAATTGTGCACTGTGAGGAGAGAGAGAGAGAGAGATGATAATACTGGCGTAGCGCGAGAGAGCGTGAGCGGTAAGTTTATGCTGATGTCTTTTGCGCGCGGGAGGAGGGCAGAGCCGCGGGGTTAGTTTTAGTTTTAGAGGAAATTGGAGATAACGGGAGAGTGGTGAGTTCTTTTGTTTGTTTGAGAAGGGGGTAGCTGGAAGTTGTTGTGGAGTATACAGAAATATAATTAGTGATTTTTATTCGTATAAGATCTCAAGGTAACATGTTTCTGCAATGCTTTTATCAAAAGTTTTTTTTATCTTTTGAAAGTTACCTCTGCGAGGAAGCAAAATGTGCTTTTTGGATTTCTGAAAGTAGTATTCATATTGAAATGAAATTGATTGCAAATTGTTGAGCATGTTTTTATATCAATTTCTGATAAAATATTGTGAAGCAACGTACATTTTGATGTTACTATACCGAAACAGCAACAACAATAATAGTGAAATTAATTTTTTATTTTCTAGGTTATTGTGATAGATACTAAGATATTTTCATTTTTGAGAAACGTAGTTTGAAACCAACTTCGTTGTAAGAACGTTACGCAAGAGATAGTTTGACAAACATCTTTATGATGATTAAATAATGAATTACTTTTGCAATAAATATAAAATTTAATTGACAACCACTATTATTACTTATTTTCATTCCGATAGTGGAAAGAAATTCGAATCCATAATACAAGTACGCCAACCAAGCTACAATGTTGGTTGGAATTTTTATTATTTATATATTTTTGTGATTATTTATAAGCGTAAAATAAAGAACAACTGTTTTTACTACATAAAATACGTTAAAATAATGCATTTTTCATTTAAATAATCAGTGGTTAAATTTATGTGCGTCAATCATGACGCATCTCCCTTAAATATGAATGTAGATTTGCAAATTATGCTGATTTCTAATCAATAGGTCATGGAGAAAATAATAAAAAAATCAAAGCAATTAGAGGCAGCTTTATCGTTTATAGAATTTAACTGGAAATACTTTGGGATAATACTGACAATATTGCAATTCTAAGCTTTGCGTAGGTATCAACACAACTAAGCTTAATTTCATACGCAAAATCACCGACCATTTGCTCCTAAAAACCTGCACATTATACGCACCCATAAAACTCTCGCGCAAGAAAAAAGCGCGAGCATGAAATCCCTCCTCGTGAAAAACGAGATATCGCGCGGGAATTCCCTGATTTCAATCATGCCCGTCATTGTCACATGATCAGCCGTTCTTTTCAGCCTCCCTCTCGTACATCGAGAACGAGATATATATTAAAGAACGAGCGAAAGCGAGGCGGAAGAGGATCACGGCGTTGGCCTCTTTGCATCGCATGTAAACGAGAGAGCGCGAGCTTATAGAAAATAAGGTGCATAGCTGTATATATTCCACGCTCCTACACCGTTGCGCCGCGCGCAGGTGAAACGCGATGCTTAATGGGACGAGAGCATGATCCGTTTTCGCGAGTGCGCTCGCGCACACGCTTCATTTTTTTCATTTTATTTACAACGCCTCCGCACGCATCTCCTCGACGTCTGCCTCCGCCTTATAATGGCAGGCTATTTTATGCGAAAGGTACTTCTTTTTATGGTTATATCTTCTTACAAGGTTCTTAAATCTTTTGAATTTTTCCTTTTTTTTCTCGCGAGGCGGATGCATGGTGTATTATATTGCGGCGTCGCGGGAAATATAGGGTCTTGTAATAAGAGAGGTATGAGTTATAAGGTTGTACGTATGATTATTACAAATTTGCAATCATACATTATACTATAATTTAAAAAGTAATATAGAAACATTTTCATTTCTTACTAGTGTACTAGCAAAGTAAATATTATTAGTAAAATATAAAATTGAATGCTTAATTGTCTGTTTTAAAAATAATTGTTGTTTGCTTAAAACCCACATTTTTCTAATAAATTTATTTATATAAATAAAAGATAAATAAAATAATTAAAATGAGTATGATTAACTCCTTTCGGACCTTTATATCACAATATTATATCAACGACAACATAGTGAAGTTTCATTTTAGAAATAGATATTTTCAAGATTTTTTTAAGAGCTTTTGTAAACTCATACTGCAACGCCTGAAAATCAATATCGACACTCCTAAGGCATGAACACATATGCGAAGCACTCTATTCTCCGGGCATTTTTATCCTAGCTTTACCTTGTAAAGTGACTTTCATAAAAAGGTTATTCCTTTGAAATATAGAGCAGTATGAGATTTTTAATTACACTCCTAATTCCATTGAAGATGTACGTACACAAAAAATGTGGACACTTCCCGCAAATGCATGGCTCTTTTGCTATTAAAGATTAAAAAAATTCTCTTAATATTCGCTGCGACTTGCACTCTGTAAATATGTCGCAACGTCACTAAAAGAAATGTACGACTTTAAAAACAATCAATATGAGAAGAAAGCTCTCCAACTGATTTGCATATAAACTCCGGAAGTTTCTTGATGGATAGCCAGTTTTAGTAGTTGAAATTTCGCAGTTTGATCTTTAGCTGTTCGCAAGTTTACGAAAATTCTTTGAAAATTGAATATAATTCTTGGAAGTCGATAAAAGTGCATTTTCCCATTGTTGTGTATAAACTAAAAGAATTCATTATACTTTTGTGAACGCTAGCGAGGCTGACATTTATCGATTTTGTTTGTATTCTTATAAATTTATATATATATATATATATATATATATATATATATATATATATATATATATATATATATATATATATATATATATATGTGTATAAACTAAAAGAATTCATTATACTTTTGTGAACGCTAGCGAGGCTGACATTTATCGATTTTGTTTGTATTCTTATAAATTTATATATATATAAATTTGCAAACTTTAGATAGAAAATAAAAGGTTCTGAACAAATTAAATGTTTTTATTATAAATAACCGATTTAAGCACCAATAAATATATTGTTTATGATGGTTGCGCAGTAAAATATAACATTTAAATTAAAATTTAAATTATTCTATGACTATTTACGAATACCCAGAAATTGAGTAAATAATTGAAAACGCAGAACAAATCGCCGACGGAAGCAAAGGCAAAGTTTTTTCTATTACTGGGAACTTGCGAGCAGCATTATATTTCAAAAGTGGCTTTCTCGGTGTACGCGAAGCCAATGAGAAAGCGATATTTTCAACAGTCCTTACAGAGTAAATAAAAAAAAAACCTCCAACTTCTCCCTTCTCGTATATCCAGCGGCGTCGCTGTTGATCGTAAAAACTTTTCTTTTCTCCTAATTTGTCTTCCTTTTCTTTCCTCGCCTCTCTCCCGCGTACGCACACTTTTTTCTCTCGGTAAAATATGTCTAATTCTATTTTCTGTAACTGTTGTGTCGCATACAATTTGCTTTATGTCATTACAACACTTCATACATTCAACAAAAAAAGAGCTAATGACAACATTAATGTCAAAATAATTTTACTAATATACTTATTTAAACTGCTATCTTTTTATTAAAAACAACAAATTGCCCAATTCTTTAATGATAGTCAGTATTTCGGAGTATTATCCACTTATAGCTATACGATTACCAATTGGGTATTAAAAATGTGATTATTAATTGTAGCATGTGAGTTGTGGATCCTTCCATTGATTTATAAGAAATCAAAAATTTCTGTTTTAGAAACTGATTTTTTTTAAATAAATGTAGATATAAACTCAAACATTTTACTAAATATTGTTCTTAATTAGTTTTCAAGATATAACCTATTTTAAAAAAATATATTTTTCCGTGCATAATCAAATAAGGGTGATAGTTAATCCAAGAGCTCGAATAGAAAAATATGGAAATTACAATGAATCAATAATATTATCTTTTTAACATAAAAAAGAAACATAAGAAACCAAAAATCGAAAAATCACTATAAAACAAAAACGTATCGATCAATAAAAAAAGTTATTTGTCTGGATTCTAACAAAAGAAGCTTATATAAAATTAAACCCATACTCAAAACACATTTCTAACAAGTATTTTCTGATAACTTTTTTACTATATAATAAATCTTTCTCATCGAGGAAGCAAAAAACTATTTCATATGAAAGTTTTCCTCAAATTATAATGTTCTACCGTTTTATAAAATTGTATTATAAACACATATTATAATAATTTTCTCTAAAAATACGCGCGAAAAGAGAAGGTAAAATAAAAAGGGATCCTCCCGAAAAAGAAATTAAAAAAGCACAGGAATCCCCGGGGTATGAGCAGAGAAAAAAAGAGAAGACAGCCTTTCTCGACTCCGCAGGACGTCGTTTTTCATCGTTACGAATCAGCGCTCGCGAGCACGTCTCCGGGAAAAATGGATTTTCGCGGATATTAAACTGATCCCGACGTTCTCTCTACTTCTCTCTCCTTTTCCGCGCTCTACCTCCATATAACCATCGAAACGGGCGAGCACACCGGCAAGGATTAAACGGTGGTACAAATTCAAACTTCACGCTTCTCGATTCGCTTTGTCTCATTATCATTGATATATACGCGCGCGCGCCAAAGAGGAATTCTAGTGGCGCGTGGGCGAGCGAACGTGTCCGAACGTATGCTCGTGTGCGAAAGTGTATAACTCGGACGGGCGACGAGAAATTTTGTTTGAAATTTCGATGCACGCCGAGCCATTTCGTTCCGAGAGTTGGACTGCGTGACTCTCGACTCGATCAGTTTGTGAATTGTGCGCCGCTGCAGGCTCACGGGGGATATATTGGATAGGTTGATGAATCGAATAAAAAAAAGGTTTCTATTTGATTTAGGGAGAATTTCGTTCTGTGCATTAGAGTGGAAATTTGGAATAAGTCTTTTATTTGATGGGCTGTAGTAGTTTAGGAGTCGAACGAAGTAGAAATGTGAACTTTTTGGTGAATGATTTTGTTAGTGTCGGCACCGAGAGTTAGCTATTTCGCAATCGATCAATTGTATTTCTAGAGCGCAACGAGGAGTGAATAATAAACTTGAGCTTCAATTGATTCCAGCATTCATTATTATTTGCAATAGTGACATTTCTACGCGCATGTTGTTAATGCGTTTGATAAAATTACCTACAATTTCAAACATTTGAAAATAGCATTGTTCCCGGTAGCGCACAAAGGCAGATTAAGTTAAATGATGGAATTAATTGAATAACTTAGTTATTTGCATAAAATTTGATTATCAAATAAACCAACCCTTTGAAACAAATAATTATCTTTATTGTTAATTTACAAACAATCTATGTACTTTTATAGGTTCTTCGGTTCCGATTACGAATCTGAGGTTGAAACACAAAATTATTGCTATTTAAATCTGCTATTTTGAATGTTTGAATTCCAACTTTGGATTTGTAATCAGCGATTACAAAAATTAATAATCACAGAACATAGTTTCAGTGTTCTATGTTTGCATCTAATAATTATATTTTTTAATTTTCGTCCTTAGATTTGTAGATGACTGTAAAATCAATATTTTAAACAAAAGGAAACTTTTAGAGTTTGTTTTCTTAGGGTATTACTATACCGCATTATAGAAGAAGACTATATTAATGTGGTTCTTAAAATTCTACATTTATGAACGTCCTACAGATATTTTAAGAACAAAAATCTTCTAATTAGTGGCAGTGATATAAAAAAGACCGAGGGATAACAGACCATTAAACTGTATGATTGCTAAAATTGGTCGTAATGTACCATTTTGAACAAAATAAAATTGCATTAATGTGTACCAATCGCCTACTGAATATTACACTACATAAGTAGCTAAATATAATGCATTTTTAGAGATAGAAAACTATGAAAATCTACTTTTTGAAGAGCTCGGAGCAAGAAACGGTCATCTTAAAATTCTTAGCTGGTCTTTTATGAATCACATGAACAGCAATTCCAGCCTAGAAGGAAAAGTCCTTATGAATTATAGGAAATTTTACTAGAATCGAAATAAAATCAAGTGGATTCCCGTTGTATTCTATCTGTATCCACATGGACTTTTTCTACTGAGAGGAGTTAACTTGAAATAAGAGATCACCCTTAGCCGTGCCGGACTCTTTACATAAATTTCAAAATGCTGGTTATTTGTCCATACACGTTGTACCCCGCAGATCGTTACATTCAATATAGTCTTCGTTACACTTATTGCAGTCTAGAATTTTGGATCGAATTTTAGAAACCAAATTATCCACTCATGTACCATGGAACTACCTATCACTTACTTCCAAATACACACACAGATACGCACATGTATCCACACAGACACACATACACATACAAACACTTACACACAGACGCACAGGTACACATTTGCATTCATGCGTGTGCCGCACACGCGCGCATTCGCATTCGCGCGCCATGCACAAACATGCGTGCAAGATATCACGGGACGCACGACGAGCCACGGACCACGCGAAGTTATGCACCTGTTTAAATACGATTCTCACGCGCCCACGGAGACGCGCTCTCTCGCTACGCGGCGTACGTCAGCTGTTCAAACGTTGCGCGCAGCCAGCAGCAGCCAGCAGCAGCTTCGCATCGGCATCAAAAGCAGCCCGCCTTTCTCTTATTATGCCGCTGCTGCTGCTGCTGCTGCTGCTGCTGTTGCTAGGGTTTTGCAGTGTGTACACGCGCGAGTGCGTGCCGCCTTGTTGCGCTCGCTCGCTTCGCCTCGACGACGACGCTAACTCGTTTATGGGTAAACAATGCTGGTTGCTCTCGAGCGTTCCATCGGGAGCGCATGTAACTGCATTATTTTTCGAAATTTACGTGTGGAAAGAGGGGGAGGGGTATTGATGCGCGGATGTAACGTTGTTTGGAGGATGATGGGGAGATAGTGGTAAAGTGTATTTATTTACTGCAAAGAGGGTCTTTATACGCTGAGTTAGTTGTACAGAAGAAAATTTGTATGGTAGTTTGTTTAGAGTTGGTTATATCAATGAATTTTGTGTAAAAGGAATGTGTAGTGTACGACACAAATATTAGTCCACGTGTATAGGTAATTAGCTTTTTCCGTACATATCAATTAATTGAAAAAATAGAAGCAAATTAATTATTGAATGCTACAATAGAGTCACATTACGATTGTAAGTAGTATTAGACCATATTGGTCAGCCTTGCGTAATTTTAAAAGCGCATATAAAAATAAATCATATTACCCGATTTCATGCTTTCTGTAAAAACTTTTATTGTTTTCTACTATTGGTGACAATGATACAATTTGTTTATGTGAGTTTAATCATTGATAACTTCAATAAAAGGAATAACGCCTGTTACGCTTCGTAATAATGCATACCTATGTCGTTAAAAATGATAAAATATAATATAAAAAAAAACAATACAGAAAATTATTGAGAAATGTTTCATTAATTTTATCGATCGGTACATCCAAAGTCAGCTTGTGTTATCTTATGCTTATGGTCAGGGTATCGGACAGTTAGTTAGTCGTCAGTCCAGTTTACACTTTTATAGTGCACTGATTTTCAATGCTTTCGTTAAGTATAATCTGCATTTTGTGCGCATTTGACATGAGCTATTAAATGTATTCCGATTTATTAACATAAATTATATTAAAAAATGTAATTATTGTGAAATTCTGTATGCATGCTTAATAAGCAAGAATGTAATATCATAAACTAATCAATTTAGTTTATTTATGTAAAAAGCTTAAAGATCTCTTTTAAATCTTACAGGACATAAATTAGATTCAATTATTTGTTTATTATAATATACGATAATATATCATAAAAAAGTTCATAATATTATACATATATAAAATATAGTAAAAAACTTTGCAAAAACTTCATAAAATACTTAAAAGTTGAAAGTATAATTTATTTAATTATGCTATAGGTGCTAGAAATGTTTTATCAAAAATTTAATTTTCTTTCAAATATACAATTTCCAAAGTAGAAAATCATTTTTTATATATTTTGTGCTCTTTGTGTAGCCACATTCAACATTAAACTTCGGAATTTGAAATTCAAATTATGTAACCCGAAAGTCCTGGAAACCATTTTTCACTCGGATTGAATTTAGGAAAATGTACATTTCCTTGCTTTTCCTGAGTGCTGTATTATACGATACCAATATAAAGTAACGTTGAATATAAATGCTAATCATTTTATTTAACAGTTAACTTTTAGAGTGGAACTTTCATATTAATATCTGTTAAAAGTCATTTGCAATTTTGCAAGAGTATATTGCAATATAAAAAAATGTGTAGTAGCTGATAAAAAATAAAACTACATAGAAAAAATATATCGACAAAATTAAATGCCAGTCATTTCAGTAACATCTCCCAGTATACAATACTAACGATTATTGACATTTTGTATATTGGTGTTTTTATATTTGTATACTTATTTACGGCTAATTTGCTAGATTCCACGGCATCTAAATTTAATCCACGACATTTATATATAATTACACAGCTTTATTGTTACAAGAGCTTACTTCACAATTAGAGTAGTAGCTCGTGCAATAAAACGTTGTAATTGTACACATAGGGTTGTTGAAATCTGTTTGCTGACGAGGACGACAAAACAGGCTTTCGAAACGTCTAAACGATGCTTTATGAGCCCAAAATATAAAAAAAAGTAATTTAAATTTATTTTACTCTAATAGTTAATTTCACTCTCAAAGTATTAAAATAATATGAAATATTTATTTAAGTAAAAAATTGTTTTTTAATTTGGTAAACATTTTATACAAATTTTTTACAAGATGAATTATTTTTAAATAGAGTAGCTAAAAACTTCTTATTTTATATAATAGATATAGTTATTCTACATAATATGTTAGTCTTTTAAAAGATTTGGAAAAAGTATTGAAAGTTATACATGAAAGTACATCATTAATACATTTATTATAAATACTTTACACGTTACGTATCAAAACTAAAGTTGAACACTCGCCTACCATGATGCTAAGCTCTCTAAAAACTTGACCAGAAATAGATAATATAATAATCAACAAACGTCGAAAATTAACAAAAAACGTTGCAAGAAAATCAATCAGCACGACTACCGCCTCCAACCAACTAAAAGCTCAAACGAGAACGCCCGCAACTTCCGCATTCTCCCACTCCCCCTCTCAGCCCTCAGCATTCAATACCCACTCGAAAGAGAAAACTCACACACCTCGAGCATAAATTCCTCCTCCGCCGCGCATATCGAAAACTCGTCCACACCAAACCCGCTCCTCGCACAGATACCCAAAACCCTCCACGAAACTCCTCTAAATTCTTCACACTAACCCCCGATATACCTCGCAAAATCTAATCCATCGGCCCCTGCGCGAACAATAACGACCGGGGGCAGCCGCGCCACACAAAGCTCGTCGTTTCGGGTTAAAGTACGCACAATCCCCCTCCTCCCACAAAAGTCAGTCTCGCGTGGGCTCCGCGCTTCTGCGTGTATATATCGGCACATATTGCCGAATGCGGTATGGCGCCGCAGCGTTACACATCCACGCATCGCGCACGCTTCTGCATTATATGATCTGGCACTGCTGCTGCTGCTGCGGAGGTATGCTGCCCTGCGGTTTTGTCATTCTAATAGAGGAGGAGGCCGCCCCGAGCGGCCCGACCCGATGCATCAATTACAGAAACAACAAGCGGCCCGGTCACGCGTAACCGCGCAGCCCAGCACTGCTTGCTTGTTCTCGATATCTGTGCGTGGATATATATATAGAGAGAGAGAGATATGTATGTATGTGTATAGGTGGGCCGGAGCCGAATAACGCGGCAGCGATTGCCGGTGATTATGCCGAACGATAAATTGGCCTTTCGATGCCGCTGCTGCTGCTGCTGCTTCTGCTGCTTCTGCTGCTGCTTCTGCTCTTGTGTATGCGTGGGCGCGACAAGCGGAGCGGCGCCGACATGGACATCTCTCTCGCTTCTATATATATATATATATATATATTTGTATGCATGTGTGTATGGATGCATGCGTATGTGCTATTGGAGCTGTAGTGGTGCATGTATTGGCGAGCGCGCTGTAATTACGAGATTCGAAAAATTATGCGCCGACTGCCGAGTGGAGTGTAGTGGCAGCGAGAGAGCGATGATACAGGCGATTTCACGCTGCGCCGGCCGTATATAGATAGTAGAGAGATGCGGCGCGGTGCATGGTAGGGGGATGATGACGCGGGTAGTGCGAGTAAATGGACGAAATAGATAAATGTAGATGTGTGTGTGAGTGGGGGCATTCGTGGTGGCGAGAGGGGGGAGACAAACAATGAAAGGAGGGAATGAATGCGCGGTGGTGGGTGTGCGTGTGTGTGTGTGTGTGTTTGTGTGTGTGTGTAGAGCAGCGATGGTGGCGATGCGAATGAAGAGCTGCGGGAATAGAGACGAGGGTGAGGAGTTCCTTGAAGTGATATATGAAAGATAGGGATGGAAGAAAAAATGCGCGGGATTTGCGCGACAAGGAGACTGTTTAACGTGAGCTGTTAACTTATATTATCCTGAAGATTTCGTGTTTTTAAGGTGATATTTTAGTGATATTTGCTCCCTCTTAAAGGAAGCTTCGTAATAGTAAACAAAAAATTTTCTAAAACACATGTTAGAAACATCTTTTGGGCCATTTGGAATCATAAATACACTATTTTTAGAAAATGAACGTATGGATATGTGTGTGTGTGCGTGTGTTTACGTGTGCATATGGGTTTGCGTGTACGGGTGTGAGTGTGTGGGTGTGTGATTGTGCGTGTGTACGTGTGCGTGTGATTGTGCATATATATACGTGTTCGTGTGGGTGTGAGTGTGCGGGTGTATGATTCTGTGGGTGTGTGTGATTGTGCGCGTGTATGTGCGTGTGTGTATATGTGAGTGTGCAGGTGTTTGATTGTATGTGTGTGTGTGTATGTCTGTGTGAGTGTTATGTATGTGTGCGTGTGTGTAATTGTGTTTGTGTGTGGGTTAGTGTTCGTGTGTGCATGTGTGTGCGTGTGTGTATGTGTGCGTGATATGTGTGATATGTGTGCGTGTGTCTGTGTGTACGTCTGTGTGTGTGGGGGGGGGGGTGGAGAGTATGTGTATGTGCGTGTGGGTACGTATGTATTCCTCTATATCTCGAGTAATCCATGGTTATATTCAAATTACACGGTAATTTTTGACTAATCAAAAATATTTTTTTTTCTTTTTTTGATGAAGATATGAAATCAAAAAGAATTTTTAAGATTTATTGATTCATATCATCCCAATGTCTGTCATCAAATTATCCGGAGAATTAAACCTACAACCCTTGAGCGGCTTCTGTTTTAAGAGACCAGCAGCTTACCACTTGAGTTATCGACTGTCCTAAATTTTTTAATATGAAGATAATTTAATTTTTTTACATTGGGTACATAGAATATATTCAAGGATTGGCTAAAATATTCGTGATTTATTTGAATAAGTGTGGTAAACATGCAAAGATATATTTAGTCAATTTCACTAAAGAGCCACCTTAAAATAAAATATGGATAAACTATAGGATTTATGTAAAACTATTTGCAAGTGATTAATATGCCGCAAAATATTTAAAAATAAAAAGTAACCATTTCAAGGTTACACTTAATGGAGTGAGAATTAAAATGAAGAATCTAAAATGAATATGAGAATCATAAATGAAAGGATACGTGCGAGAAACGAAAGGAACAACAAGATCGTTAAATAACGCGCCATGAGATCCTACTTGAATTTTGTATTCAATGCGGTCTTGTCATGAATCTCTTGGCTGTATTTGATTGATGATGGAGCAGAGATACGTACTGTGCTATTATAAAGCTGAAAAGCTCTGTCCTCAATACGATTTTGCAGGAAAAACTGATTGTCTTTGTCGCGCACACTCGTTCACGAATTCAAGTAAGTACTTTGCTCGAAGTATACATACCTACTTTCTGAATTTTTAACTTCTTTTCTGAGAACTGTAAGAAACGTTTTTTGCATTATCCTTATAAAATAAATTATCCTAACATAAAATTCTTAAATCTAGTTTAGATCTATGAATTTTCTTTCAGGTATTACAAATGTTCTCTAATACTTAAAAGAAATGAGTGAACACTAATCTAATGAAATAATTATAATTTTTTGGTTAAAAATAAGTGAAAATCTATAAACTTTAAAATATTTCTTGTACATGAGAAGTTGATCAGTCTATATGAATCTTTGTGTGAAATTTAATTCGGCATAATATTACAATGAGTGTATCATTGTTATAAATTAGTTATTTGTAGGTATTATTCTCAACCCTTACTCACAGTATAACATTTTTACAAACTCCGCACAATACTTTTTACAGAGAATATTTAAAAACATTTTCCAAAACTCAATTCTTTCATTCGAAAAATTCGCCTAACACTCCGATGCCAGGAATTTTTTCCCTCCACGACGAACAAATACGGAGCCAGCGGCAGCAGCTTTTGCATATATATCCACGTATCCTCCCTGTTTACCAAGTGCATCCAGCATCTCCGCTTACACCCTCGCCTATACGTACAAGCGGCGTACCAGCCCCTAACTACGTACACACAAACACACACACGAGTACCAATATATACACACACACATACCCACAGAAACACTCGCTTACTCAGACATACGCAGTAAGGCCGTCCATCTGTCAATTCGCCTCTTTTTTCGGGGCGTGATTCGCGAAAAGGATTCCCAGAGCGCAACGTCGCGTCCGTCCAGCAGCTTCTCTCTCTCTCTCTTTCTCTCTTGATCACACGTATGCAACGCACACACACACACACACATACGAGCGATTCGAGATTCCGAGCGCACGCCAATTCGATTTGTTCGCTATTTGCCGACGAGAGCCCGAGACGTGCGCGAGGCAAATTCTTCGCCTCGCAAGCGCGACACACTCTGTGTACGGTAGATCTGTGTGCCGTTGCTGAGACAGAAAAAGTGAGCGAGAGAGAGACTGTATCGTTCGTATGTTTTCTACTTTTTTCATGCGACTCTCTCTCTCTCTCTCCTTGCTTGCTCTTTTGCCTTGGCATTTGCAGACTATACGTGTATGTGTATGTGTGCCAGAACGCTACTACGGTCGTGGATCACTTTTGAATTTATATTGACTCGCGCGCACTCGTATTTATCTTGTGACGCTGCGATGCGTTTGGGTGTACGGTTGTGTGTGTTATTGCTTCGGTACGGAGAACGGAGAAGTATTATATTGCTTAGAAAGTTTTCTCGGATAAGGAGTCTGAGATGGGGACTCGGAGATTGGTACGGTAGCGTGTTTAGGATTGTTTTGCGAGATCTCGGTAGAATATTATTTTAGTTGTTTGGACAACGAATGATGATTGTAGTATCGGAGTCAATATTGCGATTAGCATCAGACGTGATTTCTTTTCATGTTTTTGAAAGATTGCAATTGTTTCATCTTATCAATGAAAAATATATATTTTACATCTAATAATATGTCTCTTTTACTGTGATGTTTGCTCATGAAATTGTTATATTAGACCTATATATATATATATATATATATATATATATATATATATATATATATATATATATATATATGTCTAATGTATTTATTGTTTATTATCACTATAAGGACTAACTTTTATATATTCATCTATTCATTTATTTAAGTATTTATTTATATATTAGCTTACTAAGATTATCAATTAAATTTTGTATAAATCAGCAATATTATATATATATATATATATATATATATATATATATATATATATATATATATATATATATATATATATATATATATATATATATATATATATATATATATATATATATATATTAGAAAATAGAAAAGATATTTTCTCAAAAAAACTTTTCTTCATTGCTCTTTAATAAAAAGCCTATGTGCGACATGTTAGAGTTAAAATGGACGACATCTGTTTGATTCATAATTCATCGAAATCTTCACAAAACTATTTATAATAATAATATAACAAAAATAATGTAATTAATAAAAATCATATATATTTTTTATTTTTGTAGTATGCATCTATTGTAAGTCTTTTTTTAAATTATACGGTTATCCTCTACACATATTTTAATTCTTAAGTCTCTTTTAAATTATATGCCTATTACCGCCTGACTCAACTCGTACTATATCTACTGCTTACTGCAGTCTATACAGTTTTTATCGCTGTAAACTTTTGATGTGATGCCAAAATGTAAAATGTTGTCTTTGAATAATTAGTACGTGATGCACAGTAAAAATCTCAGAAGATTATAACTAAGAGGCAGAGGATTTTAAAGTAGCAAACTATTTTAATGACTGACTTCCAAACATTTCATATACATTATATACCTGAGCTTTCGAAGTAAGACAGCTATCTATTAGCCTAATTTTAGATGCTTTTACCTGCCTGCCAAGATTTTAACTTGTAAAGTTTTGCACGTCCTACCAAACTCAGACTCTATTTACTGCGACAAGTATACAGTTTCTAACCTTTGCTAGGGCAGCTTGCACATCCAGACATGCATTTTGATTCTTTGTAACTAAAATTGTAGAATATTCTATTAACTTATAATACGTACAGAATTTAAGGCCTTCAAATTCAAGTAAAGCCGACATTATGTTCATTATTAAGTTTCTAGTTCAGTGATTCTATTATTCTATTATACAAGATTCTATCAGATTACAAAATATTGTAACATCCTTTAGGAGGTAAATCAATTTTCACCAGTAATATGATTCAAAATACTAATTATAATATTTTTCAATAAAACTCATCTACTGATTAAACCTTTCAGTCACCACATCTATTTTTAAGAACATTGAACTGTCGTATAACAACAACCATTTTAAATACCACCAAATTTTAATCTATTATAGAAATCAACTATTAGAACTTTATTTAGTTAAAACATCTCATTCTAAAAGATTGCAGCTTTAAACCGAAAAAGATATTTGGAATTTAAGTATATAATTAATAAAATTTATCGTGAATCGTAAATTTATTTTAGAGTAACTTATGTTTATTAAGTCTTCTTTTGAAGTCTAAATCCATAAATTATACGCTCAAAAAATATTCTACCTATTCCAAATCGCCGAAGCCATCTATTTATTTGAGCTTTCAGAACTCGCGTTCAATATAAAAGCTATCAACACTACCCTAACTTTTAATTTATAAAGGAACAATTAAAGTACCTGACTGATTATATTTTGAATAATATTTTCCATTGGGCAAGTCATATGTATCATCCGAAGCAAAGAAAAACCTACGACAAACTCGGTTTCGAAGTAAAGTCATGCATGAAAACTCAATCACTGCTAGTTTGAGATATGTGCAAAATGCATATCTCTAACAAGGATAAAATTCTTAACTAAACGTGTATTTTACTGTAAAACTCGATTTTTGAATTACTCTTAATTCTTATCACACGCAAGCCCAAGTAATTATTTTGCAGGCGTAGATACATCTCCAACTCTCTCTCCAACTGGTTCTCCACCTCCATTTATATACCACATTTACGTTTTTATTTATTCGCGCATCTCAGTCTCACTCTCCTCTATTTATCTAAATTTCTGTCCCTCCCCCTACCTCTCATTCTATCCCCCCGTAACTCGCATCGCGCAGCACCAGCACTTACGTGTGCCCAAGGACGAAGGAGCAGCGGTAGCAAGTCTCTCTCTCTCTCGCTCTCTCTGTCCCGCTCTTACCTCGGTAATGCAGAGTCGTACCATTAATCGCATTAGTCGAGGCACCGGCGTGTACATATATAGGTAGGCGGAGGCAGATAGCGCGGTGTAGTATCTCGTGGAAGGAAGGAAGCTCCGCTGGTGGTGTGCTACTGCCTTCGTGGCAGGGAATATCTGTGCAGGGTCGAAGAGCCGCCGTGCCGTGTGCCGGTGCACCTTGAGCGCGTGGAAGATGAGAGCACGCGTTGGGTGAGCTGTGCACGAAGGTGGGAGGGAGGAATGTAAATCGTGATCTTGCGTACGAGGCTGGTGTTTGGAGTGTAGAGATTTTGAGGAGGAATCGAGATGATGGACTGAAGGAAAAATTACAGCGATGAATAGATTTTGGAATAGCTGCAAGGGCTATGGTTCGTTTTTAATTTTTGAAAAGTCAATTTTTTGTATTGTTTTGCAAGAAAGTATAGTGAAGCAAAACTGAATTTGAATTACTAAAATTAATGAAAGTTATTTTCGTGTCAAAAATAATGACAGATTTCTTTTCATTGAAATACATTGAAAATCTTAACTTTAAATGGCTCCCTGAAAAATTATATTTTCTTGTACTCAGCGCACGATACCGAGAATCAAGTTCAAGATGGTTGACTATAGAAGGTCCCATTTTACTCAGAAAATATGTGATGCCAAATGAATGTTGGAAATTAAAAATGTCTGAACCTAAAGAAGTTATGAATGATTAAATATGAAAATTCTATTTTTTAGGGCTTTATGCTGCATTCTATATCATCAAACAATTATAAATTGGCCAATTGTAAATCATAATGTTAAATTGCGTTAGACTTGACCCTTGAAATTCTGTAGCTAGTACAAGAAAATTTTTATTTTCAGGAGAGTTATATTAAGTTAAGGTTTTCAACGTATTTCAATTAAAAAATAAATATCTTTTTGTCATCATGGCAACTTTGAGAAAAAAATGATATTATATATTTGAGAAAGTCCAATTTGACTAGTATGTAATGAAATACCAACAATTAAAATGAAATCTTAAATTGAACGAATAATCTTATTTTAATATAATAATATTATTTTTCTAAACGAAAACCAACGTTAATAAAATTCTGACAATGCTAGTTTACAACATAAAGTTTCATATTTTTAATAACATTCATTTTAGAAAAATACTTCAGTTTTTACTTTAAAAGATATAATGGGAAATGTATGAGAAAATAATAAAAGGATGTAAAAAAGTTTTAAAAAGAAACTTTCTATTATTAAGACTGATTTGAAAGAAGAACAATTTGAAATCAACAAGTAGACAAGTAATTTTAGAATTCTGAAGTACTCAAATTCCAAATTATTATAGTAAAACCAAGAAGAAAATAGAGGACATACAAAATTTTATTACTGAGATGGTAAGACGAAAAATTTTTTGATAGTTTCAAAACATTGTATGTCAAATAATATATCGGTACAGCAATAAAAGTTGATTATTTGACTCTCTGTTATTTTCCAATGGTTATTTTCCGGCAATGTGACATGCGTTTGCTCGACTACTTTTAGAAATCTATATACGCATTCCGCCCAATCATATTTGCTCGGTGCATTTGCTCTGGTTGCTCAAATGTTTGCCGGGTGCAGTGCTTTGAAGACATATTGTGCAAACATGCTTTTGAAACGAATCGATTGCTCGAAAAGATTGAAGGCCATTCTTAGAAATTTTATTTTAATTAACTACTAGTTGATGACGTTTCAAATGCTTTAAATATTAATTTTTTTTTTTAATTTTAAAGCTATTAATAAAAAGAAGATTAATATTGTATCAACATAAATTACAGAAAAATAATTGTTGTACAATGATAACATAAGCTTTAAAAAAATAATACTTTTATTTAATATGAAAAAGTTGTAGTTGCTGTTTTTAAAATCTACGTGTCACACAAATTATTGTGTAGGTACGATTATTAGAAACATTTTTCTCAACCGTCTGCTACTATTCCATAAGCTGCTCTCATTCCAAACGTATATTTCAAATATACTGTCCAATATAAAAGAATCGATGTTTCATCGAGGCCTAATCCTCCAGACCAATGGATCATGGTCGTCACGAAACAAGCCAACAAGATACTCCAATGCCGAGAAAGGAACACGAAAAACTCTTAGAAGAAATGGAACTCAACCACGTATATAATGCACATAAATACGCAAAAGCAGATAGAACATAAGGTGCTTACAGATCACAAAGAAGCTCTCAAAGCCTCAGAAGTTGCCGTGCACAGTAGACAAAGAGCATCTAACATAACGCTCTAAACCAATATTGCTAAATATTTTATGCGAGAGAGTTTTATTAGAGGAACTTTTCATGTTGATAGACATATTCGCAAAAAATTGACTCTTTGAGATAATACTAAACAGACATTTTATAAAGATACAGCTGAATTTTGTCTCCAATGGGAAATCATTAAGAAATCTATTAGATATGGTTTTTTGTAATTTAGTTCCACTAAGTTTTAATATGATACAATTAAAAATAATTTTACGTAGCTTTTCAATAATATAACACACTTATAATTTAGTATCCAAATAACATTATGGTTGCAGAAAACTGCTATATAACAAATTTTATCTGGGATTTTTGTATCGCGGATTTACACGTAGGTACAAAGGTATTTTAAAAAGCTCAGAAATCCATCACCAAGCTATATTATAAATACATAACCAATATGTTCACTAGGATACGTCCATCATATTGCATTTGTTATCACGTTACCTCTCCGATGCCGAGAAAGGGACACGAAAAACTCTCCGAAGAAATGGAACTCAACCACGTACATAATGCACATAAATACGGAAAAGCAGATGGAACATAAGGTGCTTACAGGTCACAACGAAGCTCTCAAAGCCTCAGAAGTTGCCGTACACAGTAGACAAAGAACATCTAATGTAACGCACTAAACCAATATAGCTAAATATTTTATGTGAGAGAGTTTTATTAGGGGAACTTTTCACGTTGATAGACATAGTCGCAAAAATTGATTCTTTGAGATAACACTGAACAGATATTTTATAAAGATACAGTTGATTTTTTCTCCAATGGAAAAGCATTAAGAAATTTATAAGATATCGTTTTTTTGTAATCTAGTTCCACTAATTTTTAATATGATACAATTAAAAATAATTTTACGCAGCTTTAATAATATAACACACTTATAATTTGGTATTCAAATAACGTTACGGTTGCAGAAAACTGCTACATAACATACACAAATTTTATCTGTTGTTTTTGTTATTGTTTACACGTAGGTACAAAGGTATTTTAAAAAGCTCAGAAATCCATTACCAGGTTATATTATAAATATATATCCAATACGTTCACTAGGATACATCCATCATATTCCATTTGTTATCACTTTACCTCTCGCGTCGTTTAAATTATCATTTAGTTAAAAAAAATCCAATTTAAAAAAAATCCTATTCATGAAATATCGATAGAATAGCACATTGTGCAACTAGGGGGGAAAATTGACTTTTTCTAAGCGAGGATGATGATTGAGCACAAGATGATGATTTGAACACGAGTTCTCAAATCATCATCCGAGTTTGAAAAAGCTTTTTCCACTCGTGTTACACATAGTATTTTTTTTAATAAGTGTATGAATGAATATGGCATTTTTCATGCATGCAAAGGGAATGGGGAAATGGGCATCACGAGTCGTCCACTAAGAATTTCAAGAGCGGGGTATAATCAACATTACCTTCCGCTACAGCGGGAGGGAATGAACATTACCTTCCGCTTAGGCAAAGACGCTCGGAATGCCCAATATTCCATTCGCTTTGCAGGCATGGAAAAGAGCCTCCTCATGCACGTATTGAATAAAAAATGTTTTTTACTTTTATTATGTATATATATAATTTTATCCTAACAGTTAAATAAAAAAATATTTAAAAAATACGGCTTATTGTCAATTATAATGTTACAAGTACTAACAGAAAATAAAACATCAAACTTGACTTGCTCTAACGCACTATTTCATCCGTCAGTGACACTTCCAGACACCCCGCATTAAAAATCCTCAAATCTGAACTTCGTATTAACGAATATTCGCCGCCTCTCGAAGGTTTCACCTTCACCTACAGCAGCCAACGAAATCTCATGACTGCACGCTCTCGCTAAATTTTCCCCGTAAACTTGAAGCTGCCTCCTCTGCACTCACCCCCTTCATTTCCGTCCGATACGCATACAAGTGCGGCGCGGTATTCCCACCATCCAAGCAGCGATGTACGAGCTGCAGGGCTCAAAGTTTTAGATTTTACAGGCTATACAGTCTGTATCAAAAGTTTATTTTCGATTTTAACTGATGTAATCAATTTCTTTTATTAAAATCGATGTAATTCATTTTAAGAATAATGTTGACAATTTTTTTATTAGAGAATCTATAGAAGAAACGTAGTTTTATTATTTTTTAAATTCGTATGTTTTGGTACATTATTGGACCCAATTTAGGCCTGACGTACCTCTTATAGTTGAGCTAAATATTTTTTACCCATTCATTGATTACAAATAAAATATTACTTTTTATAAATAATTATTATCGATAAAAACCTCACTGAAAACAGAATAATTAGAAATTGAAAGAGTATTATCGATAATAAATATTTTTAAAGAATTCTATAAAGTACATTTTTATTTCCAAGATCCATGTATTAGTTGAAAAAGTTCAAGTAAGCAATGATTGGATCAATAGTGGAAAAGTAAATAATGTCTCGAATATAAAAAATAATAAAATTACTTGATTATTTATTCACTGTAAGCTTAGCACATCACATTTTGTTCAGTTAAGTATCTCCAACAGATTCACGAAGCTAAAAATTATAAAATCGCGTTATGTGAAAACTTACTTTTGACATAGAAGGTACAGCCTGTGTAACTTTAAGGGCAGGGCGCGCGTAGACACTTAGTACCTCGAGGCTGCACGTTGTCTTGTGGCGGCGCTAAGTGACTGTCGATGCGAGGCGTCCCGTGAGTTTATGGGTTAGAAGAGTTTGGCGCTATTTTTTCATTTGTTTTTTTATCGACATTGTGCTTATGTTGGTTATAGAAATATATGGGTGGAGAAATGGGGGAAAGAGTTAGAAAGCCTGTAGGTGAACTGACGTTATCAGTATTTCTTGTGATTGCGAGAAAGTTTTTAACTTTGCAGATTTAGTTAGGAACTCACAAGGAATTAGTACATGTGTAAAATTCTAGTTTTCACTATTTACTTATTATAACTTTCTTTAATAAATAACACTCTTGCAATTAGTTATCAAATATAGGGGGTAAGTAACTGTTTGAAGTTTCAGCCATTTATTTACTAATCAATATATTTATTTTTAGTCTCAAAGCAAGCGAGCCCCGGTATCTTCTAATTATTTAGTATATTTGCTGACATGTTATTTACCTTTTATATTTTCTAAATTAGTTCGTAATTAAATTACATAAGTGAACATACGAAGTAATTACAACTTTATTACACAGTATATTAATAAAGGTTGTTTTGATTTTAACCCTTTGCGGTTTAATTAATTTTTGGATATTAAATTTGAATCTTTATTATTAAATATACAACAATTAGCTTCAATTTAATACGCTGGAAGATTTCGTAGTCATCACTCTTAAAGTTATTTTAAAAAGCTTAACTAATTAAAATCAAAAGTTTTACCCCGAGTTTGACTCGGGTTAAACCGCAGGGGGGTTAAATGAATATTTAACTGTTATAATCAAATATTAGTTCATCTGCATTTTCATAATCGTTAGTTTTCAAAATTATTATGAATATGAATATGAATACTTCTATGCTTGTAGTCTTTTAATTAATTAAAAATATCGTAGTTAATTAAAAGTACAATATTTCAGCAAAAAAAAAACTAGGTCACACAACAAATACTTTATATACTGCGAAACCTACACCTCTATGGTCTATAATAAATCTCCTCTCTAAAAAATTTTACATAATAAACTAACGAAAATAAATTATCATTCCACCTAGTACGTAGCGTTAAATTCATATTATTACACGTCAGATGGCCAAACGTCACCCCTCATCCCGCCTGTAAAAATAAAAAATTCACTCAAACTCAGATAGAGACGAAAAAAGGCACCCTCGGCCGCAAAAACTCAAGAAAAAAGACACCATCAATCCGTCGTTACGTCCGATAAACCCCATCAGGCGTGAGGCTCGCGAAAGAAAAAGTTCCGCTGCACCGCCGCACCATCATCGACGATAAAATTATCGAACCGCGCAACGCCTCTGTCTCTCGCGTCAGAATTGTCTTCTAAGGTGAATGTCCCAAATTCCGCGCACGTCCCGATTTTGGTTCACTGCATATTTTTCGTTATATAATGAATTCTCTTAAAAACGTTGTATCTATTAGTTAGATACCCTTAACAACGCGTAGCGCAATTTACTGTTATAAAAATAATACATAAATTCGTTTGTTTGCACTGAAAAATATATCACATTTAGAAGTTAAATAATACGAGATGTGTGTTCAATTTTTGTAAAAAAAAAAATTTTTATATTTTATTTATTAATATTTTTGTTATATTTAAAATAAATTTTATTGAGCATGTAAAACAGCTAGTTTTATACTATATAATCTTGATTTATTTGTTAATTTATTAATAAATTATATTTGTAAGTAGACTTTGGATTAATTAGAGCCCTCTGTTTAATAAAGTTATACAAAGTCGCTGTTAATATTATCTCGCGTAATGCTATAACCGCTTATTGTTATAAAAATTCAAGTCCTGATTCACATTCACACTTTTACATGTAAATTATTTCGCTTAGTTTGTGACCATTTTTCGGTTATTGTTATCGATTTATATCTTCAAAGGCAACTGAATGCAATTAAAGGTAACTAAAGAGTAAACAAATGCTTAAATTTAAGTTGTCGAGTCAGTCGCATTTGTTTGTCAGCAATATATAGACGCCTTACATGTACGTATACACATTTGTAAATTGTCCCGAATAATTTTATTTTCAAAAATGTACTTAAAATGAAAACGACAATGAAAATAATGATATCACTTGTGTAAAAATTACGTCGTGTAAGAAATCGTTACATACTCTTTTCGTAATCGGGCATACATCATTATTAGATGTATTTATTGAGCAATACAATTGCGAGAAATTCATTAATTCTTATATGATTAAAAACATAATAAAAAACAGAAGATAAATAGATAAATATTTTTCTTATCTATAATCTCTGTATAACTTATGATTGAAAAGAATGTTTGAACCAGTCTTTCAGAATTTATATTTCCTTCCTGCCTTCGCTTATTGTTTATCCAAATCTCTTATTCCAGTTCCAACGGTATCATTATAATCGGCGATCACTGCATTAACATTCAAGTATCTAAAATTACTTTCTCGGATTTCTTATAAGTCGAGCCATTATCGAGTCTATCTTAAGAGGATGTCACCACCAGTAGGTATGCTACTGTCCTTACCGTAATTTTCGTATTTTCTATTATTCTTGTTTAATTTGTACTTTTTATTAATTATCTCAATTATGCAGTATTCTTGAAGGTATTCCAAACACCGAATGACTAAGATCATTAATGAAAACAAAATCAAAAATACGATATATACTCGACGTTTAAATAATTAGATACCGCTCCGCTATACCTCTACAAAAAATCCACCATACCACGCGACGCTAAAAATAAACCGAAGAAATCAGACAAAGATATACCCTCCCTCTCATCGTCAAAGGGAAACCTCCCCCTACTCTATATACGCGTTTCTCGCGGTGGCGGTAGTAGCCGCCAAAGGAGAAATCAGTCGGCGCTATCCCGAATCCATTTGCCGTCGGAGTGGGAGGGGGGAGATTTTCGAGATCCATTAGGAGGCCACTCCATCGTCTCTCTTCCCCTCTCTCTCTCTTACCCACTCAATTCGGCCAGCAGAGGGGGGTAGATAGATGTACGGGAGCGCTCCGCGCTGTACCACAGTCGTTCCCCGAGACGTCGTCGGCTGAATTTCCATAAGTCCCGCCAAGAAGGATATCGTCGTCCGCCCATCCCTCCCCGCGCCCTTCTCTGTCTTTAGCCTTTTTAGTCCCTGTCCGAGCGCGGTGTCTTCCCTTTTTTCGCGCTGCGTGTTACTTGTCAGCTGCATGCGCTTTCCGTTTCGATCGGCCCAAAAAATGGGGCTAATGGTGCGTGGGGTTGGAGGAGGAGGTTGAATGTCTTTACTGACAAGTAGGTTTTTGCGAGAGCACGCGATGTCTTGGCGAGACAAAGTCAGCTGTTTTTGCGGGAGGTTGACCCTTTACTGGAAGAGCGAGGCGAAGAAGAAGACTTGGGTAGAGATGTAAATAAGAGTGTTGCGGGAGCATTGACATATGAGGTTGGACGATTATGTAGAGTGGATAGTTCGGAGTCTTCGCGATGATTCTGTTGTGATGCATCGACTGCGCATGTATAATGTATTGAGGTTTTTGTTGAATTCGATTATCTATGTTTGGTAATTTTCATTTTAATAAATAAATAAATCTATTCGAGAGACTGTCAAGGTCAATTGGGTTGTTTCGTGGTTTTTCTTAATATCATATTCTGATAGATTATGTCATATACTTCCTTTGTAAACTTTTCAAATTTTTGCAATACAATCAAAATTAAAGAAGATACAGCTTCGAAAATCCTCGTGACGTCATGGTCCATACGTGGCACCTTTGAAAAGGAATGAATTGTGACGTCATAAAGAAACGTTCGATAACTCTAATTCTTGTAAATCTCGTTCATTTTGCAAAGTTCAAACAGATTGGTAAATCGGCTTAAGTTCTCTATCAAAATCATCGATGCCACAGAAGATAAAAAAAAATTGAAACCACCCAATTGATTTAAATTTCTAATAATATCTTAAGGTTGTACTCTCATGATTTTGTTAAAATATTTATGGATATATTCAAACATTTACTATTCTTGTTAGTCTTATGCTGGCTTTTATTATCATTGTCTCATGGTGCAGCTATATATTAAAGGATAATGATATACTAGTTTTACATAATATTTAATTTTAATCAATAATTCAAATAAGGTCGTTAATATTTAAGCAGGAAATTTCTATTTTTAGTTGATGATTGACACCATCTTAAATATGTTTGTTTTAGATATTCTGAGTGGTAATCAATTACAAAAACATTTTTAAATTCTCGTTTTCGAACTTTTGCAGTGGATACTATATCGCATAGCATTTAAAATATTCTTACTTTACGAAAAGTTCAAAGAAATGCAGCAAAAGTTGATAAAATACCACGAGTATATAACACGTATATACTTGTAGCTAGTATTATACATGTATATGCTTATTACTTATGCATTCTTGTATTATTTGTGGAACTTAAACAGCTCTTTTCACAACTTTCACCATGGTCAGAAGAGACCTTTTTTTCATTTCTTTGAGTTTTGAAGTGTAGCGTAGATTATGCCAATTCTTCCTTGAAGTCAAATAGATCTCCTGAGAACCCTGAATAAATGAGTATTATTGTAGAGTAACCACATATTATTTGTACTTTAATTTCAATAACCAAAGGCATTACACATCCGTGAAATTAATATAAATTTGTGCACGAAGTTCTATTATTCTAGGGAAACATTGTATCGAACGATATACGAATAACTAGGATATACGTCCATTACTTTAGTTAGCTATTTTTAACTTTATTGAAAATATTTGTAAAACCTTATTTCTTTGAACGCTCAATAAACATCATATCCGTATCAATATCAAGATCTATTGGTCCGAATTTTATTTGTCTAATAAAATTTACATGCATTGAAATTCAACGAGTACGTAAAAATACAACCCTATATTAAAATCTATAACCGAATCTGAAAAAGTTCGAACTAGTGTAAATTTTATTTTCGATTCTTGTCATATTTGCTTACGATTACAATACAATTTTTATTGGCAGCCGTAAGTTTTTCATATCTATACTCAATGGTTAAAACTGATATTAATTTACAAGAATAAAAATTATATTTTAAATAATTAGATTTACTTAGAAACTTGAAAATTCAGATTATACAAAGTTATTTGGTTTTGAATAATAATACTTAGTTTTAACACAAAGTTTCACTATTTTTTTTAAATTTAAAAAAAAATCAACGAAAATCCTAATTTGGTTTCAATTTATAATAGTCACCCAGCTTGCAATTCTCCGCAGATCTACTAAGGAAAAAATATAAAAATTATTTCACACGATCAATTATTCCACTTTTTACCCGAAAAACTAACTTTCAGCATGGATTGTAAAGCTAACACACTATAAAATTCTTCGCTCGCAAGTAATCAGCCCAAGTTAACCCCAATAATTCATCAGCGTTCAATTCAGCATCCACGAGCGCAATCAAAGCCTCTCCACTTCAGCCCCCGCGCGCACTTACTTCCATTCATTCACTCTTAAGCACATTAACCGATGCTCCGATACAGCATTTTAATAGCATTCTCCTCGCGGCCTGCGCGGCAAAAACGCGCGCAATAGGCGAAAAGCCCGAAGTAGAAAAGATAGAACGAGATAGCCGCGCTAGACGGAAGATGAGGGAAACAAAGAGAGCAAGCAACGCATAGAGTGAAAAAAAGAGGAGCAAGAAGGGCGAATGAGAAAAAGAGCGAGGGATATGTTGGCTCGGAGTCTCATGCAAAATGAGAGAGAAGGAGACAGATAGAGAAGGAGTGAATGGCAAATGCCTATAGAAATTCCAGCGAGTTTGCTCTTTCGCTCCTCCTTCTTTTTTTCTCATTTTGGTCCCCCGAACACCCTCTCTCTCTCTCTCTCTCTCTTCTCCTCTTGTACTTCTTCTCTACCTCCTTTGGCTCCTGCTGCAGCGTTATGCCAGAGCCGGAGCTCGAGCCGGAGCCAGGTACTTTACGGGAAAGTCGATAGGCCGAGGTTTAGGGAGATTCGAGGCTCACTTCTCTCTCTCTCTCTCTCTCTCTCTCTCTCTCTCTCTCTCTCTCTCTCTCTGTCTCTTCTTCTTCTCTAGCAAGCTCGTATATAGCTCGTATCCCACCGGCATCGGCGAAGACTGTCGCAGGAGAGAGAGAGAGAGAGACGGCTGCCACTCCGCTGCAGGAGATGGAGCGAGGGCACGCGGAAAGCGTCAGCTCCGGGGATGTATGCAGATGAAGAGAGCGAGAAGTGCCGGGCAGGCGGGGAGAGATAAGGATTTATTTGGATTCTTGGACAAAATGCTCGCGAGCGGAGCTCTCTCTCTCTCTCTCTCTCTCTCTCTCTCTTGATGCTGTTTTTTCCGAGTTTGGCGCTTTTTGTGATTTTGGAATTTTCATGGATGGGAATAAAATTGTAAGTTTCTTATTAAAACGATTTTAGTATAATTACAGTGAAAGAAAAATAAAAAAATTGAGTAAGTAAAAATTGTCGTTTAACACGACTAAGAATGAGTTATTGTACTTTGTCATTTATATCAATTTATTAATCAAGAATTTTAATGTTCATTAAAATTTGGAAATAAACGCCCTGTGCTTTTATTTTCAAATATATTAAAAATGAAATTGTAGTTTATACAGTCGAGCCGCGGAGATTGAAAAGGCTCGGGACCAAAATTCTCGGTGACCGCATGTAGCTATATTTAGTATACCAGTATTTCTGTCCCCAATAAATCCTCTAGTATAAGAGCATTGCAGTTCCCGCGTAATTTCAGTCCCTGGTATTTTAGTACCCGCAACTCGACTGTACATGAAAAAGTTAATTTTACTTTTTAGTAAAATTTAATTTACTAAAAGCTTTTTTATTTAATTTTATCATAATTTTATTTAAACTTTTTAGTCTGACAAAGATACTTACACATTTAATACCCCATATACATATCAGCGCGCACATATGCACTCACACGTACATCACAAGAGTTAAATAAGAGCGATTAAAAATAATTTGATTTAAAAGTATATATTATTTCCGTATTAACGTGATGAATGCTATTGCGTTTTTCTTTCTATCATAATTGAATTGATTATTTTATAATTGATTGTATGTTTAATTATATATATATATATATATATATATATATATATGTTTATATGTGTTTATATTATATTGCCAAATTATTTCGTAACATATTTATTGTTTACAGTATTCAATATATTTGGTATTCCATTTTTTAAATATCGCATAGACGTAACTGAATATATTAGAAACATACACTTTGTTTGTAGTATATCTACACTTCACCTATATGTACACCGAATGGGGCAAGTATCTGATTGAATTAGTTTTAATTTTTTTAAAGTTTTTCGACTTCATTGGATCTAATGTTCAAAAAATTAAATCAGATATTTTTTCTATCAAGTGTACGTTAATCAGCCATTAATGTTCATAAGCATCTGAATTGACCTTTCACCAAACATATTTCTGTCAAAGCTAAAAAATTTCCAATACCTCTAAAATGCCATTCATATCTGATTTAAACGTTCCCCGAAGCTCATTTCCTCGTCCTTTGCTGGGATTCGTATTTATAATTACGAAAACGTGAAAAGGGAATTTAAATCCGTTCATTAAATTGCAAAAGCAGCTAAGGTTAAATTATCAATGCTCCAGCATTTTAGCTTAATTTATTACGTTCAGTATTAACCTTTTCATACCACATGTCTTTTTAACCTCGATTTAATTGATTTTAATTAGCACATTGAGTATTAGAAATATACGTGCATACATTATAAATGTAGTATACAGGGTATATGGGTATACATAAATATACATGAATAGGTTGAAAAAAAACATAAAAAGTCAAAATACACTATTTAAAAGTATGATTTATCATTACCAAATATAATTCAGATCTGAAAGGCTTAAAATAAAACAGCAATGATGAATTCATATTTCACTGACAAACACAATCAAACATCTTTTACTTTGATCAAAGCCGCAAAACAGCATTTTATTTTACTCATGAGCAGTAAAGGAAGTTATTACGCACATAGATATCTGCCCCGAAATCGCGGTCGAAATCGCACATACTCTCAATACGGTCGGCGCCGGCTGCGTTGTCCCTGACTTTTCGACCAAATATACCGTTGGCCACTGGTTTTTACGATGTACGCGCGCGAGCGTCGACTCCCCGTCGTGTCAAAGGCGATTTATCGACGACGCACAGCGGCGCGCGCGCGCGAAGATGGGTTTTATAACGAACTGCGGCGAGGCGGCGAAAAAATTTCACGACCAGAGCGTGAGCGCGAAAAACACCGACGACTCTTTTTTATCCCTCGCGCTTCTTTTTCTTCTCTCGACTTCTCTGTCTCTATCTCTATCTCTCTTTTTTGCGCTCGCGTTATTGCATTTTTCGGTTTGCCGATTTTCATTTGCCGCCGTAAAAGAGCGCGCGACTTGAAATATAAGTCCGAAATTCGGCTGCTGCGCAGAACTCCGAGGGTAGTTTCGAGAGTCCGCGCTGTGCGCACGAACGTGTTATACATGGGTATTGAAAAAATGATGGTTTATTGGGGTAGATTTCTGTGTCTTTGGTTTCTGTTTTTGACGATTGCAGAATTTGGTAAAAATGTAGTCGCCATTTTAAATTACTAATAATTTTGTATACATTGTAACATTTTTAGAGGGAATTGTAGCTTTTAAAAAGGGCTAATTTGTACAGTGAGAATTTGACACTTGTGGATTGGACTTTTACTCTCAACTGAATTTCTATTCTGAACATTAAGAGGAAGATTGCTCATTTTTTAGAGCAAAGAATCGCTCTGTGTAATTAGAATCCATAAGAATTTTACTTTAGTGAAATGAAAATACCCATAGATTTTTAACCCTTTATGACAGAACGTAAATAACCTATACTATTGTTTAGATCCAGCTCATCGAAACATGAATTTAAAAAAAAACTTTGAGCACCGTAAATACAGTGAAAGTTGAGAAAAACGAGATCGAAATCGTGAGAATAAGTAAAAAAATCCAAGTGTGGTTAGGTATATTGCATTAAATGGGCAATATTCATAGATATTATCTTTTATAATTTTCTCTGCACTCTACCAGTTAATTTTTTTTTCAATCATACCTTAACGAGCTTTAAATAATGGTGCTCGTCTCGCAGGATCTACAAGGAAGGCTGCCATGAATATCGTTCTTGGTGCATGTTTGCAGAGCTACATCTTACTTTAAGATATTTTATTATAAGTTGCAAAAGCTAATTGATAAGAAAATAAAAATTATTCCTAGGAATATCTTAAAAATTAATGAAAAAAGTTGAAAATCTATAATTTTTTTAGTAATAAAATTTAAATATAAATAATGTACCTTACAAAAAAGTTGATTCTCTAGTCCGTGTTTTCCATAAACCCAGATTTTTTAGTTGATTATCAGTATTATAATGATTCGAGATGAAAATACTCTTTTACAGAGCATATTCCGTAGATTATAAAGATTGTAATTGAAATACTATGATATACATAAATTAATCATTATTTTCATACATAAATGAATACATACATAATACCACGCAAATTCAAGTTCTTGTGATTAATTAGAATTTTGTAATCTATTTAAAAACTACATAATATTATTAGAATTACACAATTCACCTAATAATCATAATTCAAGACCAATATCAGGAAGGCAAATCATATAAAATTGGAATTCTCGTCAGTGGTCCTTTTAGACTTGATTAACTTGATTATAACTATTTGAAACAAAAACTGGGAATATCCATCTATATACGTATTATAATTCCATTAGTTTTATAAATCGTATCAAAAAGCTCTTAAAATATAACGAGGACATTCATTATTGAAAACTATTTTAATCCACATTTGCATTACTTATTCGAGAACAGTCTGCAGTATATATAACGATTCAATATTGATTGAACTCATTTTCTATCAACAATTCTTAATCGTGTGTAAAATATGAATGTAAAAGATGAAAATATTTCAAGTTGAACAATAAATGCGTATCTCAATACTTCATTTTAACAAACAATGATTTTAAAAATTGTATATAAACATATACTTATATTATAGCAGAAAAGCAGGTATTTTTTACCTATTAAATATTGGCGGAAAACAATAGAAAAACTAATTAAATAATAATATTACGTATAGTTTTTAAGCAGTTTTATTACTATTGAAATACGTATAATTAAAAATGCAAGATCTTTATGAAAGTACCGTAACATTATAAAATTTATTAACACATTAAAGTAATATGCAAATAAATGAAAATGGCCTTTAATTTAAAAATTGTTTATTTTCATTCATGCATCTAATTTTCACATTCTTCTCATACAATTTTTGCGGTTTCAATTACGAAACTAATATTAACTCTCCACAACTATTTCAATATCAAAACCAAATTCAAATACATAAAATAACCCCGAATACGAGAAGTACGCGCAGACCAAAACCGAAACTACAGGCAGAGCTGGGAAACTCCGAAATAACAGCTTCAACACCGCCGCCCGGCAACAGAGCACCCGCACGACCCTAAAAATTCAAAAGAATCCAGCAGCCAACTTTACCTCCGCCGGCAGTCAAACATCCAAGATGCAATAACGCGCATTTCTCGCTCGCTTGCTCCTCGCTCCGGGCGGACAATTTAACGCGGCGCTCTCGCTCACTTACACATACACACGCACACGCATACATACGTGCGCGTGTACACACATATCTCGCACGTGTGAACAAACACTGAAAAAAAATTCAAGATCTAAGTAAACATTTTTGTTATTGGTATAACAAAAGATATATTTCAATAGTAAATATTTAATTATGGTAAGATCGGCGTTTTTTTAAATGTATGTAGTTTTGTTAGTACTGTTAAAAGAAATATTTACTTAAATTGACGAATTTCTTTTTCAGTATACACGCATACATTATACGCGTGTGCTCATTCGTGTTTACACTTACGTACATACACATATATACATCCATATATACAATTATCGCATCTCCAGAGTAAGACTACGGTAACTGAAATTTTTGTAACTTTATTTTTGTACGCAAAATAATTCATATTATATACTTTAAAAATTGATTTAAACGATTCGAGAACTATAATATAATAATAAAATTCACGTAATAGTACATGGGTGCGAGTGTTTTTCACTCTCGCTTCGCCCGAGCGAAAAACATCACATGCGGCAAATAATCTACTTATAAACTAGTTTCGAGCCGCATTTTATACCACGAGCGCCGAAAAATCATGTCAAAGTTATGATTTTGAGGTTAGAGTGGTATAAAATATTTTACTACATGAAAAATCTACGTTACTTACTTATGGTTTTACCATACAATTTTGAGTTGTCATAATATAGTCTTACTCTGGTGGTGCGATATACTTCACGCAAGACTTTTCACGACCTTACACGTATTCTCGCGCCTCCGAGAAAATATTTGACCACCTCCTTCTGCATCTTTCTTTGCAAAATTGTCGTTATACGCCACGCGCAGTGCGTACAATACAACGTATATTATATACGCGCAAGCAGTACACAGCCCATTCGGCCTTTTAAACTTTCTCCCTGCGTAACTCGCAATCGCGCCGACATCTCGCGATGAAAAACTTTCTCAATCTCACGCGTCGTCTGCGTTTTTCTCGAGGGGTGCGCCACCCGCGTATACACGCCGCAGCGCTCCGCGGCTGTTTTTTCTCGCCCTTGCACCTCCTTCGCGGGAGCCCTTCTTCCGCTGCAGCGGTCGCGCGTTATTGTGGCGAGAGACGCGCGGGAAATCCGTGAGAGCCACGGTTATTATTGTACCTGCGATGGGTGCATTCGTTTTCTGTGTTTTACGGTCTCAGCGGGCTTCTGTTTGTTTTATTATTGAGTGTTTTAGGTACGTTGTATTATAGAGCTTTTTGGGAAGAACGAGAATGGATTTTTCTTTTTGGTCGAATGTCTTTCGCAAAAGGATTAGAGTGATAAGAGTGATTGTAACCGGGTAGAAAATTATATGGTTTTTCTTGGAATGCAGTGTTTGGTGAATTTTGTAAGGTGAGCTTATATTTTGCGAAAAATAATTTTTATTACTAGGTTATGTGAAATAAAATAAATAGTAACATAAAAGAATTATTCTTGCTACAGTCTTATGTATAAAATAATTGTTATTATTATTAATCACAGTGCTAGAGTTTATATGGTAACGGGTGGATGATTTCAAGATAAATGACTAATGATTGTTAATAAATAAACTTAAACAATAAAAGTTAACGTTGTTTTAATTACCAGTGTGTATTTAATTATCAATAAATTATTTAATTGCAAAATAACATTTTTATAAGAAATTCTGACAAATTCTTCAGAAAAACAGCTTAATTTCTACCAAAATATAACTGTCTCAATTTGCGATAAATGAACTGTTATTTACTAAAGGTATAAGATCATTTTTTATTGTACGAACCCTATTCTTAAATGTTAATGTATAAAAAATGTGAACTGTCATATATATAATCATATCATATGAATTGATATATACTTATTTTTCATTTTTTCAATGCGAATAAATGAACACTTGTTTAATATTAAAAAACATTCGCACCGCTAAAATAGCCAAAAGTACATTTGCTTGTTTGTTTGGTTTATCTCAGTTTACGTTAACATATACCTATTATTTTAATAATGGTATTTAAGAAATATTATGTTATTTAATAATGTATAATATTTACTTATGTATAACTTTTTTAACTTGTATTTTCAAAAATATGCGAAGCTCCAAATATACAAAGATGAAAAATGAAAATAAATGCTTTTTCCATCAAAATAGTGAAAATCAATGTAGATGTCAATCACCGGAGTTACACATTCAACTTTTCCTAGAGTGCACATGACATTAAATAATACTAAAGTAAGCGAGTCAGTTTTTTGACGTGAAATATTCAAGATGGAAGCACTGTTTTATATGTAGTTTTTCTTCGGATGCATAGAGTTATACATAAGACCAAGCATTTATTATTGTTACATGGACATTGAAATAGTATTAATCTACTATACAACTACTGCATTTAAAGCAGTAAGAGAATTCAAAAGAAAAATGTTATTATTCAACATTAAACTTGCCTGACTCAGAAAGACGTCATTAAAGCTCTAATTTTTTGCACTTTAATGTTGCAGTTGAATTATATATTTTTTAATTTATTTGTACGAGAAGATTCGTTAAAGAAGAAAGAGACGCGATAAAGTACAAATTTGTATGGGCGGGGAAGAGGAATAATATTAGAGTTAGTCGGCGGAACATTTATACGTGCCAACTTTATTTGCCTAACGATTTTCCGCGCGGGAAATTAATGGTTTTCCTTTAAGCGCTGTATTGTTTCGTATATTTAGGGAATTTTTTGTTCAGAGTGAATAAAAACGCGCATTTAGTATGCAAAACAACGATATGCAATCATTACGACTATATTTTGAATGTAAAAGCAAGTTCGGTGAATCGTTGAGAATGATTACTTTTTTTGAACTCTATTTAAAATTGTAGGCACCATTTAATATTGATTAAAGGACTATAAAACTTTAGCGTATAATCAAAATACCCAAATAACTTTTTATTAGCATTTAAAATAAACTATAAAATTGTAAAAATCATAAAAATAATAATCCAACTTCGGAGAATATTTTTTTAATTTAAATTTTAATTTTAATTAATTTTAAACACTGGTGTAAAATAATCTAGAGCTATGTAGATCTATCTAGTTTTGCATATTAAATAATCGCGGCTCTCTATAAAACTGGATAATTCTTTACCAGGGAATCTACATTTCTAATGAATTTTAAATCAATCAATTTCAAACTATGAACCGGAATAGTTAGCAAATAAATCATTGTTCTGAAGAATTTTAATAAATATGAAAAGTTCTTTTAATATTCTTTTTTCAGTTAAAAAGAATCAAGTTTCTATTTGAAATGCATTCCATTGCTCGACATTTAGAAGAATTTCTTCTAACTTATCAGCTTTGTATCATTTCTCTTTGCAGTATATACTTTTATCTTTTAAGATATTTTATAAAATTACTTGCATCAACGGATATCCAATTATTTTATGATTGAAGTAGGTATTCATTCAACAATCTTAGGTGATCGAAAATTTTGTAAATGAACAGAATATTCTTTGTTATTTTACCTCTAGTATACGTTAAAACTTAAAAGTAATATCGATAAATAATTTGATCGAATATCGCAGTTACACATTTTATTCATTACCTCGTGACTATGACCTCGATCATATTTTGCAAATGGGAACGTGATATTTTGAGAATAAAAAATTACCTGTGACCTAAAAATTAAATTTTTGATCGACGCACATGTTCAATAGCGATGTAAAATAAAACAAACTCTATTTCATATTAAAAAATATATGATATTAAATTCGTTTCGATAGAATGAAAATATTTTATTTATTATAGAATATAAGATTTATTTCATAATATTGTTAAATAAACAAAAAATGTCTAGGATCCTAATGTAAACACTTTTATTTTAATATTAAATTTTAGTTTACCAAAAAATTGAACAAACAAAAACGACAATAGGTCAGTGAAATCCGGCAAAACGAAAACAAATAATCACCTATATGAAAACTACGGTATTCTCTTGGTAATGCAGTTCTTTCTTTAAAGCTTTCCTAAAGTTTTACTAAAACTGCAATACCTCAAAAACATGCTAATGCATCTTCAACTCTAAATAAATTTTGAGTATCCTCTAAACTCTAGCAATAAACTCCACGATAGACATCTAACTCAGTTAGTCAGAAAGTAGAATTCTAGATCTTAAAAATCACACATTCTTATTCATAAAAGAATCCTTCACGTCAATCTTTTATCCGAAGCTTAAGTATCCAAAGAACCACATTAACTCCTTCAATCCCAAACCAATATCCTAATCAAACACCGGCGAGTCAATAACCTTTTCATCTTTATCCTAAAAACTAACTACTAATACCACACGATCAAATTTCAGGGACTTTTAACTTCGATGTCATACATATTTTGCTTATACCAGAACTTTAATAATTTGTTTAGTTAAAAACAAAAAATAGTAATTACAATCAACGCCCATGATACATTTAAATTAAGAAAAACACCAAAATAAGCGTCATTTTTGTGACGTTGTAGTGACATTATGTAGCAAGCATACATCTTTAATCATTTTTTATGCTTAAAACAAAGCTCTTACTCCATACTGCGGGACTTTAGATAGTAGAGCAAATAAACATAACCTTTTCATTTTGAAATTCTGAAATTAATATTCCATTACTGTTCAATCTAAAGTAGCAAAGCATTGAATAAAGGTTTAAATGATTTACCATAGCATGTAAAATATGAAAAAATGTAACTTTCTACAATGATCAAGTATTACGTGAGCAACATACACCAGTGTATGCTACCAAAATAAATAAAACGACCCCAACTTCGGTAAATTTTTTTAACTAAGTCATGGCTGTTGATCACAACTAAGTCAAACCTCAAGAATGCATTTGTTAAAACTAACTAAAACTTTCAAGCTCTAGTACAAGTATATGTACTGCGTCAAAAGTTTAACTGACACTCTGGTTAAACCTTCATCTAAATCCACGTCACCTACCAGAACAACAAACTTAATAGCTAAACCCCACGCAAAAGGTCATTGAAACTCACCGATAGGAATCTTCTCAGCGGCGGCGGGCTGTCCGAGCACGAGGGCGAGGCAGACGAGCAGTCCCAGCATCATCCTCACGAGGCCACGGCAACCCGGCAACAATCCACCAACAACACCACCGGTCCCACCACCACGTCCTCCTCCACCACCACCTCCAAAACGACAACAACAGCTCTCACCACCGAACCAGCGTTCATTCATTCTCCCACGACCGATGCAAGCCGATTCGACCTTGGCGCAGTCCTGTTCTAGATCCCCACAAACATCACGATCAACATCATCATCATCGTTTCTCAGCGCACTCTTATCAATTACTATCACCCGACACTTATCAACCTCCGCGAAATCAACACCACCAGCAGTATCAGCAGCAACTTTGTTGCTATCGTCGTCGCAGTCCCGATCCACGGCGATCATAATACAACAAATGCAATCCACGTATGCAGTATGCAGCAGTATGTAGCACAGCAATATAAGTATATGTATCTTCCGCGCACACACCGCACGCACCGAGCACACGACGTCCGAGCTCGCTGGGGCTCTGACACAAACTGGCGCACGCTCTCTCCGCAACTCTCGCCGCCTGCCACCCCCGCTAGAGAAGAGAGAGAGAGAGAGCGTTACAACTCGCGGAGAGCAGCATCCAACCCCCGGAGCAGCAGCAGCCCCTACCTCGAAGCCACTCGACCATCCTCCCACTACCACCACTACTACTGCTACTGCTACCGACTCCCCCCACTACCTTCTTCTCTTCTCTTGCTCTTACACTCTCTAGGAGGTGGGTGTGTGCGTGCATGAGCGTGAGAGGTTGATGCTGATGCTGATGCTGCGTCTCTCTCTCTCTCTCTCTCTCTCTCTCTTTCTTTCTGGCTAGAGGAAAGAGCGCGTACGTTTAACGCGCACGCGTTACGTCACGCACACGCGCGGGAGAGAGAGATCCTTGTAGAGTGTATGTAGTAGTATTTTCTGTGTATGTGCTTTTTGAGGGGGTGAGGTGCTGCTGCGCTTTCCTTTCTCTTCGTCGAGCTGTGCCGCTGTGTCTTCTTGTCTCTTCCTTACTTTGCGTTCTGTTGTCTCCGCGCGCGTTTTGATGGGCTTGTGTATTATGCGTAAGATGGTGGTTTCTTGTATGGTTGTGTGGAAGTACGGAGTTGGTGGTGCGTTTTTTAGTTTGAGCTTTGGTGGTTGGTTGATGATAGTGTGGTTCTGATAAACCGTCGGCTTGGAATATTGTAGATTTTAGTTGTTAAGTAGCTTATGTGTTTACGTATGAATTGAGAAAAGGATATATGTATGTATTTAGTGTAAGAATGATAGAGTGAGTTTGCGTAGACAAATTTCGGTCAAAAAATATATAAAAATAAAATACTTTATGCGCACAATTTTAGTTAAAATGAACTTTTCTTCAATAGGTTTTATATGTAAATGATACATTTTACATATACTCATAGGAGTATTTATTTGATCAAAGTGACGTGCATTTAATGGTTTCCTCACGTGGCTTTAAATAAATATACAGATTAATGTTTCTTCACAGTTAACGAATAAAGATTTGGATTACTGCAACGTAATCTGGAAGTGTAACCCACATTACACGTATAATGTTATATTTCTAGGAGGTGAAACAGAGTTTTATATACTTGATACACATATATTCCTGTGTATTTAAGAACCTCTTTTATCAGTATAAAAACGCAACAAAAAATAAAAAGCAACATATCGTGTATGCCAGTACGAGGGAGCACAACTGTTATGATTTAAAGATACTTACTAAGTATTTTTTTTAACGTCGCCATATTTGTGCTCTCATGCGGTGCTAATCGATGACGGGGGTCTGTGATGTGTTTGTAAACAAAGCACATACAATTTTTACAGAGGTGCTTGTATCAATCGGTAGAGACTAGGAATCGAACCCGGGTCATCGGCATGGGAATCCGACACACTATCGACTGAGCCACCGTAGGCCCCCACATTAACCATTGAATATGCCATAACAATTTTAATAATTGTTTTTTAATTTCCTACTTAAATTTCAATTTTAATTTTTAGCTTTTTTATTCTAAGTTTCTGTGTACAGTGAATGCTACTACGACTCTTCAAACGTAAAAAATACGAATAGTGCTAAAAGCACGTGATTACTTTTCATTGAACATTATTATTTATTTTAATATCAGCAACCAAATATCCTTAGTCATGGATTTATTATATACTAAATATTTTCGAAAACAAAAGATTGTTACTTATTATTAATTGAAGAAGATAGAAAAATGTTAGTTAAAATTAGAAATACAAAAAAGATTTTTCGAACCAGTAAACATTTGTTATTGGATCGTCGAAACAACATAATTTCCAATACTTGATGCTGCAACATCAATGAACAGCTAGAAGTGGATCTGCAATTTCAGTCGATAAAATGGTTGATATTAGGCACTCGAGAGAATATCAGGACCGACATGTAGCATTTATAATTTCATTAAATGCAACTGATATAAACGCTATTATAATTAAAATGTGATCACTTTCACCTTTATATCTTTCGCAATAATAAAAGATTGAAATTAATTTTGAATGAATTACGTGTAAAAGAAGTAATTTGCAACGGATAAAAGACATTCCCGTTTCTAAATTTAGCATGATACAAGTTTATTTCGTACTTCCTAGAAACCATTATAAATATAAACTTTAGTAAAATTAAATTGTGGATAAGGGTTACCTTATGCAAGAATTATGTTTGACATCATAAGCGAAATCTCTTTGAGAAAGCCAAGATCCAATGTAGTCGGAGGAATTTCTATTTTTTAGAAATCTTACATCTCAGAGGTATGTAAACCCATTAACATACTTTATGACGAACAACCTACTAATACAACTTGGAATTAATATAAGTATTGAAACAAAAGACATAATATATCTACGTAGAATATAACTTTGTAATGAAACAATAGCGGGTACTTTAACTATTATATTATTTGAAAGAGCGATGTTAGCACGGTTTCATTCTTGCAAATCTTGCCTGTGCTAAAATATACTTTTTTTTTCTAAAATTATAGTTCGATAAAATTTCTGTATCACCTAGTGGAAAATAACTCAGTATCAGAATATGTGAGAAAGTAAAAGTAAAAGTCGGAAAATGTAAAAAATTGTAAAAAATTGTAAATACTGTTTACTTGTAGAAAGTCTGAGTATTGGTCATATTTGATAAGCTCATCCTTCATAATACACACATTTTTCTATATCTTCTCACATTTTTGTTCACATTTCAATAAAGCCTATTATCATGTGAAACGATATAGAACGATAAAACATTCGTCACAATTTGCTACAGTTTTTTACACTTTCATACACTTTTAAACAATTTCATACAATTCCAATTTACATTTTCCACATACGCTTTTATAATTTATAAATATTATAATATTAATAGTTTAACTAATAAATAATTACTAAAAAGAGACACATCAACTCTGCGGAACCTAGATTTTGATGAAACTTTGGGAGGTGTTTTCTGATATCTTAAAATGAAGCCTACTAGCACATGTAGTTTATTCTAATGGACCCGTTCTAATAACTTTGGATCTAGATTAATATTTTGATACGAAATAATGCTTAAAAAATTAAAGCTTTTTCCGACTACTTTTATTATTGCTTCATCATTTTTTCTGGTGTTAATGCATTGAGGTACCTTATTTCAGCAAAACAATGAATATTCAAAGTAAAATAGCTTATATCTCGAATACGAGGGCCCATTAGAATGAACTACGGGTGTTAAGCTTCATTTTTAGAAAACAGAAAACACCTCCCAAAGCCTCATCAAAATCCGAGTTCCGCAGGGTTGGTGTTCTCCTTGTAAGCGAGATTTATTTGTATAAAATATCGCAAATATTGGAAAACTCCACAGTTTTTTTACATTTTGGTACACTTATCCATATTCTTACATTTTCTCGTATTTTATGATTTCCACTAGGGGCTAGAATTGAATTATTAATTTACGAAAATTAAATTTATAGTAATAGCTTGACTGAATTTTTTTCAGGTACGAATACCCCAGACTAACCAAACTCGGCCTTGTTCTACTGATTATTTCCCTACATGTCTCTTATTTTCTGCAGACTTGTTTCCGCAGTCTTTATCTATTATTTGTGCTGTTCAATGCGGGATATATTTTTATTATGTTCGAAAATATATACAAATAACAATAATTTTAAAATAAATCGATCATAGTCAACAAAATAAATTAATTCGGTTTTGTAATTTCGTTTACACAAGTTTTTAAAATCAAATGAAAATAACGATTGTACACTAAAAAGTATAGAGAAAATTCTATCGATATGAATATTTTTCACGAATCGCGTAAATAATTATTCAACCAAATAAAAGAAATGAAACATACTAATTGTATAGAAATACAATGTTATTGTTCGTACTTTTTTATTAAAAAATATTTTATATAAAAAATTATTATATATTTTAACAAGGCTGTTTGATGTAGGTATAATAAAATAATGCCGACCCGAAACTGTTAGTACAGTTTCCTTTATATTATGCAGTATAGTAAAATGTATATTTTTATTTAATTTTTAAAATTTCATTAAAAAAACAAAATAAGAATATAACATACTACCAACAATCTTAAACCCTGTTTCTAAATTATTTGTATAATATATTTCACAAACTATGTGTATGATTTCGTTACATCTTATATTCTTTCAAACTAAAAGCACCAACAACATGAATTAAACTGATTTTTATTTTTCATAATTGTTTGATCGAATGTTTATCGTAAGCTGGTTTGAAAGTAGTACTAAGAAAAGATTTATGTATAGCTACTAGATTGTTATTTTACCCATGTTTGTATTGCTTTCTGGAAGAAAACATTCTCAACTTATCAAAAAGATGTACGTTTTCATAAAGTTGACGTAATTTCCTTTCGATTGATATATCTCATAATAACTTTAAACTAATTCTCGTGAAATAATAACAAAATATTAGTTTAAAAAAATTGTAAGAAGAGAAATTTTTTTTTGTTATTTCATATGTTGAGATATTACAAATTATGTACGTTTTTATAAAGTAGACGTCATTGTCTTTCAAGTAATGTATCTAACAGTAAGTATAAAGTTATTTTTGTAAAATAATAACAAATTTTTAGTTTAAATAAATGTATAAATTTAAACAAAATTTTTTGGAATTTTAAACGTGGTCTTGCCAATAATACATACGTTTTCATAAAGTTGGCGTAATTTTGATTCTTTTGATATATGGGTGATTTTTAAATAACTGTGATTTTTTATGTCCTCTACTCTAATTTGTGTTGAAATATACTCAATCTGATTTTTATCTACGCAAATCAGAAGAACATGGTAAGTATCATCTAGTACATGCTATAGTGATAAATGAATGGAACGATTTAATAGTTTTAGAGAGTGAAATGTACGAAGAATATCAGTTCCGTGGCTTAGCTAAGTCCACTGAACTGACATTTTGTAGACATTTTACTTTCTAAAACTATGATATAGTTTCATTCTTCTATAACTATATCATGTACTAAGTAAAACTAATTATATTCTTCTGATTTGCGCAGAAAAAAATCAGACTGAGTATATTTTTACACAACTTAAGGTACCCGAAAAAATCAAAAGAACATCTTTCGTTTTACTTAATGCGCATCATTGTTATATGGATATAAGGCGATTTCATAGTTTTGGAAAGTGAAATGTCTACAAAATGTCAGTTCGTTGTAAAATATATATATATATAGTATATTAAAGGCCATCTGAAAATCCGATACTTTATTACAAAACATATTTGTATAAGTATATATATACAAGGGGGTTCCCCGGTAGCTCGCTCCACTCGCCAACTCCTATTCTTTCATTATATTTAGTTTACTGCATCACAATATTACGCCCTTTTAAGATTTACGCCCTCCCCATCCCTTTGCGCCCCCTCACCCCTCGTCTTTCCGTGGCCCTCATTTTGCCCTCCTCATTTTCCACCTCAAAATAAGGTAATATCGTTTCAAAAAATACGTTATTTAGATATTCTTTTTGCTCCTCTTCGACTCTCCTCGCCCCATCTCGCCCCGCCTCGCGTCCTACCCCAGGCCTCCCTCGCCCCACCTTCTCACATCCTTTCTCACGTCCCTCCTCATGCCTTCCTAGCTCACCTGCTCATAATTGTCAAAAATGATCCAGTCTTTTTTATCTAACTTGTAGATATAATAATACTGGTTAATAGGCTTTATTATTTGTTTATAAAATTGGTTTATATGTAATTTATTATTGATAAACTATTTCCCCGGAAAACAAGATAGTTCTAATGCGTCATGTAAGATATAACATACGGATGATCAGCACTCAATCTGACGGACTAAGCTTTGATATTTTTATTTATTTATTTATTTTTTTTTTTATTTAACGTCGCCATGTTTGTGCTTCCATATGGTGCTAATCGACGACGGGGGTCTGCGGTGTGTTTGTAAACAAAGCACATGTAATTTTTACAGTGGTGCTTGTATCAATCGTCAGAGACTAGGATTCGAACCCGAGTCACCGGCGTGGGATTCCGACACTCTACCGACTGAGCCGCCACAGGCCCCTCAGATATTTTTATTAGAAAAATATTTTTTTTTAATAAATATTACTCTAAAAAAATGTATTTCCGTTGAAGTACAAATATAACCCCGTATATAATCATATATAACCATGTATGATTATATATGTCTATATATGGGTGCATACTAAATTACAAAAAAATTCCATATATAACCATATATAGCTATTTATGACCGTATATGGTAATATATGATCTTATATAGCCATATATGTCCATATAAACGCAAAATAGATATATCACTGTATATGCTCATGTATGTATGTCTATATATGAAAGATTTTTCCCAGGCCTTGCTTTGATACTTGTGTTGTTCATTCTTTTCGTTATTCCTTTCTTTGTCTGTATTATTCTAAAATACAACAATTTAACATGTTTAAAATAATAATAACATATGTAATATTTAAAATAATATAAAAGTAATAGTTGTTTCTTTGGTTATTTTTTCCTTAAAAACGATTGCCGCTATTAACTCTTCATACATTTTATTATGTCAATTCACGTTTTTTGATATTATTTATATCTTATCTACAATAGTAAGTTTAAAAGTGAATTCATCGTTCGTAGGTAACATCATTAATAAAGAGGCTAAGTCGATCTCCACGAACAAGTACCATTTATTAATCTCTACTATGCGACGTTTCGGGAGATTTTTGATACTCCGCTCTTCGTGGATATAGAAATTAATTAGATTTACGTCTCATGGAGACCGTCGGTGCGATAAATCTTACACTGACACAAATGGTACCTATGGACGATGTAAAACAGATTAAAGATTTCATAGTAATATTCATAGTAATTTTGACCATTATTCAAACAGGGCTCATTTTATAGGTATCGGTTCAAGGAACAATTTGAAATCAATTTGGCCAATTTGGTTAAGACGTAACCGCACTAAAATGTTAATATAGATGTACACGTTCCTAGTCAATCCTAAATATTGTAATTAGGTTTTAAAAAAAAGTAGCATATTCTCCTTACAATTGGCAAAAAAACGTTCTTACATTTTTTTCTCCAAAGTGCAATAATTTCAATTAAAAAATGCATAAAAGTTAGAAATTATAGAAAAAATAAAAAATTCAATTTTTATGTGTCCACATAACTTTTTACACATTTGACCTTAATGTCTAAAAAATTTTGTATTGTTTGATGACCATTTGTGACAATCTTACCGTTCGTTCTGAATAAAGAATTTTGGTTTGCTGATTTGACGTGGAATATCATATATATATATATATATATATATATATATATATATATATATCTCCAATTACTTTTTTGTAATAGGGTATCGGATTTTCAAATTCCCTTTAATCTACTAGTAATTTCTTTTATTGTAAAATGATTATTCGATAGACAGTGAAAATTCATGAAGAACATGTTGCATTAAATCACGCATAAAGTAGTTCTCCAGTATTGGAGTACATCTATCTTGTGATGAAGTCTAAAGTTAGCTATAAAGTTCTCTCTCTCATGATTTTTACGTTTATTATTACGATGTTAGCTTTTTCATTAAAACTGAGAGAAGAATGTCTTAATACTATAAATAAATTTATGCATTTGAAATATTATAAAAAACATATTGCATACTGTCAGATTCTTAAACTATTAAAAAGTCTTCAAGAAGTATTCAACTGACTAAAAGTGTGGTTAGCGCTGTAAAAAGTGGGTTGTAATACTACTATGACACTAGGAAACTATAGGATCTAATCTAAGATTAGTAAATTTACTGCTCTCAGAATAGATCTCATAATTTTCTACTCTATAGTAGTATTTTAACTTGACGACTTTTTACAGTTAGGTTAAAGATTTTCAAAATGGCGATGTATACTAACAATTACAGAAGACTATTAACTTCGCCATATTTTAAAACAACTAATATATTTGAACAGCTAAGGAATCGTATTAGGTATAAGGTATCAGTAAACTCATTTCTCGGTAAAGAATAAGAAATTGGGTCCAAAATATGACGCTACTTAACAATGAATCACAAGAAAGTCAACTTTTGGAACCGATTTTACGGTAACAACTAGAATAAGCCGATGGCTCTCGCGCTTGTACATATAAACTCCGACACACGGAGAGAGTTGAAAGCGAAGCTTCATGAACGCGCGGGGGCCGATGGGAAACGAGCGAGCACCCGGGAAGCACTTGAGTTTTTGCGCCGCTCTCTCTTTTTAACGCGTTTTCTGGAGCGAGCTTTTTGTCAGGAAGGGGAAGGGGGGGCTCTTTCGTTTGCTAGGTGCGTCTTCATTTTGCGGATATAAAACCCCGCGGTAATCGTTTTCCCATTTTGTGTCGAAAAAGCGCGCGCGAGCGCTTCGATAGCGTCGTTATCGATTCTCGTTCTGTTTATTTTGAGGGTAAAGGGCGGCGATGGGAAAAATTAGTTAACGGAGGTGAGTAGAGACGGTTGAAGAAAAAAGAAAGGGTTGCTCTTATTTTCTAGCAACGGAGCCTTCAGCTCAGTGAAACTGCGCAAACTGCGGCGTCAAAGAACATTTCAAGTTTAATTAAACGAAAAGTAACGCAATCACAGATGACGTAATTGAGGTTACTACTGAAGTGCACTATTACCTCGTATTCAATTTCTATGGATTCATATGTAACGACGTGTACGAGGTGAAGCATCAAATTTTAGAATTTTTCATTACACACAAATCGTTTAAAAAGTAAACCACTTTTTATAAAAACAAAAAACTTCTCCCTTAAAATTAAAAACTCGCAAGCGAAACATTCCAAAAAAATTATAATTAACAGAAAACTTAAGAAGTTCAAATGTCGAGAGAGTCGAAAGAAGTTTTCACTTCGAGAAAACTAATGCCCGGCAGTACGCGCGACTTAATCGATGCTCGCTCCTCAAGCTCCGCAAGTTAACTTTCAAATTACCCACCGCGAATTAAGGATAGGAAATTTTCCCTCAAGCCAAAAAGAAAAACAGCGTGGCAAAAAAGAAAAGATCCAGCAGAAGGCTGTCAAAGAGAAACTAAACTGTACGCAAGGGAGAAATGAGAAAAAAAGGAAAGAAAAGAAGTAATTCAAGAAGAGCGAGGCTGCGCTTAATTTTCCGGATAACTTCGCCTGACTTTAAGGTCCGGCGTGTACTTTCGTAATTTTCCGTGAGTTAACAGTCGTCTAAACGTCGACGACGACGAATCAAAGTCAGCGGAAGGATAGCATATTTTTGAAGTTACAGTAACGACACTGTGAAAGATAGAGAAGTAATTGGATAGAATCTGGCGATAATCAACCACAGACCAGCGTAATCATGTTTTGGAAAACAGTAGGATGAGACGTTCCGTCAAAAAAGAGGAAAATATGTGTATTCAAATAATAACGATATAATATGAATAAGTGAAGTCTCCCACGTAAACATAAAAACCAATACTGACATCTTATTATCTTAAAAGAACAAAACATTCTTAAATCATTTTTAAAACATTCAAATTCAAACTTTTGAATACTCAAAACTAAAGTTAGAAAAACGGCAAAACGTCCTTAATTGATATTGTATGTCTATACTTAGGTCTTTTAAAATGTTTTTTAATCGTTACAAAAAATATAAGCTTAATTAAGCATTCTAAACATTTCTCATTCTGCTACTAGGTGGCGGACTTTTAAGTTTTGCGTTCCCATATGAAGATTAGAGCTGGGAAAATGTTAAATGCATGAGATAGAAAGAGAAGTGGAGAAATTTTATATTCCCGGTTTGAGAAGCCTATTCCGCATACTTCAAGACGTTTGAAACATTGTAAAACGCTTTAATTATAACCTAACAATACTTCTGAAACTTAGTTATGCGTTATGCAAATGTTTATACAACTTTTGAAATCTATCCTAAAATTTGATATTAATCATTAAGCAATGCTTGAAAACCGTTTTCGAAACGTTTTAATTGTGAGCAAATAATTTATTGTATTACCTACACTTATGTTAAAATTAATTTTTAATATATATTTAATAGTTAATATATTCTTAATAAGGATTTATCCCCTATTAGCTACTTTTGTAAACTCTGAGGCGCACAGTTAAAGATAAAGTGTAAATCACCTATTTTTAGTTCGATTTGGTGAAAAACTTACATTATGAATACGTAATAGTTAATATTAATACATTATAGTGCTTTCTCGTTAAACAAGAATAAATAACAAATTCTAGATGCACTTAAAATAAGTAAAATTTGATAACTATGCCTTAATTAAAGTAGAATAACCGGGCTTGCTATGAAGCAACGAGTTCGCGATTGTAGTTTTCTTATTCTCTGTATTATTTTAAAAACAGGTTTTAAAGTATATCAAAAAGCTATTAAATATTTGATTAATGAAACTCACGCAACAAAGAAAACAATTATTCATGCTAGATGTACAGACGAATAAATACTCGCTCAATAATGGTAAGAATGGAAACTTTCTGCATCTTCTTCGTAACGAGAAAACTCTGTGTCACCCTGCAATACCAACGCTTTAAGAACGAATCAAAGACAGAATACTTAAAGACTTACAAATCCCATAGAAACAGAGACACATAGCGCAGGCGCAAGCGTCAGAGAAAGAGAGTACATTGCAATGTTCACTTAATCATAAATCCGTTAACTCCATTCCAGCCTTGAGCAGTCTCTCTCTCTCTCTCACACACACACTTCCAACTCTCTCCCTCCCACATACACACACAGAGAGAATCCAGCGGCGCTCTCGCAGGTACATAGCAGAACTTGGTAATTCCAATCGCTGCCTTACCGTATATCCAGCTCATTATACTAAAGCGCGACCCTTAAAAGTCCCTTTAAAGTCGTACAACGGCCTCTCTCTCTCTCTCTCTCTCTCTCTCTCTCTCTCTCTCTCTCTCTCTCTCTCTCTCTCTCTCTCTCTCTCTCTCTCTCTTACGATGTCATATCCGGAAGTCTGGCGCCTGGCGTCTTCTACCTTTGCTTCTGCGCTGCTTACACGAGAGACAGCGACAGAGGGAGGGAGAGTGTCTGGCTGTAAGCGAAGGAAGGGCCTCCCCCCCTCCTACCTCAACTTTCGCGACTTTGCATAATATAAATTATGCAGATCCCGATTGAAACTTTAAACGCGCCCTCGCGCGAGCCGCGGGGCCTACCCTATACCTATACCTCTCTCTCTCTCTCTCTCTCTCTCTCTCTTGAGTTCGCGCGACGATGATGAGAGTGCTAGGGTGGGGAGGACGGGGTGCGTGGAATTTACGGATACGTGTTTAAGATGACGCGCGAGCGCCCGCGTGAACGCACGCGGAGATGGAGCTGACGATGAGATCGGGGATACAGGGGAGAACAGGGGCTGATTATGAGCGGTGAAGTTGACAGATGTAAGGGGATTGCGAGGCAGTTTTGGGCGACGATGCTCGATTATTCGAATTTGACGGCGTGGGATTGAAGCTTTGAAAGTTTCGGGAGTTGCGCGTGATGTAGGAATTTGATTGACTGTTGCTTTCTTAGAAAGAAAGATTTGTGATGATTAACGTGCTTTACGACTTGATGAGTGCTAATACAGAGTAGCCTTATAAAATTTATGTATGCTAAACCCCTTGGTATTATACTTTTTCTAACTTTTTACAAAAGATTATTACCACAGAGTTTTGCGTTGAATTAAAAAGAGGATGTTAAAATACTCCGAGATTTTGCCCTAAAGAAGAAAGTGTATCGTGATTTCTATAACTATAATTTATCTAGTAATCTTACATTTTGTATGGAATGCTCGTGTAGATTATTGAATTTTTTAATTTGATGAATAACATATTTTACCACATTTATTTTTTACCAATATTGTAAAATTTTCCGCTATATAATTGGGTCCTTGATTTCTTTTTAATACCACCTGCAGGTACGGAAGGAAAAATTTAAAATTTTATTTAAAAATATGAAATACCAATAAATTATAAAGATTTTAAATTCCTTGGAGACAAAAATGTTCATTTCATTCACACCCTATTTGTTACAGCCATTTTCAAAAATTAGATAATTATAATAATTTGTTTCTTTTTTAGATATTTTTCTATGACGAAAGTTATTAGGGGAAATTAATTTTTTAAATACTAAGAAAATTTTTAAATATCGATGGATTTTAAGAAAAAGTTTTTCCGGATTTTTCGGTGGCGGAGATTGGGCCTACAACCCGTTGCCTGGTTGAGGGCAGTAATGCCCGTATATGCAATTAAAAATACAAAATATTAAGAAATTATCCAGAGTCTTTGAATCTACACAATATATGATAGAATTTAATAAACATTGTTGTTCATTATTTTATATACAGTATAATCAAGTACTTTAAAAAAATATTTATAACTCAAACATTTATATAAAATCAAATTTAGCAATAAAAACTTTATTGGTGCATAGTTAACAAATTTACTTCAGCAAAAATGTTATTCTTTATCGTGAATTATTATTTATCTGCGGTATTATAGAAATTACTTTCACAATATTCATACAATGAATTTAGGACAATTATATTGATATATACATGATGGGTAATTAATTTTCTAACGTATACCTTTTAACGAAACTTTTATTAATAAATAATAAATACTATATCGTTAAAATACTTTCTTCAAACTGTATCATTAGCATATACATTGTAAAAACAGAAATCGCAATAAATTCTACAGAAGTCGTGTCAAAGTTGTATGGAAAAATAGGGAAAGAGGGTGTATGTAAATGAAGAGGGTACAAGAGGGAAGAGTTGACGATTTTCTGGCCTTTTAAACCTGCGCGCTTTGCCACTTTTATGTCGCTTTGTGTGCAGCGCGACATTGGGAAGAAGTCGAGAAAGAAACCGGCGAAACTGCGACGCCTGTAAACATCAGAAATTCACACGAAAATGCGAAACCTCAGGCAATTTCCTCTGTCGCTGTTTTCGTTTTGGGGGAATGGAAGTTGAGATGTAAAAGGCTACACGCCACAGTCGTGATTTTCTCTATGTACGCATAAGAAAGTTATTGTAATATTTAGTGCACTCTTCATTGAAACAATTCTTGTGACAGTTATATATTTCTGAAAATTGGTTATTACAACTACAATATTAATATTGATAATTGACAAAATATCGAAAACTTTAGTTATAGATTATGTTTAGCCTTTGATGAATTGTTTAATATTTAACTATAAGTATCATATATTTATAAAAAAAATTATAAATAAAAATACTATTATTACAGTTCGATAGTAACCATAAGGAAATTACCAGAAACTATCAAATTATAATGAAAATAGTGAAAAATTGTATTGTATATTACGGAAAATTATTCAAATTTAATATAATGTCTAATTGTTTAAATCTGTTGTAAATACCCTCGATTTATTCAATAAGCCCACATAATTAAACAAATTTAAGCATTTATATTTACATAAATATTGAAATTGTATTCTTGGTGAAAATATTTAATTTTGCAAATTATTTCTGTAATAATGTAAAACTGTGATAATTTGTTGAACGCGGTTACAATTTATTTAAATAAATTTTAAGTACAAAATTTCACAAATTTTCAGTTTCACATTATTACAAAAATAATTTGCAAAATTAAATATTTTTAGAAGCAACAATACAATTTCTATATTCATTTAATAGGAAGTACAAAATGCAGATTAAACTTTATGAATGTTAAAAGAAAATTTAATGTCAAACAGTTTTATAAGTAAAATTAAAATAGGGGCCTGCGGCGGCTCAGTCGGTAGAGTGTCGGATTCCCACGCCGGTGACCCGGGTTCGAATCCTAGTCTCTGCCGATTGATACAAGCACCTCTGTAAAAAATTACATGTGCTTTGTTTACAAACACACCGCAGACCCCCGTCGTCGATTAGCACCACATGGAAGCACAAACATGGCGACGTTAAATAATAATAAAAAAAAAAAAAAAATTAAAATATTTTTGTTGCACAAGACTTTTTAATGTATGCTCAAATGTTTGTTTTGTAAAAAAAATTTTATGTTTAAATTCGTGAAAAATTGGATCTATGGAATCTAATAATTTATTAACGTTTTTTTTACATTTAAGGTAGAATTCTACTGAGATATAACAAAAAAAATTTTTTTTTATTTTACGTGTTTTATTTATGTGATTTGAAAATAGCCAGCTAGATTTTAACATTAGAAAAATTACCATTGTTATATAGCATTTCTAGTGGAATAATTTACATATGATATGACAACATACAAAATAGAAACTTTAAATAGGTTTATCCCAAAATGTATTTTTTTCCAACTTGAAAAAGTATCTTGCGCAAGGGATTCGAATAAATCTTTGTTAAATGGTCATAATATATTATTTATATGTACATAATGTTACTGATATCATAATTCTTTTCTGTCCTCGATCTATTTATCACTTTATATTCAAATTAAATTTTTGTGAACATTTTCTTGAGTCACATGAAACATTTTTCTTTTTTCATATAATTTAGTGTTTACTAAGGAATATTTTGCGAAAATGTCATGACGATTTCTTATAATTCCTTGCACCAGTAACATTATGAAAAGCAGCCAATTCTGATAGAAAAATGATTGTCTTCATGTGTAATATCAATAGGTTATTGATTAAGCTAATAAAATGATATAGAGCTTTTCATTATTACCATTCCATATATACCGTTCAAATTTTAACTCGCTACATTGATTGAAAAGTATAAAGCAGTTTTCAATTTCACCATAGAATCTTACTTTAAAATAAACTTACACAAATATTACTTTTTTACAAAAATATGTCCACCAGAGAAGTATAATAAAAAGAGAATAAGTGAAATAAAAAATAAATTATTAATAAAATTAGACAGTATTTAAATATACTAGCCTTCTGTACGGTTAAAGGGGAAAAATCCTCTTGCACTTACAAATTCCGCCTCGAAAGAACAAAAGAATATCAGGACCAAAGCTTCTACAACAATTCTATCTAGTTTCATTTAACCTTATACTTCTACATTTAATTACACCTTCGGACTTTTTAAATGTGTTTTCATTTGCAGCAGTGAGCATTTATAAATAAGGAGTCTTATTAAAGAAAACTGTGAATTAATTGTTTCAAGTTTAACTATGAAAATTAAAATATGACATTGATGCGGCTTTGACACATAAATCAAATTGTTCTTGCTCAAAACTGGAAATCGAGCTAGATGAAGAAGACGTCATTATAAACAATTAAATCTTCGTAATTCTGTAGTTGAATTACTTTTTTAGAATTATACACCACAATACAATTATACTATATAATTCCTAGAGTTATTACACGCTACAGTGACGCGACTCATACATTCACAAAGTAAATATAAAAAATGCAGGTTTTGGTAACGTTGTAACGTTTATCTCTTTTATTTTAATAAAAACAAATATCAACAGAATATATTCATAGATTTTTGGAAATTAGATTTTCATCGCAGATTAATTACACTGTGGAAAATTATACTAATAAATGAAAAATACATAAATTCTGTTTTGCTCAACTAATAAATAATCGAATACTTTAGCTGCTAATAATATTCAAAGCATATAGATTTTTTATAAAGGGATTAATTAATTATAATTACTATTAACTGTTTGTACATGTAAATTGCTCACTTAAAGTCGTATTTCAACTTTAAAGAAATTATGTAAATCTATTTTAAACAAATTTATTTATTATTATTTTATGATAATATTAATAAAAAGTTATAATATTTCTTCAATAAGAAAATTCAAATTTAATAGTACTCCTGTAATCTAACAGATGGCGGCACAAGAAGCGACCGCCATATTTGCGCGAAGATTAGGAGTTGGCTCTGCGCAGCCAGCAGCTCCAGCTGTTCTCAGTCGTGTAATATCCAAAGTATATATGTACCAACGAATATAGACTTTATAGACTTGTATAGAAGAACGGTTCTGGGTTACGAATCGGGGACCAAAACGTGGGTAACGAAGCGGTTAGTTATGTTACCCAGACACTTGACGCCGCCACGGATGATCTTCCTACTAAGCATATGCGCATGCGCTACCGACTTTAGGATAATATTTTTATTTCGTTTGTATTTTCGATGCATGAAAGAAATTATGCATGTAAAATTAAGTATTGTTCACTAAATAACCTTCCCCAAATATATAAATAGATAGGTAAAGGTTTAAAGGCGTAATTAGAAAAATAATTCTTGCCGCGAAAATGCAGACGAAGTCATTTTCTCTCGCGACTTTCTTGCGTAAACAGCGGGTAGAACTTTCTCAGTATCTGTGTAAGAGTACCTTTGCCTTGAAAATTTGTGTGGTTTCTTAGTTATTTTATACTAAAAGCAAAGTTGATTAATCACCAGTATCTTGGAAATCGACATCAAGAAGCTGCATATTTGGTGAAATGCCGCCTCCACGTGCACTTTGTGCCTACAATGGGTATAAGATCTCGAAAAAGAAAACCCCTGATTTGACGTTTCATCGACTTCCTTCGGATGAAACAAGGTTTCTTTTTGTTTTAAATAATTGCTCAAAATTAATTTACTACCGGATACTAATATTAATGTCATACCTATGTTAAATCTGAAATGCAGACATTGTGCAGATCAACACAACCTCGTTTATTTTTCAGTACAATCAGGTAACATATAAATAAAATAAATGAAGCCAGCTCTGTATTGGTAACTGAATTATGTGTGAAAATGTTGTTTTAATTAACGGTTGGTATATATAATGCATGTGTGTTAATTGTCTATACAGTATTTAGGGTTTTATTGAAATATTATTTGTTGTATTTTTTTCTGATTTCATCGTAATTTATTATTAGTAAAATGATTAACGTATTTTCAATTTCATGAATTGTTTTGGATTTTTTTAATATAGAAAAGTGACGAGACTCGGTCGCGAGCAAACAGGCGTGTATTTTAAAAATAATTGCCTGTTGGTATCAATATTGAAATTTTATTTATATAAATATTTATCTTTATTAAAATTAATATAATTAGATTTTCATGTATTCTATCTGTATATTTATTTCAATTTTCTATTTTTTCATAACTTTTTTTAAATATAATTTGAATGGAATTAATTACATAGATAATTGTTAAATAAATCGTGAAAAGGTTGCTTTTATTAATGGATTTATTCATTTACTTAGTATATTATCGTTCTGTGCAATTTTATTTTTGTATAATGTTTGTATATAAGAAAGAAATTGTTTCAATTTTTTAATTAAAACAAATTTAATGATCTTTTTTCCTTCCTATTTAAAGTTTGAAGTTTACATCGCGTATAACTACAAAAATACTTAGACCAGCTAAGAATACCTGTGAAATATAAGAATAATAAATAGTAAGCAATTTAATATTATTTTGTTATTTAAATATTAATTCGCGAAAAAAAATAAATTCATGCATCGATTTTGATATATCTCGAGCAAATATTCACGCAGGTATGGGGAATCAGGGCCGAATCACGCGGTGTGCATGCTTTATTCTCTGTGGAGATGGTTATTTTACTTTCCCGATGCTTTATAGTAATGTTTATAATTTGTTAAACAAAAAGTGTTTGGTAAACAATTAATTGTTGAAGTAATATATGCTTATATTTTTAAGAATAGAAGGTACCTATTTTTATCCCTAATACAATGACATTTGCATTCGACGGCATGGTTTTCGTTCAGATCTATAATTAATTATTGTTTCGTTCCTGTATTCCACTTATCACATTGTTACATTTCTGTAGCTGTTAGCTCATTATTTTACATTTTAATCACAATTTTCTGCTTTCCCAGAAACACTATGTTTTTACTATAAATTTATTTATAGCACTGGGTGGCTTAAATCCGCACTTAAGTCACGCTTATCCGTGACTTAAGTAGTCCATTATTGCACAGTGCTTATCGCACTCGCTACGCTATGGCGCTAACCTCACACCGTTCAGTAATGGGCCACTTAAAGCACATGTATCGTAATGTACTATTATGCGCAACAGTTTTCCTTAAAACGTGTTCAAAATTTACAAAAATGTTGTTCTTTTATATACACAACAACGAAATGGCGAGTTTTTGAGTTTAAACTATTAACACAGAAAACATTTATTTAACGCGCATGTTAAACAAATACAATTTATTAAACAAATTAGATAATAACATTTACTTTCAAAAAGAGCTTTCTATTACTCTTTTATACTTACAATTTAAAAGTGCAGGTATGCATAACTTAAGTTATGAAAACAAAAAATTGTGATGCGCACAAATAATTCTCAAATTTCATGTTTTGTTACAGGATTTTCTAGTTTATAAAATATATTTATCAGTAAAATGAACTTAATCATGAGGAATAATAATTATATATTAATATAATTTATTGGATATTATAAAATTTATCCTCGTTTTGTATCTTCTTCTTTTAAAAAATGCTTATTCTTTGTTAATAATCAGATGTAATTACCAAATTATGCTTAATTTACCAAATATTTAATGTTAAATGAATAAATTGACATCCATAAATAACAGTAATAAGTATTACATACGCTTAAATGAAAACAAAAATTTTACAAACAATCCGAGTAAAAATGAATATAATGAGGCATATAATAAGGCGCGGATCAGACTCTGGAATGGTCTAAGATGGTCATACCCGGGCCTGACTCGCACCCCATTACATATCTGGATTTATTTCTACTCGGGAAATTACGTTATACCCTGCCAATGAAAATATGCAAGTTTAAAAAAAATATTCGTGATTTTAGGCAATGGATTTATTAATGTATGATTAAATGCAATAGCCTATATGTATTTTGGAGGTAAATGAATGATAGAAGCAAAGAAATGAGTCACTTTCCTACCTTAATATATAAAAAAAGTACTACATATATATAGTACGTTTTTTTTTTAAATATCCTATTGTAATTAGCTACAATCTGGTTATATAAGTGATAATGTATCTCAAAGATGCTTATTTTTGCAAAAATAGATATCGTCAGTTACAGATAAATGCGACAAAATACTGGATTTTTTATTTTTTATCCAATTTTAATTTACAAGATCTCATTTTGTTCTTTGAATAAGTACGTTAGGCATACCGGTACAAAAATTAATAAACAACAATAACCTTAAAAGTTACATCCAATTCTATATAATAATGTGATATAACGTTTTAGGTCGTGATTATTTATTAATTTTTGTCCCGGTGTGTCCCTGTGACGTTGTTTAAACAACAAATTGAGACCTTGTAAATTAAAATCGGATAAAAATATAAAAGATTCCATTATTTTGTCGAATTTTTCTCTAACTGGCGATATCTATTTTGCAATATGCAAATTTTAAACATTTCTGTGAATTTAACATTGTAAACTACTTTTGAATGCCTATTACAAAAAATTATTCTATTAACCCTTTGCGACATGGTGGTATCCCCTGATGCCACCTTTTATTAAACAATTTTTTGCGATTTCAACGTAGTTTTTATTCGATTTAACCGATGTCTTTTGTAATTTTATGAGCATGGGATGTTACAGAATCAAAACTCATGTACCAATGTTTTATAATTTTTGTTATATTAATAAATAAATTCGAAAAATAACCCTTTTTCAAATGTATGCTGCAAAGGGTTAATACGAATATAAACGCTAATTTATCGACTTAGCTCTTTCTAAACATGCGTAGAAGCATTTCATCACGTCAACCTATTTTGTTAAGAACCTATTTTTTACAATTTACTAAGAAGCGATACAAGACTCTTGTTCCATAAGGTTATGTGTTAAAAGTGAGTTCTTTCTAAGCTTGTTTTCTAAATAATTTTGTAGACGACTCCAAATTTTCTTTACAAAGATCAAAAGTTTAAGATCCAAAGAACATTTTTGGAGAGTTTCAATGATATCTGATATTTTATAAAAAGTTAGCGGCTCAAATTTTTAGTAAATCTGTTTCATCAGCTTTATTGGCTGGTGCTTTGACGACCGATAAATGAAATAATCCTGATTACATACCGACAGCTAATTTTATTAAACAAGTAAATTACGTTTTTGATTGTTTAAATAATCGAAGTCTTAAAGATAAAAATCCGTTACGTCGTCCTTTATCCGATTTAAATGCAGAGGTTATAAATTGTTTAGTAGACAGTTTAGAGTGGATACAATCGTGGGAATGTACGGATTTACCGCATAATCCAATGTGTTTCGATGGCTTTTATTTGACCGTTAATAGTATACTCATGCAATGAGAGGACATGAAAAAAATGGCGGTCATTACCTATTGTCTTCGCGATTAAACCAAGATCCACTCGAAAACTTATTTGCTGTTTTAAGATCTCAGGCCGGTCATAATCCAAATCCAACTGCAATGCAATTAAGACGTAATCTACAATATACAATAACAGCAAATTTAACATCGGGTTTGAAGTCAACTAATTGTGAGCCTGATGGAACCGTAGCGTTACTAGCACCAGAGGTTCTTGAAAATAGCGAGCGGTTTACACAGCCCATTGATAATGCTGTTGGTGATGAGAGTAATTTTGTAGTAATTAATGAACCCGATAGCATGCTTTCCAATAGTAATAATATTTCACCTGCAGAAACAAACTGTTCATCTAAACCTGATGAAAATGCTGGTATATTCAGTACAGACAGCGAGTAAGATACTGCATCAGAAGGACACGATGCAATTGAGTTGCCTGACGATGAAATGTTATCTAAAGACATGCACGGTTTAGTAGAATTCAATGAACATGATCATACTTCAACGTTATTTAATCTTAGTAGTCATTCATCAAATTAAAAAAATGTATCAGATAAATTTAATAGTGTTATAGATAATGTCTATAAACCATCTACTCCTTTGCAAAGTTCAATGAAGTATGTCGTGAGATATATAGCTACAAAATGTTTCAAAAAGTTTAAATGTTTAGATTGTTCATCTGTCTTAGTGAGAGAAAATACCAATTTTGAAGAAGGTAACGACTTTTTAATTTTTTCAAAGCTTACAAGGTATTTGAAGGTACAAGTCAGTGTGGAAACCTTTGCGTTCCTTCAGATTTCTTTTACAATATTATTACTACCGCGTATGAAGTTTTAGATTCTAATTCTTTAAAGCTTTGTCATAAACCTGAAATTGACAAAAACTAGATAAATGAAATAACTTTAAAATTAGACGAATCTCATCCAGAATACTTTAGCATTGATGAGCCATGTAAATCGCATCGTAGGCATATTGTAGCTTTTTTATTAGGGTGCATATATTTTTTAAATTAAAATGAATCAACTTTGATGCGCGAGATGCTATAAGAGTAGAAAGTGTGATTTTTCTAGTAACGAGCCAAATCTCAAATTGCAGAAATGAAGTCATCAATAAGTACAACTCGAGTGTATCAGTATACGTATTATTATTTTAGGTAATTTTGTATACAATGGAACATAAATTATCCAAACAACGGTAGTAATTATTAAAATGTCATTTTATAGCTTCGATTTTTTTTATTAAATTCTATTTCTTTTACAAAATATATACGTATAAATTATCCTGTTAATTTCATTTTAGCTTAATGTAAATTAACTTTTAATCACGGGCATGAATTTAACTTTAATTTGCCGTGAATATAGTTACATATATTTAATAGCCATTTAAAAAATATTTATAAGTATACACAAGTATATAAAAGTTATAGCTGCACAAGTATTATTTTTGTTTGCATGTAGTACAATTGTTTACGCTTAGTCCGGACTTTTAAGCGCGATTTTATTTTTGCGCCTCTTGGCAACTAAGCGATAGATCATTCAGTATGTGGTAGATTAAGTTTTGAATTCTTGTATTTTTTCTTATGTATTTGGATTTGTTCTTTTTATTTAATAAATTTACTATTATTTAGTAATAGCTTGCTCGGGCTTTTCCCTCTATATTTTAAATTTAAAACATTAAAAAATGACAAAATTATATTTAAAATGTATTACAATAAATTGTTATGTAAAAATTATATTTGTTTTGTTTCAAAAATTTTCTTTAGATGTATCTTAATAGCAAATCGCTTTCAAACTGTTATATAACTTTCTCGTAAAAGTTAACATATATGTTTCAAAATTAGTGTTTTTTACTTAAAAAGTAATAGTGTATTCTTTGAGAAATTCATGTTTTATAATTATTAATTAAATATTTAATTCAAATAAACTTATCATAACATATTAGAGCTAATTATAGAAGTAATCATATAATTAATTAAATATGATTATTTAATATTATTCCAAGACATGGTGTTGTAATATTTTATTTTCATAATCTTAACAGGAAAAAAGTATTGTGTTTAAATTTTTTTTTAAATAAATAAAAAAATATTTTTTATATTTGATTTTCTGCTATTTTAATTTTAAAATCTTTTAATGTAATTGCTTTTATCTTTTTAAGAAAAAATTTATATGATAACTTTAATGTACTCATTAAAAAATATTTTAAACAGAACATATTAAAGTTTAAATTGATAGATATATCTAAATATATACAAATATGATATATACGTAGATATATTTTGCATTTTAAATAATGTTTTATAAGAATTTTTTTTATTGAGTAGACATACTGGAATTAGGATGCAGGCAGAAGGGCGATCTCTATTAAAAATTAATAAATTAGAAATCGGAACAATTACTTTAACATTCTCTGAGAAGATTATCTCAGTTAATTATTATATAAGTTTTCGTAATGATTACTAATTTATTTTTTTTAACAGGGGCGGGAGTGAGGATATGTCTCCTCGTAGTTATGTAGGGCTATTGGTGATGATTACTACGGTTTGAATTACTAATACTTGAATGCATAATTATGACAAATATGTGTGAATTTAACATCTCAATAATTACATTTATATGGCAGTAAATTATTACATATGAATACTAGTATTTTAAACAAAACAAAAAATCAACGCACCTATTAGTCTAGGCGCCGACCATACTTTTCGTGGCCACTTTTAGGTCCTCTCATAAGCCCAACTTTTCTAGACGTATTTTTGGCTGCTGAATTCGAATTTTGAGGGTTCTCGGCCGAAAAACTGAAACATAAAAAGTTATAAACAAATTAATTGTTTAAAAGACCTTATCTCCAAAGTAAAATCGCACAAAGTTAAAACTTGATTCAAAATGTTTATTTTTTTATTTAGAAACTTTTTACTTATACCTTTTTAGCTATACTTCATAGTTTTCGAGATATCACCGAAAAGTGGTTTTGACGCACCATTGCTATCTATACCGTGCGCAGCCGCTACGCGCCGTGACTCGTTTTTGCGCTTTGCTTTTGTTGCCGGATAAAGTGAGTAGATTTTATAATTATAAGTGCAAACATGTATGCTGCATTACATAATTAGCAAAAAAAATATCGATTATAAAAATAATAAGAAATAATTATTTTTGTTCAAAATTGTTTCCAATAGTTTAACAAAACCATAAGAATGTTTACAGAATACTAGCTTTGTCTGCAAGAAAAAGAAAAGCTCAAAGTAGATAGCAAAGACACGTCAACAAGCGCTCTTCGGTGATCTGGAAAACTATGAAGTATAGCTAAAAAAGTATAATAAGTAAAAAGTTTCTAAATAAAAAAGTAAACATTTTGTAACTAGTTTCAAATTGGTACGATTGTTTTGCTTCGGAGATATGGCCTTTTAAACAATTAATTTGTTTATAAGTTTTTATGTCCCACTTTTTCGACCGAAACTGCGTCTAGAAAACTTGGGTTCAGACGGGGACTTAAAAGTGGCCACGAAATGTATGGTCGGCATCAAGACTATATTTATTTACCTCTTGGGTGGTGTGGAGAAATAGAAAAATAAATATATTTATTAATTAGAATGTGCAGTGTTCATAGCAAATTTATATATATATATATATATATATATATATATATATATATATATATATATATATATATATATATATATATATATATATATATATATATATATATATTGGTTTCCATCGAATAATATTAGTGTTTTTAATATTTGTACTCATTTTAAGAATTATTTTAATTTTTAGTAAATTAATATTTAATTTTTATTTATCAACTAATATTCACCAAGAGCGAGCTCTATATCATTTTATGTATTATATATGACTTAATTATGTATTCGTTGTGGTAATTATAACATACTGATGCAGCTAAACAAATACGAAAGAAACATGCGCGCAACCTTCAGAAGGTTTGAAAAGTAAAAGGCGCGCGTAATATCGGAGGTACGAGAGTGAGAGAGAGAACGATAAGAAATGTGTCGCGGCGTCATCTCGCAGAGAGCGTGGAACTAACACTTTCGATCCCTCAGCGCTCCATTGGAACCGTTCTTCTATACAAGTCAATATCTATATTCGTTGATACTACTTTGTACATTATTGTTCTTCTGTCATTAATAGAATTATTTATTATTTGTAATATTTTGTTATTTTAAACAATTATGGATCCAGCATTGCTAAGAGAACATGAAGCTTTCAAGAAAAGAGCTGCGTCGACGCCCAGGTAATATCAAACCGTATAACTCAAAACGTATTATCTAACCTCAAAGAATGTTTTTCTGTTAATTGTGGTAATCTAAAATCTATCAAAAATGGATTATTTAAAAGATCAAATTAACAATTATTTTGTTCTTATGGTATTTATGAAACTGCTCAACTATGATAACTAAATCAAAATTAACATTACAATTTATATAACTATATAGTTGTAAAGCATTGTATTTGTCTTTTTTTTTCTCATTATTCTTTCACTTATTTTGTCATACGTGTTATTAGAATAAGACATTGATTAATTTGCTTAATAAATTATTGGAATAAGAGCTTTTAACAACAATAAGTAAAGTCTACACAAGCATCAAGTATCGCTAAAGATTTTCTAACATTTATGCATTAATGTTTCATTTTACTTGATTTCATATTGTTATAAGTACACATAAGTATTTTATAAAATTATTAACTATAAATCATATTTCTAAGCTTAATAATAAACCTGTATACGTGTATAACAAGAAAGTATTCTTCAATATTAAATAATTTAATGTTCACAGTATTGAGAAAAAGAAACGTGAACCAGAAAAGGAAGTTGTTCGAGATGACGCACCTAAGAAAAAACCAAAACCATCAGTTTCTTCAGGGCCAAAACTTGATATTAATTCATACAAAACTATGTCCGGTAGTTCACAAGTTAGATTTGGAATCCTGACAAAAATTGTACAACACATGAAAGCAAGGCATCAAGATGGAGAGGATCATCCACTTACGCTTGATGAAATTATTGACGAAACAGGTCAATTGGACCTAGGAAGCAGGGTTAGTGAATTTATAATACATTTTATATTATACTAGCTGTTAGTATCCATCTCTGCCGGAAAGAATTATGGCTTATACACCTTTCAAAATATTTATGTACATAGTTAAAACCCGATCAAAGAGACATTACTATATTTTTTTAAATATTATAATATATTTTATATTATATATACGGATAAGTAATAGCCTATGACCTTCCGGAATATATGCCCTGTATGCTGATCAAAACCCCATCAAAATTGGTTGAGTATAATTTATAGTTGTTGAGTATAATTCAGTTGGGTATAACTGAAATTAGCCCAAACAAACAGAAAAACAGACAGGCAGTTGTTGCACTATAATAGTATAAATTTATTTTTTTAGAATAAGCAATGGCTTGCTAATGAAGCTTTAATACAAAATCCAAAGATTGAAGTAACACATTCACTTGGGGGAGATAAATACAGTTTCAAAGCCCAATACAAAATCAAAGACAAAAAATCACTTTTGAGGCTATTAAAACAGCATGACTTAAAAGGTTTAGGTGGAATTTTGTTAGAAGATATTCAAGAAAGTCTTCCACATTCTGAAAGACACTTAAAGGTGAGGTTATATATTTTTATTATATATCTTTAACCCCCCTGCGCAGAAAGCCGAGTATACTCGTCCAAACCGCACATCATTTTTGTATGCATTTTGTATCACAAATTTAAATCTTTACTTTGTTAGGACATCTATAACCTCTCAAATTGAAGCTAAATAGTATAGCTTTAATTTAGACGATGTTAGAAATTTGCAGAAAATATTGTTGCAGACTTACATGCGACCTAGTCCATATACATGAAAATGAACTTCTGCACAGGAGGGTTAAAATACAAACTATCTAGTTTTTCAGATTAAAAATTCACATTATGTAAAGCTAAGAACATTTTTTTAAATTAAAATAAAATTTAGTAACCAATAACAAAATAAGAAAAAACAATCCTTTGAGCTCCCAATCAACAGAACTTAGTTTGTTTTGCAAAGAAAGAAAACACTTTCTATTTCTTTACTTTTATATAATGATTATGTAAATTTATGAACATATATTAATTAGTATATTACATGCAGGAATAACTAATTACATATAAGGATAAACCAACAAATAATGAGCTTTAACAAGAGAAATGGAATATTAAAATTTTTGCAAAATTACATTTCTATTGCTCTACACATGTTAAAAGAATAGGCAAGAAAATGTAAGATAAGCTTTTTCTTCTTGTTGAAGCTCATTATTTGTTGGCTTATTCTTATACCTAATTACTTATTCCATTGATGCACATGTAATATACTAATTAGTAAATGTTTCTTTCTTGTAAAACAAACTAAGTTCTGTTGATTGGGAGGTCAAAGGATTGTTTTTTTTTTATTTTGGTATTGGTTACTAAACTTTATTCTCATTGATTAAAGTTTAATTGTTCTCTATTTACAAACTATAAATCATATCATTCTGTATTCTTCTAATACATTTTAGAATCTTCAAAATGAATTGCTATACATCAGTCGAGCACAAGATAAGAAAAAAATAGTCTTCTATAATGACAAGACTGCACATTTCCCTGTTGATGATGAATTCCAAAAGCTTTGGCGAGCTGTTGCTGTTGATGCAATGGATGATGCAAAGATAGATGAGTATCTTGAGAAACAAGGAATCCGATCGATGCAAGATCATGGTCCAAAGAAAACTGCTCCACTTAAGAGGAAAAAGCCAAACAATAAGAGGAAACAATTAAAGAAACCAAGAGACAATGAACATTTGGCTGATGTTCTTGAGACGTACGATGAAAACAAATGAACGTGGATCGTGATCATAAGAACTAGATTATATTATTTTAAGTTAAGGATAATAGATAAAATAGTGAAAATTATTTTTAAGAAACTTTAATAAATGGGGAAAGCTTTCGTTAGCTCAATTCTTCGTTACAAATACAAAAAATAGAGATTCTATATGACAAGACTCAACATTTATCTGATTCAGCTGATATTCAAATATTTTCATTTTTTCTTGTAAAATATTATGTTAATCTTTTGGCAATGCTGAATCGCTTTTGCCTCTGGAATAAACTCTCGTTGATTTGCTACCAAGCATCCTGTCAAGCAAGGACTGCTTATTTCTTCGCCTGGCTGCAAGAACTTCGCGACACAATTCATGGAAGGATTCTGCTACCTGTGCCACCTGAAAGTGCGTTTTCAAATCAAAATCTTTCTCTGTTTCATCAAATTGAAAATTCATTATTAATGTATCTTGAATTGCATTAAAGGAACACACCTGCTCGGCTGCAGTAACTTCGCTGAACCAGCATTCGAAGTCTTTGGCTAAAATTTCTCCTTCCTCTGTACTAACTTGCCTTAGGTGAATCATATCCGCTTTATTGCCAACAAGTGCAAGAGGCATAGCAGCTTCTGGATCAGCAACTGCTAATGCTTCTTTTGCCTTCCGTACAAAGTTAAAGGAACTCCTGTCAGTTATTGAATAGACAAGAAGTAATCCATCAGCCCACTGTAGTGTTTCTATCGATGGAAGTTCGTCTTCACTCTATTTTTTATAAATTGTACATTAGATTTTAGTAAAGATCAACAAATAGATAGATAATGAACTGAATGTTTTGCAGTACATGTAAACTTTATAATGTTTTTTACGAACATTAACTAAACAATACAGCCATGAATCTTATAAAATCAATTTAATGATTTAATATTTTTAATCATTAATTTTAAGCTAATCTTTTATTTACAAAGTTTATTTTTTTTTATTTCCAAGAAGGTTTTCAACTTAAGATTTTCAAACTAGAATGAGACTAATAAAATTTTTGGATGCCATTATTTAACTGATATTTTTATTATTTGAAAAATAAATACTGTTTAATTTGAATAATATTATAATTTGAAATGAAAATAAAAAAATTATAAGAAAATTTTAATCATAAATTTTAATCATAACATTTATATTCATGAATTTGAATCATAATAGTTTTATTCATAAATTTGAATCATAACATTTATATTCATGAATTTTAATCATAACAATTTTATTCTTCAATTTGAATCAACAATTTTATTCATAAATTTTAATCATAACAATTTTATTCATAAATTTTAATCAACAATTTTATTCATTAATTATATTTAAAAATTTTATTCATAAATCATAATGAACAATTGTATTCATAAATTTTAATCAAAAATAACTTTAAAATTGTGCTTCACCAATTACAATCTCTTTCTCTTGTAAGCATTTGAAATTACCTTGGGACAGGTGTCCAAAATCTCGAAGAGTATCGGCTCCCCGTCCACGAGAACCTCATGTTTGTACTTATTTTCTGAAAGCAAAAGAAAACGCGTATGCGCATCAAAAACAATCGAGGTCAACCGCAAAATCATCCGCACGCCTGTCTCCCGTCCAGACACGAGAACACAGAGCAGCGTCTATACTTATAATAACGTCGGGCGACAAATTGGGGAAAGCGAGCGCGCTCACAGGGAAAGTCTAAATCGAATCGGCCTGTGCTTCGGCAAACTATACACATGCGTGTGTGTGCGTGCACACGTATTTTCCCCGACGACGGCGCGTCTAATGTCAAATCGGCTGTCTCCGATAAATTTAGATCGCAAGCGCACGCTGAGCGAGGTGTGTGGAAGACGCGCGAGAAGGAAAAGAAGAGAGAGAGAGGCGCGGTCTGGCAATTTTTCAAAGCAGCCGAGAATCCCGTATTTTGACTTGGCTACCTTGATCATCGCTGTTAAGGGGATGGAAGAACCTTGAGGAATATACTCGCGAGGCTTTGCCCGATGGTTCTTCGCGTTTGTTTAGGCTACTTACGCGTGCTTGATAGAGGAAAATTTCTACTATTTTTTATTTACTTTGTAAAAATCTATCGCTCGTTATTACGAATTGCGATGCGAATATTTGATTTATAAAATTAGTCAGAAATGTTATGGAACTGCATTTTTCTATTTGGTTTGAAAAAGTTTCTTTGTTATTTTGATATTATGCTTACCTGATTGGTGATCATACTCTCCAATATAACGCCTAGTCAAAAACCTTACGGTTAAAGCTGAAACAGATAATAATAATAATAATAATGATAATAATAATAATAATTGAATTACAAAATAGTAAAGATGATATTTTAAAAAAGTTAAAATTAAGTATGTGAGTTAAATATCAGATTTGTTATCATTTATAAATAAATTTGATCGACATTTGCCTGACCGTTTTCAAATACATATTGCTCAATTTTCATTAAGTCTGCAAACCCACTATGCAGTCAATATTTGCTTACAATATACACATAAATAATATATTAAATTGCTGAAATTTAAGTTAATATTTTTTAAATTTTCTGTAATTTTTATAGTCTATGTTTATTTTTAATCTTTACATGATTCAAGAATATACCTCTACCTACACTAAAAGAATATTACTATTTTTGTATTGATAAAGATCTTTTTATTGAAAACTTTCGTTGATTTGCTACCAAGCATCCTGATAAGCAAGGACTGCTTATTTATTCGCCTGGCAAGAACTTCGCGACACAATTCATGGAAGGATTCTGCTACCTGTGCTACCTGAAAGTGCGTTTTCAAATTAGTAGTAGAATCAACTTTGCTATTCTAATAATGCTATATCAGAACTTGTACCAATACGGTTTAAAAAGGCTACATTCGCAAAAAGGACAAAATTTAGATTTTTTCTGATTAGAAAACTATTTTCCAGTGTTCTGATTTTAAAAGATACTTTATTTATCCCAGTTTATTTTTCCTTTTATTAAAGGTATTCTTTATTCATTGCAAATCTATCATAATTAGTTCGATCACAATACCTTTGATGCTCCCTAGTGGAAATTTCGCAATGTGAAATACTGTAAAAAAGTGTGAAAAGCAACAGAATTTCGTGAAAAACTGTGAATTTGGGATTAGATTTAGAACTGAATTTTGAAAAATAAAAAACGTTTTCGAAAATGTGAAAAGCTGAAAAAAATGTGAAAAACCGTGCAAGCTTTATTAGATAAAATACCTGTTTTTTATACCTAAGTCTGAGAAACTGTGAAAAGAAAAGAAAAAATGTGAAAAAGTGTGAAACAATGAGCACATTTGTTTAATGTTTGTAACAGATGTTCCAAAAGTATGTGTATTTCCACATTCTTTTCTCACAGTTTTTCACAGTTGTCATTTCCACCAGGAAAACATATTATTCCACAAATCTTGCGTCAATATTGAAAGTGGAAGATATGTAGAATATATCTTTTCTCTTGACAATTTGTTAATAATTACTCAATCTATACCGATCAAATAATTAATTCAATACTTCACATTATATTATCGAAAATACATTAATTAAAAAATCCTTCAACACTGCAATGACCAAAGAATAATAACAAATATCTTCAAGTCAAAATTATCACTCCCCTATCAAAACCGAAACTCGTCTACTCCGATAAACAAACAAGCCCCAAACACCCAGTCCAGCATCTTTCACCGCTCCAAAAGATCAAACGCACGACCATAACAGCAATAGAGCGATCGACGAAAGCCGAAAGCAGCAACGATCGGAAGCGAATACCTAATAGCGCAGCGCAAAAAAAAATAAGGGCGCGGCGCGGCGCATTGCAAATTCGAAACGGGTCCCCCCCCCCCCCGCCCGACCACAGCCTAGTGACCCGCTTCGGGTATTATACCGCACGCGCGCCGCCTATTTTTACCCAGCGCCGCGCTTATAAACATTGTGTATGTACGGGCGTTATATAGGTATTAGGTACGAGAGGCATGTAAGAGCCGATCGCGTCTCGGCGCCGCGACGCTTCCGCTACTTAGCGGGCTGCGGTTGCGGGTAGATATGCTGATCGCTCGACGGTGTGAGAGAGTGCATAAGACATGAGAGAGGTTTAGTGGTTTGAATTTTGAGTCTCTTTTGAATTTTTTGTATGGTCTGGGTGGTTTGCGATCGACTTACGCGGTTGAAGTATGCAATATTGCGAAGGGGGCTAAGCTGTGGTGGATTTTGAAAATGTAAATAAATGTTTGTGATTTTGAAGCTATAACCTGTACATTATTAAGAAAAGTGTGTACTGAATTGTAAGCATTTTTAGATTTGATCAGAGCGATTGTCATGTTAATTTTTACACGTGTATGGCATAGCCAAATATAATTGTTGAAAGTCGGAAACGTACATAAGTGCTATCTTTTCAAACAAATCAATAAATTAGGTCTCAAATGTCAGTTCCGTAACCGGTTCAAAACTCAAATTTCGATATAAAACGACTCTCCACGCAGAAGTAAGATAGGTAAAAAAAATTTCTCCGTGTACATAGTAAACTATAAAGTTAATAATATGCATTTGTATTGGTTTTAAACTCAATTCGCTAATTATCATTAACGCAAAAGTGCATACTTTTTGTTCAGCAGTTTGCATGCGATAAAATATTGATGATAACAGTATATACACCAAACAGCTCAGTAGTTTGTTATAATAGACCATCCTGATTGTGGATTCGCAAACTATGTGTTATGACTTATCAAACGCATCCGGACAAAGATCTGGGAATTCAAAATTTCGTGAGTACCTATCTTCAAGTAGAACGTCTAATGTAGCTGTCGGTAATCTAGTAAATGCAGTCAGAAAAATCATTTAACCATGTTTAATATCTACTTACCAAATAAAGTCTACGACAAGACGTTCCTGCATGAAAAGATATATACCTCAATTGTTCGAATTTGCTCTGCGTTCGAAATCACTCCGGTCTCTCGTATATTTTCGTAGAAAAAAGTTAAAACTTGCAAAAGTTTATTTATTGCTTTCGTTTTTTCATATTTTATGCTTTTCTTATTCGTAGATTTAAATGACAATTTAAACATTAAAACCTTATAACATCTCGACTTTTCAAGAAATGGACTTATCCTTTTCACTATAGCATTCATGTTTGCCTTAGAAAAATAAAAGTTGCGGATGTTAATACATCCAAAATTTCATTAACATGTTTTTATGTATTCTTTTGCCAATAGAACTATCTATATCTTATTTAGTACCTTACTTAGAACTACACTATTAAGTTAAATTTAAGTACATGCATATATCTGTTATACATACTTAAATACTTTATTACTAGACCTAACAATCGAGGGGATATTTTAATACGTTTCGTCTACGAATTAAACAACACTATTGTGTTAAAAAAAATTAAAAATTGTAATGGTACGTTTATTTACTTGGAATTAAAAAATGTAAGCATATTTGATCAAATACGTACCATATTGACTGGTCAACTGGTGTGATGTATTATGAGAGAGACTCATTCCATTACAACAGAAATTAATAAATAGCAAACGTAACGGGGAATTCTCAGAATTGCATACATTTTCAAATTATTGAATGTGCCACGCAAATTTCGCAAATTATTACGCATAGCTTGTAAATACCAAAATTTGTTTCTACATCGAACAACTGTTTGATCTGTTCATTTCTATCTTGAATATTACAGTTTTAATTAAAAGCGTGATAATTACAAATAAAATGAAAATGTACATAAAAAAGTGAACATTACAAACTCATTTAAATGATTTTACCAAACGTTATACAAATGCAAACAATCAGATCATATGTGGAAATTTGTACAAAGAAAATTAAAACAAATTAATACAATTTTAAAATGTTATATTACACTTTTACTTGATCAATATTCTCTATAACATACTTTTTAATAATACTTTTCATTTGCTTTCTTTGTTTTCAGAAATCGCAAGAAAATCTAATATTGAAGTAACTTTAACCGTACATTCGAATACAAGCATTAAAAAAATCGAATCCGATGACCATTAAATTTAACGTAACATCAAAATATACTTTATCAGTGCGGAAGTAACTAAATTCGGTTTTCTATATTAAAATGCTTGCTTTCATCAGTTATGACGAGTGAGTAAATTATTCAATTTCCGAAATATACTACAGACTAAATATTTGCTCAATGGAGACCAATAAACGTTTTATAAGTCTACGTCTTCAGGGTGAGTGCGAAAGACCGTTTTCAAAATAATATTTTGAAATAAAAAAACACATCCGCTTCTACTATTTCTAGCATCGACGGGTGACTGACAAGAAGAGGCCAACATAATCCTTAACATAACAGGATATTAACTCACAAATATTAAAAGATACTCTTTACTTGAACATGGACTAGATATGTCGATTTAATTTATTTTTAAATTAAAATAAAGTGAAAAGTAATTTATTAAAAATATATGACATTTTTTAATCAAAATAAACATTTGTATTACATACAAAAGTACTACGGGTTTTTTGTATTATTACATAAATGTACATAACAATAATGGTTTGAAAGACATTTAAATTTTAAAACATTATTATATATCGACGTATGTATCTCTAAGAGCCATCTAACGATAATAGGAACGAAAAAACATTCGTTTCTTTAGCATCAAACCACGTCTCATCGAAGAGAAAAATATCACAATCGAGTCTTCCCTCAAACCACTTTATTGTAAAAACTGTATATATACCGAGCGCCGCTAAAATTAAACGCGTATAACAGTGTGTCGTAACGAAAAAAGAATCACATAAACTATAGCCATGAGCGCAAAACTTAATGTTACAACAGCAGCAGCAGCATACCGGAGAGCGCGACAAGAAAACAAGATAAATGCGCTGTAGCCTTTACAATATATTCTCTTTTTCCTTTTCTATTTAAAAAGAAGATATCAGGCAATTGGGCAGAGTTCCCCAGTATTGACCCTCTTCCAGAATTAATACCCGCAAGTATTATACTCCCACGTGTAAATGACAGCACTTTACATGCTGCATTGAATACATGCAGTTTAAGGGTCATGACTGTATAACCTTTATGCTTTTAATCTTAATTTTTCGATTTTTATTAATAATTAATTCTTCAGATAGGTAATTGTATTTAACCGAAACTGATACATTAGTTCAAAAAAGTCCATTTACACCAACAATTAAGAGTACCTAACCACCTTAAAATTTAAAATAAATTGGTTATGTATTTTTATATATTTTTAGATGAGAATGAATTATTCATCGTATATTACCTTTTTTTGGTACATTTGAAGATTTTATCAAAAATATACGGAAAAACTTTTATTATTTTTGTTGGTCGTTACCTAGGTCCCCTTGTTCAGACATAAAACCAACTTGTATATTTCTTGCTCTGTTGCAAGGTTTTGAGAGTCAAACTGATCGGATTGAAGTTTTTAACGTTTTATTCTGTTTAAAATACATATAATTAGGATATGAATGTGGGGATTTGAAAAACAAAATTATTCACCAAAGTTATTTCCTTTTTAGCCTGGATTATTCAATTTTTTTTAAATTTTATCGTTAAATATGGTGTAAGTAGGCTATAAGATTGGTCAATAATTTTGTTTTTTCAATTCCCACATTGATTATCTTATTATATGTATTTAGAACACAATAAAACTTCAAATATCTCGATTCGATCAATTTGGTTCGCAAAACCTTGCGGAAGCTGAAGAGATATACACATATGTATGACTAATCAAAGGAACGTAACGATCAAAAAAATAATAAAATAAATTTTCCGTTATATTTCGATAAACTATTCAAATTTACCGAAAAAAATAGGTAATATACGATGAATAATTAATTCTCGCCTATTAATAAATAATCAATTTATTTTAAATTTTAATGCGGTTAAGTCCCTTTAATTTTAAAAATTTGTTATCTTTATCAAGATAATCAGAAGTCACAATAAAAAATAAAAATAAAACTGTATGGGTGTTAATACTGAGATTCTCTCTCCTATATACCTCGCGTTATAAAGATAGTGGGCAGGCCTCGATGAAAAATAGGACGAGACTCGTGCTCAAGATCGAGAAACGGCGGTCCAGAGATGAAGGAGCCGGAAATAGAGCCTTATCGTATCGCTGCTGCTTCAGGCGGCAGCTGTAACGTGCAGTATTTGCCGAAAATACATCATCGTGGATGTAAAGCGTGGAGAAATCGCGCGGGCCGATGTTGATTACGCCGCACGAGATGAGATCTGTGCGCTCTTTGCTTTTTGGATTGTTGTCCCGATTGGTAAGTGTAGGTACATAAGAATTGGGGCAGTAGAGAGAGTCAAACGTGCCGTTTTGTTAAGCATATTTTTCTTCTGATTATTTAGGAGAAATCGAGTTAATTAAAGTAGTATGAATGACTTAAAGTTACTTTTTATGATTATTTTTTGTTAACTGACGATATTCATTTGAATTAGTGGCTTTTGAAGAAGTAACTTGTGGGTCAAGGTGGGTAAAGGTGATTCTAGAGATTAACGCACAACCAGATGCTGACAAATAACAGTGAACTAGATTGTCGTTCTTTTTGTAATTTGGGTTTTGTTTGCTGTACTGTGTAGTGTTTATAAAAGTTTTTTTTTAATTTTGAGTACTTTAAAACCGTTGAGTACTTTATTAAAAGCATATATAGAGGAGAAGAATGAGACTAACTTGCATACTGAGTAAGAAACTTCATTTATAATGATTTTAAAGGCTGCTGTACAAAAAGTATGAAATAAATTTATCTAAGTTGCAGAGATAGTTGCAATTTTTGAAGCATTTGAGTTTTGTGAAATCGCGCACTACTTATGTATAAGGCTTGTTCTTACAATTTATTATTTACTGATTTCATTGTTAAAGTTGTATTAAATTTAACTTAAAATCAATAAAACTTTAAATAAAGATGAAATTTTAGCTTATAATTTAAAATTTAGGCGGTGAGTAGTCAGTAGAAACTAATCCGCATATTAAGCCTGTTGAAATATAATACAATCTTGTTGAATAAAATCTAAAAGCATCTAGCTAATCTAATTGGAAATTTCAAAAATGTTAAAAATTAGTTATTTCTCCTTTACAAAAAATGCACTTATAATAATTGTATATAAGAATAATATTTAAAATATTACACAAAATTTTTTAGCCCTGAACTTAAAGCATGGACATGCTTGAAAAAAGTAAATTTTCAGAAAATTATAGAATGCTACATTCATAAAAAAGTGTAAGTATAAGCTAGCCTTGTTCTTATTGCAGTCACGTTTTGGTAGTTAAATTAAAAGTAAATGCATTTAATATTTGAAAAAGTTTGTAAATATATAATTTTTACCAACGACCAATAGCTTCATTAGTCGTAACATGCATATATCGTTGTTATTATGTCGGTATTTGATTTACCAAAATTCTAGGTACTTTACTTTATTATATCAATCAATTATGACATTACAAATATATATTTATTTACAAATCTGGTTAGCGAAAACATACGTTTTTTAATAATTTGAATTTTTACCATTTTTAATATTTTCGTTATTTCTGATATACTTTGAGTGAACTTTTTTTGCACAAATATTTCAAATGCAAATCGCACAACAAAAACGCTCCATCAACGCTCAAACAAACCGTTAAACTCCACCAAACCCACCCCCCCCCCCTCAAAAATCCCAGAAACGCTTCGAAAATTCGCTCTCCAAACAGCAAAGCACACCGAGCCGGCGATAAAGCCCGACTTTCATAGCCTCGCTAGTAAACCATCGGCGCTAATCTAATGTCTCTATTTAGGAAGCAGGAATTTTGAAAAGCCTCGCAACTCGAGAGGCGCGCGGGCGCTCTGCCAATGACGGATAAGAGGAATGCCACGCAGACACTTCTCTCGCGCTTTTGCGCGATTGTTTCCGCGGGAAAATTTTCGAAAGGACCGCAAGCTCGCGGAGGTACGCGCAAGCTCACTCTCTCTCTCTCTCTCTCTATCTCTCTCTTGTCTCAACAAGCCCATATATACGCGGCACGCAGCACTCGCCGCTCGGTTTATAAATAGAGCCGGCTTCGGCGATCTATGTGGCTCCTTTATTTCTCTCTATGTGTGCGTGCAGCTGTCGAGAAGCGATAGAGTGAAGAGCGAAGGAGAGAGAGGAGAGATGCTTTTTTTTTATAATAAATTATAAAATTTAATGAATTTTTTAATACATATTTTTATTTATATGCATACTTTCGCACAATTAAAATCCTCATCTAAATTTACATTTTGTAACATTCATTCCTATGAAGCGAGAACTTTAAAATTAAAGTAGGACGTTATGTTCAGTGACGAGCTGCAAAGTACTGTTATGGATTATATTGTAAATCAGTGCCTTTATTGTGAATCATTTGGGTTTAAATCATTATTATGAAATTTTTGCATTATTTATTTTCTTATTCTGAAAGCACTTATTATTCAAAATAGTAAAATAAATAATGCAAAACTTTTATAATAATGATTTAAAATCATACGATTCACTATTTAGGCACTGATCTACAACACTGTCCGTGACGGTACTTCTCGACCGCAACCTTAAGGGGAGATCGGAGCGAACTTTACAATTGTGACCTGCACCTCGCGCCGTATTCTTCATTATACGTCTAAAATTCACATAGTAACATCAAAATCGAGATTGATGATAGTTTGTTATTATGTAAAGAACATCGGACAACAGCAATTTTGTTTATTAGTAGCCTCAAAAGTCTTTTATTATGAAATATTGTTACAATTGACGAATGGAAAACGGTAAAAGTGATGGTCATCTTACCGTTTCTTAGCCTTACTGATATCTTCAGCTCGCGCCGTATTTTTCATTATTTTACGAAATTGTACGCAATTAAATACGCTTGAAGCTTTATAAACATTTATTATTATGACAAGAACACCGGACAACCGCATTTTTGTACCATAAATGACCACAAATCTTTATTTTTATGATATTAATTTTTGAGGTTAGGTAAAATCTGCACCAATCAGGATAGCTCCGACCTCCCTTTAAGGTATGGGTACACCAATTTCGAAATTTGGAGATTAAAGGAGGATGCCCATGGTGGCCCCCTTGAGGGAACTTATGTAACTTATGTAACCAACGCCATTGTTTAAAGCTCATTTTAATATGAATTTGAAAAAAATACGACCTCCTTAAGTGCGGATAAAGTTGAAGAAAATAATGTCTGTGGATTTGTCGCATTTAAAGACATGTCTAAAGTCTAACCATACTCGGGAGTATCTACTTATTTTTCCGAATTTTCACCACGTTTCTCTCAAACTTCCCCGCACATGGAAGGGTCAACTTTTTTCTTAAAATTCAAGTTTTAGTGAATTCTAAATGATGGCATTGGTTTATTACGTTCCTCTTCAACGGATAAAATATTATAAATCTATGGGCATCCTCCTTGCTTAGATTCTTTTAAATCAAGTATTTTACCAAAGAGACATACAAAAACTTATATATTAAAAAAAATCTAAAAAATTGTAAATAAAAATTATCTAATTTTTAAAATACTTTTTTACTTATAAAATAAATATTAAAAGCAAACAACGTAGGTAAGTACTTTCAATTACAACAACTTCAATAATCTCATCTATTACAAATTCTGAGACCAAAGCGCTTTTCGATAATTAAAAAAATGCTTTGATTTAATAGCTCTATTATGAAGGTGGCTCTTTAGTGATTTAAAACAGTTTTTGTATATCCGAGGATACAAATCTGAAAAAATACCTAATATCCGTACTATAAATACTACTTTTTGATACTAGTGCGATAAAAATGATTCTGGCACGAGTGTGAGTTTGTCGCTCGAGTCAAGCTAGTGTGACAATCACACTAGTGTGAGAATCATTTTTATCACGTGCATCGAACATTATTTTTTGACACTCCGTACAATAGCCACTTTTGTGTACGCTTCAGTTAGCACGTGTGCGTAAAAGTGGCACTTATCGTACAAAGTGTCAAAAAAGTATATTTTTCAGAATTTTTCAGATTTGTTTACTTCCTTAGATTCCAAAATATGCACAGGTTCGTGTGATATTTTAGACCAAAATACGGTAGATTTTGTAAAGTTCGCTTGCGCCAAGATATTCATCGAACAGATTATAAAATTCCACGTATTTAAACTTAATATTAAACTTGTAAAGATCTTTAATTTTATTTCGGTATGCATAATAGTGCCTATATGAAATAGAGAGTTCTTTTGCATCGCCCCCATATGGCGCGTTTATTTGCTGTTGTTAAAAAGCAATTTTAAGAAGATTAATTAGAATAAGCGATTCTAGAAAAATCAATCTATAGGTATATTGAAGAGAGAGAGAGAGAGAGAGAGAGAGAGAGAGAGAGAGAGAGAGAGAGAGAGAGAGAGAGAGAGAGAGAGCTCAAAGTATGCGATCGAGGAAAGGTAGATGATACGCAGTGAGATTATTGAATTGTAAAATGTATGCGCGATGTACTCAGTTGATGGTGCTATGTTGATGAAGAGAGAAGGGGAGCGGGTGAATGAAAACACGGGCGGGTGAGCTACTGCGTACAGCGATGAGGGTGGTAGAGAATGGACGGACAAAGAAGTGGACGAGAGATGAAAATACATGGTGGAAATTTAATGCAATAGACGAATGTATCGCGTTATATTTGCATATACTCCAATATTTGGTCGATATTATAAGGCGGTTCTTTCATAAGAATCGACCTAAAGAATACAAATTTACAGAATTAAATTATAAATATGAATATATAAATATATATTTATTTTTATAATCTATTAATATATTAATTATAAAAATGTATACGTGTTACAATATCAAAAACGTTATAATACCAAAGAAGGGTCTTTAAAAGAAAATTTTTTCGTAAAAAATTTCTATATTGCAAAATTATAGATATCGAGTAGAGAATGTTTTAACAAATGATCAGAAAATTTGTTTTATCTGATTTTAATTTGAAAGGTCTCATTTTGCTCCTTGAAAGATTTAAGGGAGACTTACCAATGTAAAACGTCGAAAAAACTGCAAAGGTACAGCCAATTGTTTATAAGACCGGACACGTGTTTTTGTAAGTTGCTGCGTGTACAAATAAACTATAGGCTGCCGAGCTTTGTTCCTTGCAGATTTATCGATGTTTCAACATTTTTATACATGTGCGTCACCCTGAAATCTTTTAAGGACCAAATGAGATCATCAAAATTAAAATCGGATAAAAAATAGAAAAGATTAATTTCTGTAATCATTCTCTAATTTACCGGATATCTAATTTTTCAATATCGATTTTTTCATGAAAAAAGATTTTCTGTAGCTCAAAGTACGAGTACCTTCTTTTTTATTATACGGAAGGACCACCTTCACTTTCAGAATATGTTAACTTTTGTGCAAAGATTTTATCATGATACTTTTGAAAAATTTTAGCATTAGCGTTTATCATTAGGTGCATAATTGTAAAAGCAATTATTAGCGGATTGCTTAGAAACTCTTAGAAACTCAACAAAATAAACTCAACTTAAGCCTTAATTGGCACAAGAGGTCAACCTTACACATATTTTTGACCTATTATTTAATTTTTTGTTATAAAACAATTACATGAAAATTTAACTTTTTGTCTGAAACAAATTTGTCCGTAGTCGTAGATATTCAAGTTTAAAAATAGTTTGGGGTCAATTTGACCCCTTGTGCCACATAAAGATTAAAATGATCAAAACAGAATTTTAAAAAATAAGATTAACTATGCTCTATAGTAGTGAAGATCATTATCATAAGTTGAAAACCATACATGTGCTAAAAATTTGTACAAGACAAATAAAATTTGAACAAATACGAATCTTTCACGTAAAAGTTGATACTTATTTTGATTTGTACATCTACAATTTTAACACAGTCTTCTATAATGCAAAACAAAATATAGTTAATCACCGATCAAGAATGGTACAAGACCTAAATTTATTAAAATTAAGAGGACAAATTTACCAAATGAAAACAAATCCAGCATAATATTGAAAGCAGCCGAATCCAAATAAGCTCGTGGGTACAATATATGCCAAAGCTCAATAGCGAGGGAGAGAGCGCAAGAACGGAAGAGCCGCGTGATTCAGAATTCAGATTCAGCGGTAAGTTAGAAAAGAGAGGAGTGACGGAATTATTTATCCCTCGTGTACCTCAAACACGTGCCATTACCGAAAATACTCGCGCGGCAGAGTTGGCTTGGCTCAGGGGCACCGCACCGCGAGCGCGCACGTTTTCTCTCTCTATACACTTCCGCGCGCGCAGCGTGCCTTGCGTCTCGTAAGCATCAGCGTATAGTATACAAGTCGCTCTCGCCTACAATTCGTCGTCGTTTTCGCGCGAAAGCGCGCTGCCGAGCTTTATTACTTTGTTGACGCCGTCCTTCGCCCGATTGTGTAATGACTTTTTGGGGGCGTTTACTTGGAACGAAGTTTTAATCGGGCATATGGTAATGTTTGATATATTAGATTTGCATTAGTTATGCGCAGAATTGTAATTGTAATACGTGCAATGCATAAAAGAGACGATAATCTTGGAAAATTCTATATAATGTTAAATTCTCGCTAATTATTGAATTCAATATTAAATTCTACGCTGAATTGCTTGTATAATAATAAATTACAACCTGTCTCGAGATTAATATCAAGTTTTATAATGCGAAAGTTTCAAAATTCGATCGAAATATAATTCATCGAAGTACATGCACGAAAAAAACTACTATTGACTAGAGTTGCTAAAAATATGGTTGGAGCAGCAATTTGCCATTGTTAGTACGGAAACAGCAGAAAAATCGCTGTTTTAGTAACATTTGACTACTTTAGCAAAAGATTTGTGACCTACACTCCCAACATTTTTTATCAATTTTGTCAAATAGAACGCAAATATAGAAGTTTAATTATTGCTAATAAAGTTAAAAACAAGAAAATGGATATCACAGAAGAATTAGATATCACTTGAAGCACTTTATTAATAATGTTAATTACTTTATAAACAATCTTTATAACTAAAATATATTTATTAATACATTACAAACTTCTATCATTCGAAAAAATTATTTTTTTCCATGCATTTTTCATGGAGATTCCACTGTATAATTATCCACGACAGATATAATAATTTATGCGTTTTTGTTTTGACGTAGATTTGGTATGCAGTATAAAATCAGTACTATAGAGAAGGTGGAGGTATATAAGAATGTGCTTGAGTTATGTGACTTTGTTTCAATTTTGTGAGTCATTACGGAAGCAACAAGATGAAGTTATTTTTGACTTTTTGTAAATCAACGATATTATATTCTTATGATTCATAATTTCTTGTTCAATAAACAATTTATTATAATCTACATTTTTACAATATTATGACACGTTAGATGTTACTTTAAACGTAATTCAAAAACGGTGTTCCTTTTTATATACTTTAGTAGAGTTTTATATTTTTGGCATGATTTTGGACTATACACTACAGAATTTAAAATTTTGGAAGCCACTGCCGAGTGGATTATTTTAGAAGCTATTAAATGCCACGTACGTTAATTGAATCATTTATTACTGTACTGCGTAGTTTTGTAAAGAGCATTTATAAAAATAAATTATGAAGTAAAGCTATATATTTATTAAACGTTATATATATATATATATATATATATATATATATATATATATATATATATATATATATATATATATATATATATATATATATATATCCAATGTGGGTGATTTCTTTCACCTGGATAATTACTGTTAAACTTACTAATGTAATGTTTTTCGAACAGTTTTAAGATCGCGTATATATAAGCAGATTTCATAAACGTATTATCGTATGAACAATAAATAAGTAATCAAGTGAAAAACATTAATAAAGAATTGTTTTGTCAATCAAAGAACGTTGTATGGTTCGTAACACTACCGATACTTTATCAATTTAACTCGTTTTCATTCGTTAAAATATCAGAGACCTCCCGAGTAAAAAAGATTTATATATTATTATATATAAAATTTCATATATATGTATATATAGTTATATATAAGTTTTGTCTCTATATAACTATATATATTTATATATATAATCAGATATAATTATATATAATTATATATAGTTATATATAGTTATATAGAGACAAAACTTATATATAACTATATATAATCATATATAATTATATATAATCGTATATAATTATATATAACTATATATGATTTTATAAATAATTATATATCATTATATATAAATCATTTGTTTACTCGGGCGGAAACAACAAAAAAGCTAATATACTCACCACTTTTGCCGACACCGGGCGCGCCAATCACAGCCACCTTAACCTCGCAGAGTGAGCTCTTCTTTCTGCGTATACCTCTAATCGCATTGGACGTCATGATGATCGGGACATCGGGACTCCAGTAACTACCTTCATTGACGAATCCAGCTTGCGAACCTACTGCAATCTGCGACTCCTAAATATACTGCCAGTCTTTAAAAAAGAAGAGTTCAAATGAAAAAGAAAAATAGTTAGTAATTAAAATTAACAAATACGATCTGTCTGACAAGGAGGATTTCCGGACCCTGGGTGTTTCCTGATACTTAAAAGTGAACTACAGTACCCGAAGTTTCATCTCATAGGCCCCTCTTCATAATATATAACCTATGCACCAAATCTCCCTTATTTTCGTGAAAAATAGTATCTATTCTTCTAATCATAACTCATATATTCAGACTTAAAAAGTGACCCAAAAGTATATTAATATAGACTTCCACAGTTATTAATGATAAAAGATAATGAACGAAAATGCATGAAAATTCAAGGCATCATCAATCTTTGTTATTCTGTGAATTTTTATGAATTTTTGTTCACTATCTTTGACTAATAATAACTTCGAAACAAGTTAATATTTTAAAATGTTACACGTGTCCATATAAAGCTCTTTCCGCCTATTTTAGTATACTACTGGGTCCTTCTTTAAGTCTGAATACATGAACAGTTATATGATTAGAAGAAAGGTACCATTTTTCACTAAAATAAAGGAGATTTGGGGCACAAATGGTTATATATTGAGTTATATATTATGATGGGTCTCTGAGATGAAACTACGGGTACTGAGTTGATTTTTAGGTACCACGTAACACCTCCTGAAGTCTCATTAAAATTCACGACCCAGGACCCAAAACCCCTCCTTGTGAGTAAGATTTGGTAAAAGAAAAGAATAAATGAAAAATTTTATGCTGTCAGAGTTAAAATTTAATCACGAGTCAGTAAAAGTATACTGCAAAATTAAGTGGATGCTTAAGTGTTACTGGCGAACATACAACCACTTTAATACTATTAGAAAATACCATTTTTAAAATCCTCTGGAAATGAAGTTAAATCTATATTTTCAATTACATTTACAAAAATCAAATTTAGATGCGTATACCTGATACGTGACAATAAGTGTGGTAAAATATGCGTAAAAATTAAATTAAATTTTTTAGCTTTTCTTAGGCAGATCTACAAATATCATCTTCAAATAAGTTTAAGATAGATCTTATATACTTTAAAGGCTTTGTTTAATATTTATAAATTCTTACAACTTTGACTACTTGGAGGATATATCCTCTATACATAATAAAGTAAAGTATTCTGTGTACTAAAAGTGCTTGGACTTTTCTACGATAGATGATTTATTTGAAAACTTCATTTTTACTGAAAATATTGCTTACGCATAGCAAATTTATGATTGTTGTTGCAAATGGGCTCAAAGGACTTCGTTAAATATAAAAATACATATTAGATTTAATTTGAACATATTATTCAGTCATAAATTTTAGTGCTTTTTCAAAATAGTATATTGTGTACCTAGGGTGCAAAGTGGTCTTTTTTAGACCGAGTGTGGAAATTGCGTTTGCGAACCGAAGACGAGTATTGCAACAACACGAGGTCAATAAGCCCACTTTGCCCTTGGTGCACAACGTATTTTTTGTAACACATGTATTGATTTTTGCGTTTTTCTGGCATATTAAGCGGGGCTAAATATATATATATATATATATATATAATAGTAATTTTGCGAAAAATTTTAGCGGGTGCAAAAGTAACTTTTGTGCCCGCTTATTACTTTTGCGCCCGCTTATTTACTTTTGCGCCCGTTTATGCGTATTAGCGCCCACCGGTCTGAAAAAAGGTCTTTTAGGCCCGTTTAATAGGTATAGAAAAACGCGAAAATCGTGCTTGTGTTACAAAAAATATATTGTAAAATTGTAATATGTGATACAAATTCTAAATTAATTAATTTTAAAGCTTAGGCAGTTTTAGCATGCTCAGAAATAGGGTGGCTTATATAAGTACCTGTTATGTCTGCTCAAACGTCACGCGATTCGATCAACGCAAATCGCTACGTTTAACGACGAACTTCGTGTACAAGAAAACAAAACAATGATAAGTCTGTTGGTGACACCTGATAAGAGTAGACGTGTTTGTAAATAGAACATTAACATTGTATTTATTAAATATCAAACGCGGAATATAAAGTATACTTAGTTTAATTCGTTTATAAATAAGTGTACCTTATTTAATAACCCGAAACTTGCAGTTATAACATTCCTATTGTTCGATGTTATACGACGTACAGAATACTTTAAATAATATAATATCTTTGAAGTAATCAAAATCTAAGATTTTATAAATTTTAAACAAAATCCTATGAACAGTTATTTTTAAATATTTGAAAATACCGGCGCACGTATACCTTAAGAGGGGGTTGGATCTATTCTAATTGGTGCATACTTTACCTAACCTCCGAATTTTATATCATAAATATAAAAATGTGTGACCATTTATAAGTACAAAGATGCGGTTGTCCGGTGTTCTTGACATAATAATAAATGTTTATAAAGTTTCAAACGTATGTAATTATTCAAAATTTTTACTGAATAATGAAATATACGCCTTGAGGGCGCCGATAAGGCTAAGAAACGGTAGATGACCGTCAGTTTTAACGTTTTTCATTGGTCAATTATACCAATATTTCATAATATAAAATTTTAAGATGTTAATAAACAAAAACGCTGATGTTCGGTATTCTTTACATAACAACAAATCGTTATTAATTTTGACTTTTATGTTGCTATGTAAATTTTAGACGAATAATGAAAAATACGGCGTGACGTGGAGGTCACGATGGTAAAGTTCGCTCGGGCCACCAGAATATAAGGTTTTTGTGGTTCGCTGATTAAGAATCCAATATTCGAATTTAAAAATTCCAAAATACCAGATAAAAAATGGATTGTCCAATTATCAGTAAATATAAGCAATTATTAAAAAAATAGTTTGGATAATGATGGCACTGACCGTTTTGTTTATTTTTTTCAGGGAGACCTCTTCAATTATAAATTAAAAGTTACCGAGAGATAAATTAAAATTCACAACCTCGAAGAAAAAATAAGAAAGCATACATATATACCGAGAGGTTGTTTCAAAATTACTCCGGGCTACGGGGCGGCGATTGATGGCTTTCGAGCGGCGCGGCTAAAAATTGCACCGATGCCTCCTTTTCTTTTCGCTTTCTTTCTCTCACTCTTTCTCTCTCTCTCTCTCTCTTGCTCTCCATATTTCCGGATCAAAGTGCCGAGTGATTTTCCTTTGCTCTCGCTCTCTTTCGCTCATCTCTTTTCCTTTCTCTCTTGGGCGCGCGCTTCGGACGCGCGTTTACGTTTGAAGAGGCATTGACCCCGTTACTTAGTTTCGCGCCGTGCCTTCGCCGCGTATTTCGGCTAACTTCGTATCTATAGAGATAGAAGCGCGCGCCAGAGAGCGTGAAAGGGATTTTTGCCTCGCGGAAAAGCCTCGCAACGGAGAGGACGGAATATGAATAGTGAGTTACGAGATGCAGATGCAGATTGACGCCACGGGTTATTAGAGCGGAGCGAGAAGTTTGCGGTTTGGTTTTCATCGTGCGGCGCGCTAGGTGCTTGTGGCTCGATTTACGAATGGTGTAAATTTTCAATTGGATTTGGTGGCAGTGCGCGAATGTTATTGTTAAATTTATTTACGAATGACCGATTGCCTTGGAAGGAAACATTTTATTCTGAGCCAATTTAATGGATTTTGGTTCTGTTTGTAGGTACATAACAAAATTATCAGCCGCGTAACCGATTTTACGAAAGAGAGGTGATCCTACATGTGAGAAACGAATTTTATTGAAGTCACGGGAGAGGTTTGCTGATACCTAGATGAATATAAATTTGTACTAGTATGAGTGATTACTGCTGTCCCAATCTTGAGTTACATGCTTTTTCTTTTATCGAAAATACACATTTATAAGTGAAAAATGGCACCTCTATTAATAGTAACACATTGTCTATTCAATATGTAAATCGTTACAGGATACAAGAAAACGATAAATAAATAAATAAATAAATGCTTTAATTTGAAAGTTTCTCTTTGTTAAAAGCTTATTTTGTTTTAACTTTGTTGCTGATTAGAAATTGATCTAAAAATTAAATAAAAATTAAACTTATTTAATTTGCTATCGACTATATTTAAATCGGTCATAGTTTTGGAGCAAAATAACCTTTACAAACGAAATCTCTCTCAAATTAAAACATTTATCTTCTTTTTTCTTCTTGTATCTTGTAATGATTTATAGATTGAATCGGTACTCAGCTATATGACTATAAGAAGTACCATTTCTTACCGGTCAAAATCTTCATTTCTAAGCAATAAATAACATCTATAAAAGCATTATCAAAATTTGTTTCATATAGGTAGCATCATCTTCTTGTAAGCTAACTTGTGGTCATATCAATTAACTGTGGGATCATCAGTAAAAACTTTACAGTTAACGATAAGTTTTACATTTTGCAATTCAGATTCTCTTTATACATTAACGTTCTATGACAATGATTAAACAAATTTCAAAATATTTTTCCTTATCATACTACAAAGTTTTATGTAACATTCGAATTTAAGCTTTTTGTCAAATGTAAGAACAATAATTTAGAAATTTTCTTCTGGTTTTATTATACTAAAATATGCACACAAAAAAGCACAAAGATAAAACATTTGATTCAACTTTATTCTAAGTAACAACATCATGATGCATCTAACCGATTTTATCCTTTATCTATTTTAGAATAAAATGACATTATTTTATTTAACTTTATTTCTTTGATTTGTTAGAACTATACTTGGACCTAAGTTTTGCTTCACTTGATCATGACTTTCCTATTTTAGTGCATAGAATTTACACCTTTACCGATGCAATACAAAATTAAATATTCAACACGATTTCTCTTGTCACTTAATAAAACCCAATCCATTCGCATACCTTAAATCGTATTATATATCCAGTCTCTCGAACAATTTCAGCTATCTCTTCAGCTAAGCCAGCATACCCTTCCACACTCAAAACTCCAAAAGAACTTTCACACAAACAAAAAATCTCCATCCACCTTCGAACAACTATAAACTCTCTACACAGCGATCGTATCGAAAAATCGTCTGGTCCATCCGAGAGTCCACGCATCCGTATCGCAAGCCCTCAAGCTCTTCGATTCTACTACGCGCGTGCGCGTGCACTTGGTTGGTCCACCGCGTTTATTGGCCCGAGCCCGACTGTCTGCGCTCGCTGACTACTAGTTCTCGAGTCTCGGTTTTCTCTCTCTCTCTCTCTCTCTCTCTCTCTCTCTCTCTCCTCGTCTTCGCTTCGCTTTTGCTTTTGCTTTGCTCTTTGCGTGCGAGCGCGTGCCGCGCTTTTCGGTTGCTTATGGGTTGTTGTTTTCCTGTCCGTCCTTTTGCTATAGGAGCTTTTTTCGAATTTCGGAGGCTGCGACTGTCCGCGGTGCAGTGGGAAATTCCGCGGAAAGACGACACGATGAAGGTGGAAAGGATGAGCCCGAGCGGGAAAATTAAGGTTTTTCCTGAAGGTGGGTTAGTTGAGGGGTGAAAAAGAACTTTGATTAGGTTTGGAGATTGCTTTGAGGAGAGTGACGAGTTTGATCAGATGTTTATATTGGTAAGAGTAGATCGTAAGAGAAGATTATCATGTAAAGTGCATTAGCTCGGACGTTTTTAGACTAGTCATTTTGTTTATGGTAGAAATTCCGTAAAAATGAGGGAAATACAGAAAAAAATTATTTCACTGTCATGAAATATTATTATGTAAAGTAACTACGCAATACTGATTAAATAAAGCCTTTCTATTTACGAAAAAAAATTTTATAACCAAAAAATAACAACAATTAACGCGCGTTTACAACCCAACAAACTTTTATTTTTAAACTTAAGATTTTTTGAGATGATCTTTAAAATCCTTTGATAATTTACAAGATATCCATCGTTTTAATTTTTAAAAAATACTTAATCAGTGAAGAAGAATATCTATTTGTTTATAATACTTTTAATCACAGTACTAATTATTGCGTATCACATTTTATAAACAAATGTACACTGTTCTTTGCTAATTGAGTATTTTTAATAATTAAAACGATGAAGGTCTTGTAAATTCTCTAAGAATCCTAAAAAGCATCTAAAAATCATATCCCATATAAATAATTAATGATTGCGAAACATGTATCGAAGTATATCGAATTGAGAGGTACCTATTCTATATTAATTTACATTTGTTAAATATTATTTTGCTTTATATATAGTTTTAAAAATCATGTTTGCCTTTCCTCTATCTATTAACATAGTTAATTTTATTAGATATCATCATATTACTTTTTCATTTTTTATTAATAATCGAGATTGTTACGCAGCTAGGTTCACGTCGATCAACGAAACAGAAAATAGCGCGAAGTTTGATTTTATATAATAACCTTAAATTGTAGCTTAGAATTTGTAAATTATTTTTTTTCAACATTATAATTATATATGCCTATGAAATATCATTCAACACAATGTGCAGGTGTGTGCGGTCACCGGCGATGGTGTCTGAGAAGACCTCCTCGTGAACTTTGCATGAATATGTAAAATGAGATATCCATAAATATGTCTACGAGCATAGTGTCCTCGAAGACGGCGTGTAAATTACGCGGAGCTCCCGAAGACGAGGTCCAGGTGTTACGCACCAGAAAAAATTAAGTCTAGATTATTCGCTCCGAACCTTCTAATGCATACGTGGACATGCGTGTATGCTTCCAGTTGTTCTCGGAGATAAGGTCCTGGTGTTAAGCCCAGTAAAAAACAAGTCTAGCTTGTACGCTCCAAGGTTTTTGATGTTTACGTGGACATTCTCTTCGAGTGAGACGTGTATACCACCAGATGCTCTCGAAGATAAGGTACAGGTGTTACGTACGGAGAAAAATGAAGTCTAGATAGTGCGCTTTGGGGCTTTCAATGTTTACGTGAACATTCCCTTTGATTGAAACGTGTATACCACCCCGGCCTCTCGGAGAAGGGTTTCAGGTGTTATGCTCGGAGAAAAATGATGTCTAGATAGTGCACTTCGAGGCTTTAGATGTTTTCATTGATATTATCTTCGAGTGTAACGCGAATACCAGCCGGGGCTCTCGGGGAAGAAGTTCAGGTGGTATGCACTACCAAAAATCAAGTTTAGATTGTGGCTTTTGATGTCTATGTGCATATTGTACTTAAGTACAGTACCTAGGTCACCCTGAGCTTTCGGAGATGAGGTCCAGGTGTCGTACATAATAGTAAAGTATGTGCACCAATGAAAATGTATACCACCCAGGGCTCTCGGAGAAGAGGTCCAGGTATTACGTACTAGAAAGAATCAAGTCTAGCTTGTGCTCTTCGAGGCTTTTGACGTATTCGTGTATATTGCCTTCGAGTATGGTGTGTATACTACCCTGATTTCTCGTAAATGAGATCCGGGGCGCCTTCCGGAATGTCAATTTTTGTATGTCCGTTCTGATGGCACCAAATATTTCAGAATACAGAATTGATTAAATCGTACATCGGAAATACTTTAATATTCAAAAATTTTATTAGAAAATATTTTTAGTATAATTTTAATGACCACTTTTTAATTAAGAGTTGTGCAGATAATGTGGATACCTTAAGGAACTTTCGATTCCAAGTAAATATATATCGGGTGTTGGGGCTTCGGAAACTATTAGACATGTTATTTGAACCTTTAACTCTAATGCCTCATGAGTTTCTTAGCAAAAAAATTACTCTCTGAATTTCAATTGGTGAAGTTCTAAGTAGTTAAAAATTGGCCACTTTACCAACACTGTTGGTAAAGTGGCCATCTATCAGTTCTTATGGTAAAGTCATATACTTTAACATAAAAAATGATTCTTATGCATGAAGCAATACTAACAATAAATATTTAAAATGTAAAGCAGTATAAAATTAAACTTTCCTCCAAATAATCAAAATGTTTAACTATTCTTTTTCTTTAATTAACACAAACCAAAGTTATAACAAAATTTCTTCTAATATTTTCACAGGATTATCTACATCATGATTTTTAACAGAATAAAGAATATTTTCTGGACGATAATTTCCCTTGGTCTTCATATTTAGTCCCACATATTTAGGGGGGCCAGGGCATATTTAAGACCTATTTTACGTATTTTGATACCGGATATATTCTTTTATTTTTGGCAGTCAAAGTTTTTATACCACGAAAATGCGTAGAATAGGTCCGACATATGACCGGGCACCACTAAATATGTGATACCATCTGGATGGTGGCCCATGTTTAGGGATTCCTGGGAGAATTTTAGACCTCTTTCAGACATTCTAAAATACGTAAACTATCCGAAAAAGGTATCCATGGATACTATTTATGGATACTCAGTATTCATCGAAAGTATCCGTCGGATACTTTTGTCAGATACTCAGTATAAAATAAAAATTTACTTTTTTCGGATACTCAGTATTCGACGAAAGTATCTGTCGGATACTTTTTTCGGGTAATTTTTTAAATCGTGTATATCGTCTTAATATATGATGTACAATTCTTAGAAATTGATAATTCGATGTTTCTTCTTGATATTTTCAGAAAACAGAAAAGTATCCGAACATATTTTACGGTCGAATACTTGCCGAACTCTACACACAATCAATAATATCATTTATACACCTCTGCAGATGTAAAACAAACATACAGAAAATAACTGTTATTTGGTTGTTATTTCAATTTTATACAGATTTCCCATAATTCATAGTGTAAATATTCCAACATTAATACTGATCCAGTTGTCGCCACCTGACTTGCACGGAGCGAATAACAACGATTTATTAAATTAGTATGCTACTTAGAAAATTTAAAATAATCGATTTTTTTCTTACATATTTTAAAAGTATATATATCCAAAAATACACAGTAAAATTTTGACCAAGAAATTCTGATTTTACCGACCGAAAATAGCGATTTTGAGTAGGTACCTTAGAGCGCGCAGTATGGCACTTTAAGGAGACGTCGGATACCGACAGTAGATTCCTACTATCCTACACACGTATTTCGTTATTTATTTACAAAGTTAATTGTTTAATGACAAAATAATAGCTGTCCCCAATTTGTTTTACAGTAACCTAATTATATGTCCAAGCTGGTTTCATATGATTGTTTTGTTTTCGAGAAAACTTTGACAAACTTAGTATGTAAAGGTTAATCTCCACGTAGTTGGCCCTTTTAGTGTGTCAAAGTTTTCTCGAAAACAAAACAATCATATTAACCCAGCTTGGACATATATGTAGATTACTATAAAACGAAGCGGGGACAACTATTATTTAAAGAAAAATATGATTTCTCTTAAAATTATGAATGAAAACTCAATTAGACAAGGACAGAGATATCCGGCGTCCCCTTAAACTTTAAACGCGCTTTTCTCAGAACAACATTTTTCTGACACTCGGAATTAATATCTCGCGAACGAAATAACCAATGGCTTTAAAACTTTCGGATGGTTGCTTGTAATATTTTAATTGTTTTTCATATTTTATAAGCCTAAACATTGCAAAAAATAACGTGAAAATTGAGCTTTGTTACACTTAAACTAATGAAGAAAAATTTTTTTTTTATTTTATATGATTGTACGAGGACTTATCCATTTCGCCAGTGATCTACCCTTTACATAATAATTTTTGTTAGAATCATCGATATTAGGCAGTGGTCGATTCGAACGCGTCGAGTAGCTTTCTATCCACCTTACCTAAAGTGCGAAATTTTTTTGTATCATAATAAAACAATTTAAAAGTTTACTAGTACTACTTACTGGTCATTTGCTTAGTTTTGACTATTTTTATTATAAGACTTAGTTCAAGTGATTCGTAATTAAATATTTTACATAATTAAGTGCAGTAATAAAATAAGAAACTTTTATCAGAAACATAACAAGAATATGTATTAAGATGGTAAGAGGGTGTCTACGTATCTAAAAAAATGGGTAAATTATAGTGTTGTGGACACCATAAATTAAAAGTAATTTAATAAACAAGTTTTATAGTCAAAAATAACATTCTAATGGACAATTTTTATTAAGTACATTTAGAGCTACATATTTTTCAAATGACTCAAGTTACCAGTGGTTGAGTCTCTATGCAACACTTGCACTGAGAGAAATGGTTCGCTAATACCATAAATGTATGATTTATAACGTTCTTGTGTAGACGTAAGCAAAAATTCGCTAATGGTTATCCATTTTGAGTATAAACAACCGACTTGCTTGTTGCCACTCCTTTTTGGTGTACGTATATATTGTAATGGCGGAATATAACTATTTTCTTCTATTTTCAATATCCTCAATGCCTAGTATAAACCATTGGTTTCTAACTAGTGAATAAAGTTGAAAAAGATTGTTCTTTATCTATTGTTATCCCATGTATGACAGTTGATCTTATATCTACACTAAATACTCAAAGCTACCAACATTTTGCTAATGGATAATTAATCGCCTCTATGATGCTTATTTCGCTACTGTCTACACTATTTTACGTTATGGTATTACCAAATTATTTTTCTCAGTGAATGAGTATGCCGTAGGTTTTCTCTACAATGTATGATCAGCAAGACCTGTTCTATATGAAAAATATGATTCAAAATAACTGTCTTCATTGCAATGACCACTAAGATTGATAGACAGTAGGCAACTACTTAAATATTTCTACATAATTGAAAAATTAATTTAAATATTAATAAATTCTCATAAATTATGCACGAATTTAGAAAATTTTTAACGATTAGTTATTTTTTATCAGTATTCTGCAAGAAAAAATTCATGAACCATGCCTTGAAAAGAGAAAATACATCAAACTCATTTTGGAGTAAAAGTCATGCATTGAGGCTCGACCATTAGTAAAGGTCTGAGTATATATGCTCGAGTACGCGACGAGAACTCTACGCAAACGTGCAAAAACTGGCATTGTCCTTTAATATATTTAAAAGCTAGTAATAGTTTGAACCACGAAAATTGTAATCATTAACGTCCAATATTTTAATTAGATTCTTTCAATTCAAAAAAATAATATTTAACTAATTAGAACCAATGTTGTATCAAGGGTTAATATAGGGCGTTTGCGTCACTTATTACAGTATGCCTAGACCTTAACGTGAGTTATGTACAAGTTACACAGCTCTAAAAGAGTTAAAACAGTTCATTAAAAGTATATTTTTTACTACAAAACATGTCTTAATTTTTTTTAAACTAGGAAATTTTATTTTTTATGATTATATGATTACATACATAAAAGAAGGATGTTTTAAGACCTATCCAATATAATTAACTGCCTTGACCGTCACTTATAGATATTAAAACAGTGATAAAACACGAATTTTATAAAATCTTCCTGCCTAACAATTTTTTGTGAAATGCTAAAGAACTAGTAACATATGATATGTTATAACAGTATTGAAAAATGAACAGAGAGAAAAGTTTTTTTTGTCAATTTATATTTATTATTAGTGATGTTTAAGATTTATTAAATAATTTTGCAATAGATTAGCTCATATTTTAGTTAGAAATGTCATAAATTAACCTTTATATATTTATTTTAGTGAAACATATTTCTGTAGTAATGTTTAAAATGTGTCAAAATAGACGTATACAAATTTTTCAGACTATTTCATTAAAAATTGATGCGCAGGAACTATTTTGAAGTTTCAAATTTGTTGTTTTGAGTAAAATGCATTTTAAAAATGAGTAATAACGAATGTAAGAATTTATATTTTTCTTTAAATAAATTGGTTTAAGAAGGTTTAAAAAATATAAAAATTATGTATCTTTAATTATTAGCATTTGAGCTTGCATCGTATAATGTACAATTAATGTTCACCCTAGGCATAGTCCCCTTTTGGCTGGATAGTTCTCCATCTCTCACTTTCTCTCTTATGTACTTTTCCTCTTTTGTTCCGTTTGAAAACAAGCTATCACGTGATTAGGAATTTTAATGATTCCTAAGAACACAGGTATTAAACACTTACCATTATGTAGAACTGTTTAAAATATTAAAAAAAGAAAATCCTAAAAATTGGTATACTCTTCCCTTAAATCATCCAAAATATTGCAAAGCAAATAGAAAGCAATAAAGGTTTTGAAAAATTTTAAAAGAAAGTCAACATCAAGCAATTTTAACATAAATTTTGTAGCGTAATGTCAAATGTAAAGTAGGCCAAAAGACGAATGTAAACTAATAATAATAGTCCTACAGGTTGCAAAATTTTAAATAAAATTCAATTATCCATATTTTAAGCTACAAAAAATAATTTTTGGAAGAGTTAAAATAGTTATCAATATCTTATTTTGAAAAATGTTAATGATCTTAAATATAGCTGATTTTGCCTGTTTTAAATTTGCAAATGTCATTTATGTGAATTCTCTTGTTCATTTTTTGATGCTGCTTACATACTTATTATTTGTTTTTGCATGTTATTTTTAGGCAGTGTTAGCATAAATTTTCTGCTTCTCATTGTCGTTATATTTTTAACTAACGTCAACATTTTTTTACAAATATAATATATAAACGTAGATTTAAAAGTAATGTCTGTGCTTGAAATATATACCTCTAAGTTAACCCATAGACAGTGCTACATATATCATACATGGTACATCCTTTTTTTGAAATAGTTAAGGAAAACGAATTTTCCTCAGTACTACAGGGTTTAGGAAAAAAAAAAGAATTTTGTATGGTAGCCGTCAAAGGATTAATTAAGTTTCTTTTTCCTTTTGATTATAAACTTGATTGATTATTAAAACCATAAATAGTTCCTAGAACATAAAATATTGATTTACTAACTGAACTATTTACCATAATTTTCAAATAAGCCTGCATTTTTTAATAAGTTAAAAATATTAAATAATTACTTTGAATAATTTAAAACCTCTAATTTGATGGTATAAGTTTGATGAATTGATAAAATAGACTTCTACGTTACCATAACAGTTAGAGTATTCTTGGACATGCTTCACATTAATAACGCACGATTTTCGAGGTGGCAGCACCACCACAGCAGCTAAACATAAAAGATCCTCTTCTAAACTATCGTTGTTACTGCAGATTTCTACTTTGACTTTGAATAAATATTTTATCTTTGAAGAAGTATATTCATTTATTTAAAATATTCTGGTAGTTTGTCTTGAACAATTGCTGTTATTTTTTTATCATAAAAATTCTGTAAATTTCTTTTATTCGGACATCCACCAAAAATCCATTCCAAGGCTCGAGATAAAGATGACTTGGTTATTTCTAAAAATGTAATGGATGCAGTACAGAAATTTATTTTGACAACGCAACTTATTACATTTATAAGAGATGTAAAAATTATTAATGTAAATATGAAATTTTTGTCTACGAAAAGGCAGGTTTAGTATTAGGTACCTGTTTTCAACTTTCCGTCATTATAAAATGATGCTTCTTTAGATTCGTTGAAGCAATTTTTATTAATTTGATTACGCCTTTCAGTTGGATACGAAGAAGCAGACTCAGTATTACCTGTTATCAACTCTTTTTCATTGCAAAATGATATTTCTTCAAATTTGTTAATGCAGTTTTTATTATTTTTATTATGCATTTTAGTTACGTGAGATATACTGCAAGTTTTCGGCTGCACTAACTGATATTAAATGGATTTGATACATATAATTCATTTTAATTTGAATGATAAATATATCTATTAAATTTATTCAATATTAAATAATAAAGTTACTTTTGAATTATTGTGCCTGTTATTAAAGTTTCGATTTCTTAAATTCGTGGAGACAGGGTAGATTATCGGCGCTGGTCTATCAAGTTTGTCGTGAGTTTGATAATTAAAGTGAGACTTTGATTCTGTTTGACAATCAGTTTCACCTTAAATTAATTTGTATAATGTAAAATGTGTAAAATAATAATTATTTTATTTGTAATACTGATTTAATAAAGTTACGTGTGTAAAAGTTTTCATTATTATCTAAGTCTTGAATTGCTTTATTATATTCACTTTCAGTCCAGTCTGAGAGTTCGACTTCTGATACGCTCCATAGTTTCTGGTTAAAATTGCCCTTAGAAATATGAATTACAATCATGGATACAATATAAAACGAAGAATTTATTTTGTGAAGTAGAATAAGGGCGGAGTCTCATGTAAATGAAGTGATTTTAAAATACTTTTTTTACGATGAAATTATTTATTATCATTTACAATACTTTTCTCACGAATAAAGGTACATTTGAAACAGTAAAAAAATTGCTCCTCTAAAAACAGCGGGCAAGCTGAGAGCCTTAAAAACAGTCTGAAACGTACAATCCAAATAAATTTTCTTTAGTATGAAAATACCATGCGAACAGCGAATGAATCAACATTTGGAATAAAAAAGTGTAAAATGAATAGATGGAGAGTCTTAGAACAAAATTTTACGGTTTTAAAAAGAATTGGTGTTTTATTTTGCGATTATAATTTCATAAATTCTTAAATATTCAAGGTTCAACAGCATTAAAATACGATTATTTTTAATTTAAATCCTAAATCAAGTCGATTGATCGAAAATTCGATGAGTTATCTTCATTTGTCTGCCAGTTTGACAAAAGTGGTTTCGAGAAAAACTCGTTTAAAGTTTTCGGTTGTACGGGGCGCTATAGTTGCTCTACGCGCACTATTCGTAGCTATTTTTCAAGGTCGAATATTGCGATATAAATCTATAATTATATTCTCTAGATTTTTAAGAAGGTTTTAAGAAAAAAAATCAATTTTTTAAATTATTTACATGAGACTCTCCCTTAATCTATAAAAATTAGATACTAGTATTCACACAAAAAGAGAGAATTTGACAAATACTAAATGTTTACGGTAGAAGGACATATTTTAAATATGATATTTGTATAACAATATATTTTTATAATTGCGTATTGTATTACATTATTAAAAATATAATTATTGTTATACTTACATTTCTCGGATTATGTTTTTTCGAACCTAACGATTTCTCAAAAACTTTATGCTCCCTTTGATACTGGGAATAAGAATCAGAAAATGTGACTTTTTCTTTAGGTTTTTTGATGTTTATTACTTTTTCATCGAGCCTAATAGAAAAATAGATGTATATCAATTATTTATAAAACATTTCGTTTCTCATGTTTAAATCACTCTTCAATAGTACAATATGGTTATGATAATGTTACAAAGAAGTTTTATTAATATGTTTATCATCTGCTTTTGTAACTAGCTCTTTATTATTTACTTTGAAAGACCAATAAAAAATGTTTACTCTTTACTACATCCTTAAACATACATTTATCGTAATTTCAAATTTATGCTGTTTTTCTTTCGAAGTAATGTATTATTAACGTTTTTATGAGAATGAAAATGGTCTTTTATATAATTTCTGCTATTAAAAAAACAACGGTACCTTGTTAAACACGGATTGCAATTGTCATTAGATAACGGAAAAGAAGTGTTTAGATTCTGACGTTCAGAGGTGTCAAATTGCATCAGCGGCAATGGACAAACGGAAACTTTTTCAACTGATGATTTCTCCTTAAATTTCATCTCGCTCGGCTGATGTATATTCACGTATAGTTGCCTATATGCTTGATTGCCGTTTTCATTCTTGCGCTTCAAGTTCCGCTGCTTCTTACGTTGTTGCCTATAATATAAATAAAGTTGTTGTTTCATTATCGATACTTATTCCTATATACAAATTATTTTTCTATATAATAAATTCATTTCAAATCTTAAGCACTGTCGTAGTAGATTTTATAAAAGCAATAAACCTTAATATTTCACTTTCAGGAACGTTAAAACTAACATTTCGGCGCACGTTCCTTTCTAATAAAGCACATTCCTTATCAGGCTCCTCCGTAAAATGTAACGGTAGAAAGTTTGCATTGTCGATCATGAACGATCTCGACATCGTAAAATCGCCTCTATCTTTATCCTCCTTAATTTCTTCGGCACCATCAATTTTGCCGATCATCGTCTTTAAACCACTTGCAAGCAAGTCAATTGCGAAATGACATCCTTTTCTGGCAGCTGCACAGAGATATGCAAGTAAAAGCACTTTCCAAAATCTATATATTCCGCAAATCTATTGCAAAAATCGCATAAATTTTCAAAATAAAAAAAAACAGAATATAAAAGTCACATGCGATCTACGTGAAGCGCATTTTTAGCGTCGAAAATAAAACGCATAGTGTCGCAAAGCTCCGCCCGCGAGAATGATAAATTTCCGGATGGCGGGCACTTACGTGCTCGAGTTTCGGGAATGTAGTAGAGAACGATGCCCGACAGCATTATCAAGACGAGCGATGCCCTCCGCGCATAAGCAATCCATCCGAGAAGCCACGAGACGTCGTCCAGCGCGCACGAGCGACCTGCAGCAAAGCAATTCCGAAATGAGTGGAGAAAGTTCCTCTAAGTAGCTGTCTTCTTTTCTCTTATAGGCTTTTTTCACATTCAGCCTCTCTCTCTGTCTCTCTCCCCTTACCATCTGTGTCTACGTACTCTTTCTGCCTTGTACTTTCTCTGTCTGCCTTTCTTTCATTCTTTACTTATTGTTTTACCTTTCTTGGACTTTACTTTCATATTTACGTACTAATAATGTTTAACAATTCAATCATTTTAGGAAAATCCAATACAAATCTATTTTTTCATTTTTTTTTCAAATCGGAAAAGTGTACGACTTCGGCTGAAAACTCTACTATTGTTAAAAACAAAATAGTTAAGGTATATGTACCAGTGATTGGCCTCTGCCCAGTACCTGACCACTAAAGGAAACTTATTTTTTAATAAACTGTATAGATAAAATGAGCAATGAATATCTACTAATTACTATTATTTGACTATTTAGTTTGTTATATAAAATATTTCGCTACGAACTTTGTATTTTAAGCATTAAAGAAATTGTTTGAAATGTCGTAGTCATTTGCATCATGAATCTCAATAGATTTCTTACACTATGGCTAAGATAAATGTCATACTTGTTAAGACGATATTATTTTTATAAAAGGTATTTTTGTTTAAATTGAAATGATTATATAATCTTAAGAACATTTACAATAGATAGAAAACGTAAAATTAGAATTTTTTTCTATTTTCAATAAATATTAACGTGGCTATGTATTGCTACATGAAAATAGTGTTTGCCTGATAACTGATCAACCGGTCAGATATTAGTTGAGTTACCATCTAGCGTCCTTGTTCGTCTGTCCTACTACCTGTCCACATAATATTATATACAGATATTGCTATATTCTCTGGCAGAATCTCTGATTTTCGATACCTGAATTTACTGTATGCAAAGTATACTTAATCTAAAAATAATAAAAAATAAATTATTTAGTAGATTAAGAATTTAAAACTGTTGAACTATTTATAAAATGAATTATATATTTAACAAAAAATATGAAAAATAAATAATTTGCCTTACAATATAAACATACTGCGTTCATTTTTTAACCTCATAAGCCTAAAACAGGTTACTCGGTCCGATTGCTGTGCAATAAAGGAAATTTTCATATTTATAGAATTTAATTAATAATTTTGTAGGCATTCCACTAAGCGATTTCAAGTAAATATTTCTTTCTCAGATAATTGTGTTTCTATTATTACATTTTTAAGTGTAAAAATATTAGTATTTCGTATATTTCTCATTTATTTGCAGTATTTATAATAACTTTTTACGTTACTTGTTTTAAAATTCCAAACAATAAATAGGAAAGTAATTACCGTGACCATGTAAATTAGTGTAGTTACATTTGTAAAAAAATTTTAATGAAATATTCTTATATAATAACTTGTACATATGTATCAAATAGGCAAAAAATAATTTTTAATATCCTCAAATAAAATTACAGTCATTTTTCTAGCAAAAAGTAATTACCAGTGCCGTAAATACCATGGCCAATCTGGTAAAATGGTAAATAATGGTAACAAATCTGGTAAACAATCACTAATTTATGTACAAAAACACAGTAATTAGGTCGGGCTACGTAATCAAGTACCCTAACTTCTTTGCTTGCAAACAGACTACGAAATAGTAATACAATACAGCCCCCCATCCAATCCCTAATTTCTTTGCTATACTAAAGATTTTATACCAAAAAAGATTTTAGACACGTATTTACGCATGAAATCGTAATATTTTACGTACATTACTTCCCATAAACAACCAATGAAACCGATCGCATTTCCGAATGCCACGAATAGTTCAAGAGACAGCCAGCAACGCATCGTCCTTGCCTCATAACCTCGCAAAACTCACCGTCGCAGTGGAGGCCGTGGGTCCAGGCGCCGGCGTGTGCACCACGCGCGCGGCAGGCCGTCGTCGCGAGGAGCGCGCCCACGGTCACGAGCGCCGGCCGCGACCTCGCCGCCATCGCGAGTTATCGAGACCGTGCACCAATCAGGATTACGGGGGTTGATCACGAGGAATTTGCGACTGCTAACACATGTTTTTCGAGAGGGCCGAGGGTGTATGTATAGGTTACCGCCGCTGGTGGTGACTGTATGTATATGGCGCGTATTGAAATTGGTTGCGGAACGCAGTGACGCTTTTTATTGATTGTTTACTTGTATTATTTGGAATTGGAAGTTACTGGAACTTTAATTTTGTTTGTTTCGTTACTGAGAGTTGATTTTTTTATTTAATTTAAGTAGTAAGGAGGAGTTATGTGGTAAAAACACCCATAGCCATTGACCGTAGGTTCTTACCTATTCTATGGGTGAAAATAAAAATTCCAAAAAGTAATTACCGTCAAATTTGTTTGTCTAAATCAATCATTAACCAATTTCTTCCCAAGCGGCCATTTTATAGTCAATTGGTTTTTTGCCTAAAAAATTGCCGAAAAAAAAATAATAATTACCAATAGCAGTTTTCTGAAGTAAAATTGTCCGCTCTTTCCGATTCTGAAGTCAGAATTTTGAAATTTCCGTTGGAAAAATTCAAAATGGCGGTTTTAGGCAAAAAACCAATCGACTATAAAATGGCCGCTTGGGAAGAAATGGGTTAATGACGTTTTAATTAGTTATTATTATTATAGTCAGATTTTGCGAAGATCGAGATTTTTATTAACTTATTAAGATTTAAAGTTTAAAGAAAATTGTCGTCCAATAAGGACATCTATTTCTAAAGTTTTTTCGTCTAACTGCTTAATTGAGGTATTTAAAATATCTGTATAAGAGTCATAAAGTTGTATGCTTATGAAGAATATTCTCTTTAAGTTAAATCACAAATTAAATTGTTAGTATTTAGTTATTATGTATTACAAATACGTGCTTAAGGAGGTTCGAGCGCCAAAATAATAAGAAGGCAAAGAGCTAAAAAAAATTGTACTTATTAACAAAAATGGTAACTAGACAGTGCTAAACTTTTAAGTCATTTAGAAAGCTCGTCAACGAGTGAAAAGTTTTTGAATTTTTTTATTCGGTTTACATGAATATATGAATTTTCTGTTAACTACCATATCTTTTCGAAAAAGTACTTATACTGCTTGAAAATTTCACAGCTACTTTAGATAACGTCTCTTTATATTGTAATAAATTGTTAAGTTTTTTTCATGAAAATTTTTTTGTTTTACTCATAAAAATATTATTTTTTTCTTTATACTACGATATATTTACGAAAATCTTCCTAATTTGTTTGAAGCTTTTACAGTGAGCTTAAAAACATTGCTTTATATAGTAAAAAAATTTCAGTCTCTATTTTACAAAAATTGTTTCTTATTTTGTTAATAATTAGTAAAAAATTGTCATGTTTTGTGTAAATATGTTTGCAGTACTGCCTGTAGTGCAACATATCATCATTATATTAAAGATTAGACATTAATCATTTACGTATTTACCAAAATGTTATGTTCTATGAGACCATGCCATGGCCCTCTAGAGATTTTCGACCTACAGTTCGAAATTTCTTTTTGTTTTAAAAGTCAGTTGAACTATTAACTCATCAAGTAAAAATATTTTTATGATGGTATTAATTTTTCTTTTCAATGAAAAATAAACGCTTTACGAAAAGATCTTTTTGTCATTTAACGTCATTTTTTCACTTTTATGCATTAATTTACATTTTTTAGAAAGTGAATAATAATTTTTTGCTTCAAGTTTTGGAGGTTAAATACTGTATCCCACTAGTAAGATGTGTTCTAAGAGTTATTGATATGTAAAATATATTTATTATGAATAGTTTTCTAAAATTATTGTGAGTTTATTCAATAAAGCCACTGATTTGATAAAAATATTGTTTTCTCACTAATTTGTTTTTTAAAGTTTAATTTTATTCTGACGTACACCAAATTAATGAATTGGGCTAAAATTTTAGGAGAATATTCTTTAAAGTATTTAGAAAAAGTTAAAGTGTATATTTTGTTTTTGAAATTATTTTGAACAACTTTATTATTAAAAACCATTACACGTAAAATTATTGAAAACTAGTCTTTTTTAAGCAATATCATAAATCAATAATATTTTATTTTTTAAAGATTATTTTTTAATATACTTTAAAGAATATATCCTTAATATTTCATCCAGGTTTCAAAATTAGGTGTGGACCAGGATGACTTTCATCGTAACCCTATTTTTAATTAAATTTAATACACTTTCTAGGATAACTCTAAATCTAAGAGAGGTACACGGCTGAAAATGTTCATATAACTTCAGAATATCAGTAAAAATATGATATGTAAGTATAATTCATAAAAATCCAAACTGTAGAAAAGGTTGATTTCACTAGAGAGCCACCTTAACTTTCAGAAACTTTTGGTACGAATAATATCATCTTAAAGTTTATACTTACGAAAACTGTACGTTTTTCCTCGAATGTAATACAATATGCTTCTATATAATTAAATCTTCAAAATTATTTTGTATATCAAATAACAAAAATCTTCAGAATAAGTAACTTTTATAACTTCCCTGGTAGAAATTTATCCCGTCCACTTTATAGATCTATGTAGAATAATCTCGCACTGTGTAGATCTATGTAGGCAAACTAGATAGTTACTATAAAGGCGTGTAACGGTCGACCCTTCTAGTTTCCCATATTATTTGCCCCGATAAAACTAGATAAGCAAAATTATGACAATAACAACCACTTAAAGGTTATGTTTTAAGAAACAGAAGCATAATCTATTATGCTTATTATGTATTATTTTGATTTAAAGGTATTTACTTGTTATTGTTCACCTATTACCAATGTAAATAATTGTAAATAACCTCTAAAGTGTAAGGTTATCTAATTTTAGATACATCGAGTTTTTGTATTTAAGAACTCAATAACAATATTATGTTTCACATATATATTAAACAATCAAAATAAGAAAATAATCTGAATATCCAAATAACTAAGTATATGAAGTATTTGTGCATATATTTATTTTGTTTATGTAAAATTATTTTCCTTACATTTGATTATGTTCCATCCTAAATACAGGCTTGGTTTCTAAACCTGTATGGTTTATGTAAGGAAAACTATTTTCACACACATTTATTATCAACTGATTAATTTTCTATTTTTATAAAGAAATAATGTATTTGAGTTATTATATATATATGTTCTATTTTTGTATTTCCTACTGTGATTAATTTATAATCAAACACTTTCATTTGACATCTATGGCCAGTTAATACATAGTAATTTGTTACTTATAAAGAAAATTATCGTCTACATGTGTTCGACTAATGTGTTTGTCTTTGAAAATGTTGTGACGGATGAGCAGTTTATGTATTATAAAAACTCGCAGATGGATACAAAATTATTTGTAGTTCTGAAATTAAAATTCTAGTTTTTAAATAAAGCATGTCATAAAGTACATATTTGTACATATGATATTATTATTATTTATACATTACTTTTCAAGAAACAACTACATCAATCAATAACATTATTTTGTGATCACTGTTTTTCATATGCAAGGAACATTGTTTCTAAATTTTCATTTCTTAGGTTAGATATGCTTTCTGACTACTTTTATATGTAAATAGTATGGATATAACTGTAGATCTTATTATTATAATTGAAAACTTGCATGTTCAACTTTATTTAACATTAATTTTTACAATAAAACTTCTGTTCAATAAATAATATATAACCTCACAGATTTTATACGTACATATTATTATTGAGAAAACTATATAGATCTGTGTGGATTTATCGAGTTTTGTACACTCTTGTACTATCTAGTTTGCCTATAAAGGCCGTTATAGCGAATGTGGCCGCCACGATAAGATTTCTACCAGGGTTACGATAAATATTTACTAGTTATATATTAATCTGATTCTGTACCTAGTGATTTAAAAGTATAATATAATAAAGCATGAAATTTGACAAGTTAAAGTCTAATTTCTATAAGTATATACATTATCGACATTATAGTAACTACAGCTTAAAAATTTGAAAATGATTTCCATACGAGTCGTTATAATTTAACAGTAATATGTAATCATTTTGTTTGAAAATTTAGTATGTTAATTCTATTTGCTTTGATTAATAAATGTATCTAAATGAAATTAAACTTTAAATATTGAATTAATTTTATATCAGGGACTAAATAATTGTATACACATAATTAAAAAAAGATAATATAATTTCATTTCAAAATAATTTTTTCTTAAATAAAAGGAAATGTGAATAATTTCAGGAGAAGGTGTAAGAACAAGTCATTGGATTAATGTTCATCATTGAAATTGTTTATTATGCCGATACTTTACAATATAATACAAACGAAGTGAGTCATATATATATTTACTGCTATCCGTCAATGCGCGTGGAATACATAACGACGTATACTTACGGTGCATGTGGGTGTGCACTACTTAGGACAAACTTGACAAAAGAAAATTTTAAAAAAGTGTTTCTTTTACCCAACTTCTATGGGTTTTACCGTTTCACACTCTAAAGTACAACATCGATATTTCACAAACTCGTTTTGATAAGCTGTATATCTTCGCACAACGCACTTACTTAAGTAAGAGATCTCGTTGAAATACACTTGTTAATATATATAATACGTATTTATTTGTATTTGCATACTTGTATATATTTATGCGTATATCAATAATAAACGCACGGCTCGTTGTCTTGGATTATATAATCGCTATTATGATTTTCTCGTGCTCGAATAGTTTCGAAACGACAAAATTTTACACAGCTGGAAACGTGAACTTGAATTTTAACGTTTTTATCTAATTTCAAAATAATACAAGCTTGAGTCTTTTGTAGTCAATCCAAATAATTTTTCCTACATTTGACAATATGTTCAAATAATAAAAAAATAATTAATAAAACTAAATAATTTAAAAGATAACGTTTTATTTTCATAAATCATCGTTTATAACTAAAATTCAATAATACAATCGTGCTTTTAAAATAACAATTATTGCATGAAAATAATTTCCAACTGTGTGATAAAAGGAATTGCAGTGTCTGTACAATCCTAGTAGCTCGGGCAGGTGCTTGCTGTTCTTATTGTGGGTTAGCCGGAATACAGTATAACGCTAACAGTAAAATATGTATAACATACAATATAAAGCATACAGTCTAAATCACGGCACTGTCAACTCAGAACTCTCTGCAAATACTTATATAGGTAGATCCTCAGCGTGTTTCATTGGATTATCAATCTTCGTCCCAAAATGTCGTAGTGCCGCGGCTTTGACTGTAGTACATAATCATTACAATACGATACAATACAATATAGTATAATAATAGTATAACAATAATGTGGCGCACGCGCGGTTCGCTCGGTGCATGCGCGCGAAAATCGAAGTCGGAGAGATATGTAGATACAGAAGGTATACAAAAAATAAGCTCAACTTCGCTAAAGGAAGGAAAAAGAAAAACGAGAGAAAATGACGATATATAAAAATAGTAGTAGGTGACAAGTTACGTTGTCCGACTCTCCGAGCGTTCTCTTATCCGCGAACTAATAATACTTTTAAGTCGCGCATGCCAACACCGTGCGTGCGCTAGAGACACGAGGCAAAAAAAATAAAAATAAAAATAAAATAGGCGCAAAAAATGGCGAAGGAGTGACTTTATACAAAGGGAGCGAGGAAGAGAAGGAGGTATGATGAATAATAACGAGAGGCTGTAAGAGGACGTGTATAGTTTGGACGCTTAGTAGTTTTATCGGACTGTCGATATAGGTCTTTCTTTTATCACGGGTTCAACAAAATCATTGAAGCGAGTTTCACTTTTTTTGTATTTAACTATGCAGTTGCACGATACTTAATTTTTTAAATGTTAAACGCTTTAATATTGTTGTTAAATCATGATAACTGTCCTTTTGACAGAAAGATATTGAAACAACTTTTGCAAGAGATGTTTTCTTTTGATCTAATAGTGCAACTACTTCAAAACACGAAAAAAGACTTTCAATGATTTTTTTCCCCGATGCAGCCAATACTTTTTGCTTGTCGTGGCTCCTTAAATAGCGTGTTTCTTTTTTTTTAATAGACATTCATTACTTTGATTATTTATTTGTATTAACAAATAGTCAATCAGAGAACAAGAGTCTTGAAATTATTTCTAAACATATACAATATAAATATAATTTCCCTTTCTCATTAGCAATAACATCTTCATCCAAAAAAGTATAATCATTCGAAGTTGATACTTTTATCGAACCGAGAAGTTACTATTGAAACACATTCGATTCTAATACTGGTAGCTCTAAATAATCTTTCATTTAGAATTTCTTTTCATCTAATTCTGCCATGTCTTGTACGGATATTATCTTATAAGATTTTATTTATCGTAAAGCTGAAAATATTTAGATCGACTACTTTAATGTTTCAAGAAAAAGAATATTTCGGCCCGCCGAATTTTTATTGTACTCTTATACATCCGATTATCATTGAATAATCCTTGAAAACATAAACATTTCTGATATTAAATACTTTTATATGAATAATTTTCCTATCTCTTTACTAATTCTAATATTTATGTAGTTCCATCTTCAAATACGTTCTATCAAATTTCAATATTCTTCCATGGCTTATTTGTATATTTACAAATCCGATACTTTCAAATTTTGGTCCTTCATCATTACTAATTTGGTCCTCGTCATCATAACTAAATTTATATCTCAATAACATACTGAATTAATTTACCGAATTTCATAGAGACTTTCATCAACTTTTTCAAAAGTCATAATTTCTCAGAGTATCAATTTTACTCAACAAGATCTATGACTGACTGAAATTCTTATCAACAACCGAGTTCCAATTCAACAAATCTCACAGGACATGGCAGAATTGTCGTCGATACCTGAGCCACGACGAGCGCGCGCGTCGCTTAAAGTTTCCGGTCAGGGATTCCCGGCGTCGCTGTCCCGGCGCACCGCCACCGTCACCACCGTCCTCATCGTCGTCGTCGTCGTCGTCGTCGTCGTCGTCGTCCGACGCATCGACAACGACAACTGCAACGTCAGTTTCGTGGTCCGGTTGGTCGTCCGCCTCAGGGCTCGACGCCGGCCGCGCGAAACTTTACGCGAAGGACGCCTTCATTTTGTTGATGGCGTTGGTGAGGTGGGTAAGCTCGATGTTGAGCTGCGACACCGCACCTTCGAGCCTCTCCATGCTGTCTAGTACCTCGACGCTCTGCGTGTGCGGGTTGTATCGGACCTCGAACGGCCGGGACATCGTCGACACCCAGCGGCGGAACTTCTCCTTCGCATCCTCGAAGCTGTTGGCCACGTAGTAGATCGGCTGGTAGTCTTGGTCCTGTTGGATCAGGTGAATATTCGGGTTTTTTGAGTTCCGTTTGTTGATTTTTTGTATTTGATTTGTTGTTTTGATATAGTTAAATTTGAATATCAATAGATAAGAGCAGTATTGATTAACGAATCATTATAAATCATTGGTGTATTGTAAGTCAGGAATATTTGATATGGATCTTCACAATCATCGTGTATATAATTAAACAAATATTTCTTTAATATTTAAGTAGTCTTTCGTAAGATTTCGTAAGTATCAATTCAGTTCACGGACATCACTTAATTCCACGCGTAGTTTCAGTATTCAAGTGTTTCTTAAATATCATGATGAGTTTCTTACCTGGTACGGTTGAACAGCGGTCGTGGATGGCTCGAATGGTCGGTGCTCGCACTTATCGCTGATGGAGTGCAGAAGTTCACCATAAGCCGATAGAAGACCGGCGCCGTAGGCCTTGGTTTCAGCACCCTCCTTGCACAGACCGAACTCAACGGTGAACCAGTAGATGGTCGAGAGCTTCTCGATTTCCTCATCGCTGGCGCCAAGTGAGGCCAGACCAATTTCCTGGGAGAACTGGGCGAAGCTCGGATCGGCCAGCAGTGGCATGTGTCCGAGAAGCTCGTGGATCGCATCGCTGTTTGGCAATGAGAAATTTTTCGTTTTATAAATTTTGCTACTCTTTTTCCCGATAAAAAGAAAGATTCAAGACCTGAACGTCAACTCTATTTTCAATGAACTTGGGAAAATAAATATCCCTTTGAAAATAAACTCATAAAGCCGTGATCTATATCTAAAAGTAACTCTTGATAACGCGTTTAGGTGAAGCTATTCACGGTACACCCGATACTTGTATCCATCGCACAGTCCGATAACTTTGTTATGCCCCGTCGTTAAGTCAATAAGACTGCAGGCAAGTGTATGTATTACACAGGTTCCTGCTACGCGAAATCGAAATTCCAAAGTTATACCGACGAGACCATGCCGCGCGCCACGTCGCATAGGAAGAACGAGTGTTCGCAACTGTGCTCGCGTTCGAGCTACCAGAAGTGAGTTATCAACGCCATCGCGTCGTTAAAAGCCAATTAGAGTTCCATTACAAGCTTAGAGAGGCGCGGTAATTCCATTATCATCGTTCTCTCTGTGAGAGCGAGCAAGCTATCGAGCGAGTGGGAAGAGAACACTTTGCGCTCCGGCCTTCCCACTCCTGCCGTGGCAGAAACCCTCTGCCCCTCGTCACCCATCCGCTATTCATTTCTGCTGCGCGCTTTCATAATATTGATTGCCCGGAGCGCTTGTATTTTGACGGGTCATTCGGACAGCTAGAAGTGTGAGCTTTAATTGAGCGAAACAAGGGGATGAATTTATTTTTCATTCCACAATAGTCTATCATAATTTTAGGATACACTTGGTATCTATTTGATAAAAAAGAGAATATTTTTCGCATGTCAAATAAAATACTACATTACACTGATGGTACTATATGTATTCCTTATCTTCAAATCATATATTATCATCATTAGTAAATTGTTTAAATGTTGGGATAAGATCACGAATTGTTAAGGCGATAATGTGAACAGGTCGACTAGGTAACAAGAGAAGATTTTAATCTACAAAGAAAGCTATGCTTACGGTTCGGGTGTGTGGTAGGGGCTGTTGATGTGACGGATGTACTGCGTGCTCTGGAATATTCTAAAGGCTAGACTGGATAGGAAGTCGCGGGCAGTCAGAAGACCGGCAGCTGGGCGCAGCGTGAATCCCGTGTTCTTCTTGAGGAAGTCGCTGACCGCCTGGAGCTGGGGTACGCAGTGCGGTTCGAAGATCTTCTCCTCCGTGAGCTTGTTGAAGACACGCTGGTACTCCTTGCAGGCGTGTTTGGGCACCAGGTCGACCAGAGTGTTGAAGACGCGCTTCCAGGTCTCGTTCTCGGTCTCGGTGTAGGGGATGTTGGGAATAGCGTCACCGTACTTGTAGGCGAATGCGATCTCAGCAATCAGTTTCCTGCAAACATAAAAACAAACCATTGTAATATGAGTATATATAGTATAACTCACTCAATAATCCAATAACCCAATAATCTAATAAATGCCAATAACTCAATAACCCAATAACCCAATAAATGCCAAATTAAGTGTAAGTCTATTGTAGCAATGGTTTTTCAGACTGCTTCTTATTCCAAGTAATAATCACAAAGTCGAGCTTTAATTTTTTTTAATTCTTTCGTATGAACAATCGTCAAATATCTCACCTGCGTGCTCTGTACTCCTTGTCAGCGAAACCCGGGTGGCTCATGTCGAGATCGGGTTCGTATTTAGTCATCAGGTGGTTGCAGTTGTCGAGATCCGAAGCGTGGCGCGGGAACCAGGGGTCTTTCACGGTTACGGCATTGGTGTTCTCCGCCAGCAGGGTGAGTCCACCGAGGGACGAGCCCTGGCGCAGATTTCTGATCAGCGACGACAAGTTCTGGCGGTTCATGTTCACCTTGACGAGCACATCGAACTGGCCTTCCTTCTTCGAGGGGCGAGTCTCCACGTGGGCCACCTGGCCCTTGAAGTTCTCGATGGTCTTGAGGATGCGCGGCAGCGAGGACATGCCCTCGCGGAGCCGCAGCACCAGGGAGGCGGTCTGCACCGACTGGTCATCGGGGTTCTCGGCGATGGAGCGCGTGAGCACGAGTTCTTCCTCTGTTAAGCCAAAATCTGCAAAGATTCGAAGACAGGCTTTCGTTAGGTACTGTCGGTATGGTATTGGAGGCAATAATGGAGTTTGTTAAGCGTATTTGGAATTGAGTAACTTGTTAAATTAGCCTCGGACTGGCTACAAATTAGGTCAAATTTTGAACATCGCAGCACCGGTCTTTTATGAAATTAGACTAATAACGTTATGGCTGTAAAAGGTTTCAACAATTACGGAAATGCAGTGCGAATCTCACTCGATAGAGAACGGAATTCTCCGTCATTACTCGAAAATGTCAGAAATCACTTAGACCGCGGCGTACGGGAAAGACTTCAAAAATGCCTTTCCTCCGCGACGCGAACTGAATCCCGACGACTCCCAGAGATTGGCCGGTCTAGTGCGCGGGGGCGGGTAGCGGGTGGCAATTTTAAGTCCATTTCCGCGCATCAAAGGTAATAAGGGTAATGGAGAAAGCGGGGACCGTGAGTGCCTCGCTGCGCGCGCGAGCGGACGTGATCGCACGGCGGCAAGGGGCAAAGGGGGACACTAACTGCGTTACACATTTTACCCGCGCCGAGCTTTAAAATCTGGGCGGGAGAGTGTGAAGGAGAGCGCGCGCGTTAGAGTGGACGTGGCAAGGGCGCGAATTGCTCGGATGAAAGGAGCGAACAAAGAGAAGTTACGTGCATCGGGTGGAGTGTATAAGGGCAAAAGTGAAATCTCGGACTTGAGAGTCTTTAGGGGATGAGGGAAGGATTTTTTTAAGATACTGTATAAAAGAGTTTTTAAAATATTTATAAATATAAAATCGTTGACAGATAAGTTTATAAAATACAGCGATGTAGGAAAAATAAAATTTTAAAAGGCTTTTTAGAATATAATTATTTTTAGATTTTAAAGTTATTCAAGGTACAACCCGATTAAAATGTAGTGAGGCAAGAACTTCGTTGACGCAGAAATGAAAGATCGATGAAGTAAAAGACGAAGATGGAATGTAGACCGACGTAGTGCAATTTGAAATGCATAAGGAGGCAGGCACTCGCGTAATTTGAGCAAGTGCTCTTGTTGCGCCTACTTGACAATGGGCTCGGGAGCATTTTTCGCTTTCCCTTTTCTCCTTCGCGTATTTTAGGGTCGAGTTTTTTGCTTGTGAAATAGTTTTATACACTTACCATCGTCCCCCTTCTCTTCGCCGTCTGAAGATGATGCTTCCGCTTTGGCTTCTAAAAATCAAATACACAACATTCATGCACATGCTTAACAATTACAGATTGAAAAAGAGAAAGATGCATCTACATTTACTAATAATTTAAATAATAGTATTTAATTTATGAAACTGAAGATAAAAAATAAAATTGTTTGAAAATGCAAAATACTAAAGTATTGAAGTCAAAATTAAAATAAAAGCTATGACAAAGAAATACGTACCGCCTTCTTTGGCCGCGCAAGCAAGTGTTTCTTGCTGCTCGTCATCGCTGGAAGATGCAGACGAATTGTCAAAGGGTTGATCATCCTCTTTGTTGATCTGCTCCTGGCCATAAATTGCCGGATCGACGGGTGAATCTAGTTTTACGGAGAACAAACAGAAAAACAAACACATGCAACACTGATGCAAGACAACAACTATAACGTTAAACTAAATGGATGCATTTCTGGCCTACTGGATGCGAACATTGCGTAAACTAAATTGGCAAGTACGACTACTTTCAGAGATAATGTTTATGCAAGGCTTTTAAAAACCGACCGTAGAAAATCGTTAAGTAAAGGATAATAAAATTAAATTTTGAAACTTTCAACATTTTATTATTGAACATAATATTTACAAAAAAAAATAGTTTTCATTATTCAAATAGTTAAGTAAAAGAATACACACTTATAGAAAAAGCTGCTATTTTTTATAATTTATTGGCTATCGACAATGTAAACAACCACATGCAGAACTAAGACATTTAAAACTATAGATAATAAAATATTAAACTTACCATTCGCTCGCTGGCGAGCCTCTTCCAGCACACTCTGCTTTGTCTGCTTGACAACCAACGTTTCAAAACGGGCGTCGTCTACGAGAGAACGACGTCTTGCCGGATATCCATTCTGAAAAATAAATGAAAAGAAAGTCTTTTAGTATTCAATCACCTTAACAATATTTTTAATTATTCTAATAAGCCCTAAATGTCATTCTCATTTTTTGAAAGCACTACAATTATTTCTTCTTATTTCGTTATAAATTGATACTAATTAACAAAACTATTGTTAATTCATCTTTTACCCTTTTATAAACTACACGACAGCCGCTTTTAACAACGTCGCGAGACATTTACACGCTCCACCACTGAACAAGGATCAGCGCAAGGATAACTTAGGCGGTGAGCCCAACTGGAAATCCAGCTGGAACAATTGCGGCCGAGGAGATCGCGACTCTTCGATCATGGCAATTAGGCCGTGGACAATCGGGACAAAGGCGAGCGCCATTTCCGCCGCGTAACGACTTCTCCTTTGCGTCGCGAGAGCGAAAAGGGCGAAACAGAACCACCGCGAGTCGGAAATACGCGTGGGTGTGGACTGCGATAAGCGACAGGTGTCTCTGCTAGTGAGAGCAAGGAAATGAATTTGGAGTTTTGTGATTTTTGTCCGCTTGGGCAGTTTTGTATATTTATCATATAGTGGCAAAACTGCGATGGAATATTTATTTTCTTCAAAGGATAATGCAATGTGTCAAATTTTTACTTTCAAAGATTAATATAAAAAAATAATTAATAATATATATGTATCGAATTACTTGCTTTAAAGAGAAAAGCTCTCCTTTGAAAGTAAAAGTCTTACAAGAAATACTTATGAGTGTATGAGATACTGCAAAACATTATAAAAAAATACTTTATAAGAAAATAATTTCATGTCACTCCGATTGTTTTTAAAGAATCATTTTCTCCTACTGCACGTCCATAAACATCTCTACAAAAATACACGCACAAGAAGCGCCTCTCCTCAGTCTTATACGCATTTCCCGCGCAAAACTGGTATACCAATAGCCAAGGGCAAGATTATAACAGCGAGCGACGTAACACAAAACACCTCGCAGATGGTGCGAGGGTCGAGGTGAGCCGATCATCATCGTCCCGCGGCGGCGGCATTTTTCCGCGACCACCGCGCGAGCGCGCGCGCAAATCGCTTTAGCAATTGGCACGCGCTGCCGCCGCATAAGTGGGCCAAGTACTCGCAGATCGCCGAACGATGAGTGTGCCGCGCGAAGAGAGAGAGAGAGAGAGAGAAAGAGAGACTCTTACGCCACGCGATTACGCGCTCGTGCGCGCCGCCGCGTGGCTGTAAAATAAGATCGCATCATCCTTATACCTATTATATCGTCGTGTGGTGTTAGGTGTATACTGTAGGATGGAGATGGAACTCGTTTGCCGGGACTGGTTTTTTGGATGGTTGGACTATGATTTGGTGTGATTAGCGGAGAGCGTTTTGTTGGTTTGGGAATTTGAGTCGGGTGAATAATTAGGGATTACCGGTCAATAGTCGCGGGTTTGAATTGTTTTGAGTGTGTAATAAATAGAGAGCAGTCGCCGTTCGGATCGGTGAAAATTTTACGTTTATTGGATTTTATTAGGGCGTTTTCACTGTTTTGTCACTGCAGAATGATTTATACTGATTTGAAGAATTACAATGAAGAAATTAAATTTAGAGAATTGATTAGACAGTTTATATTTTTTAGAGTAGAAAAATTAGAACTATATTATGCAAATGATGCTCTTCGTAAGTGTTAAAAAGGTATCGCACTGATACTACTAAATTTAGTAGTAACCGATGCTACTGTTTTCAGTAGTAACAGACATCGGTTACTACTGAATACCAAAATTGATGTTATGTAGTTTCAAATCTTGAACCACTTGATAATTTCGTAAAAGATTCTACTATTTCTCTGTTGCTCGAAGAAGAAGAAGAAAATAACTCCGATAATTTATTAATTGAAGACATAACTATACGAGCAACATGTCCGTTGCTACTGAATGAATGACAGCAAATTTCATACGGTATATTTAAGTTGCGTAAGAAGTAACAGTTTTACTGAAATTTGGATATATTCCAAGGAATAGCCTTTTCTAAAAAGCGTTCTTGAAAGTTAAATTGCTATTGTAATGAGAACTCCAATTGCTTTGTAACGCAGCATTGACACGATTATCCTGGCATGCAGACTCATGCCAGCTTAGAAGCGATTCATCAATGTGTACAGCAATAATTTCCATTTTTCGTAAAATAATTTAACTGCAAGGATGATTTTACAGAAAGAAATATATACTTTTGATAAGGAAATTGTATAGACGTCAATGAAAATAGTATGATGTAATCGAGTAAAACGTCAATTAATGCAAGTGCGTAAAAAGCCTTAAATATTTTGACGACTTATAACACTTATTTGATGACATATATTTGGAGGAATTAAAGTATAAACTACAAGTTTGCTTGCAATGATTTTCTCTGTTGGATCATATAAGTTTTACGGCAGCATCAACGCACAAGCCTTATACCGTGACGTCAGTACTACAACGAATTAAATACTATGATGCAATAGTACCTTCAACATAATTTTAATTTTAACGCCGCTTAAAGGCTCAGTAAATTTACAATTACATGCAGCCAATCTCATAATCGATTCAATAACGCGAGGACAAAAAATTTCCACTTCCACGTCTAATTTGAACTTGGTACATTCAAATCAAAATCATACCCAGATAAAAATTATTCTCATATACTTACACGTAATCAGACTCTATCTATACAAATATTTAGAATCGGTTTATCTATATATAGAAATATATAAAAAAATAAAAACAATAGAAATAAATAAAGAAAAATATATAATATGAAGTCCGGCTCTACATAAGTATATATGATAGAAGAAAACTCGAAACTTTTTACGATACTCATGTAAGCTCATATAATATGCTGAGAACGCCATACTTCAAACATGCCCATGTAATATGATAACATACAATTTTTTTATACAAATAATTCTACCCAATACTATAAAAACCATTTCTATCCAGACGTCGCAACGAAAAAATTCCCGTATCTTTAAACACCACTCATCGTGACTAAAATCTCGATCGCGCGCAAAAAAAGAATCAACAACAAAAAAAACCGAACTGCATCGACGCTCGTATATCTCTCATTAGCATGAATCGGTACTGGGTGCACCTGCCGCGCGACGCCGCGTCTATATACCGATACGTAGCGAGGGCGAGCCTCCGAAGCAGCAGCAGCGGCGCAGCGAAGACATAACGGTCCGACGGCGCGGCGCACGTGAGCCCAGCCTTGCTCTTATGCTCTCGGGCGACTTCAAGGAGAGACGCGCGAGCGCACGTTTTTTTTTCTCACTTTTTTAGCTTTGATTCTCGATTCAGGTGTGCATTTTTTTAAAAGGCTTTTTTGCGTTTTGTTTCAGATAAAGGAGAGCGAGAGTGCGAGCGTGTGTGTGTGCATGTGGATTTTATAACGATATGCATAATTACGGAACGAGCGAGCTCCTGCAAGGACGATCGGTGTTTCTCAATGTGAGATCGAGAGACTGCTATTAGGCGCGTTAGATGAGGTTCGATGAGAGAGATGGAGAGGAAACTGTTTGCGTGACCGGTGTGAATTATAATTGTTTGGGAGATAATTATTTGTGAGGCACGAGAAATGCCTTTTGCTTTCGATCGCTGGTTTCGATGGATGGTGTTTTGTTGTCTTATGTGAGTTAGGAGTTTATTTAGTTAGAAAGAATATTTTCATGTGACTTTAAAACAACAATAATATTTAAAAAATTAAATTAATAATATAAAAAAATAAAATATTTTTTTAATTATTAAACCTATTAATGTTATTATAATATATTATAAAGTTATATTTATAATACTGCACGAATTAATTTTATAAACTGATAAAGGATTTTTAAAAAGATTAAAATTTAAAAAAGTCATTAACATAAATAATTGTTCCAAATTTTTTTTTCATTTAGTGCAAATATTTACATAATATGTGTACAAATCAGAATGATTAAGTGATAAGTTTTTTGAGATCAAAGGTGATTATAAAAATATGACATTCATTTGAAGAAAAAAAGTATTTTCAAAGTCATCTAGCGGTCTTACCCTTGTATTGCGGGAGCGTTAGATAATGAATGTAAGCTTCATTTGCATATCGCGTACTAGTGAAATAGTGATGCATATAATGATCTAAAAGTATATGTTTATGTGCATACATTTTCTTCTCTTTGATGTATTATTACGATCTTGCGGTAATCCTAATGTACATTCTTTCTAATTATAATTATGAACAATCAAATATACTTCAATCCAACTTTATAATTTTTTGCGTAATACGAACATTTAATTAATTAATTACATATGTTAACATTTCTCTTGTCTACTATATTTATCTCTTAATTTAATGTTATTTTAACTATCGTTATTTTCATTATTATAAAAAATTTAATAAATAATAAATATGTATACCTACTATTAAAGTAATTGTAAAAATGTACAAATAAAAAGTCACCCAAATTAAAAGTATTTTATATATCAGCATAAACACGTGCACCTCCGCAACACATCATAACAGACTAAATCGTATCGTACAGCATCTAAATACCGACGCTCAAGCATCCACAACACTCTCACTCTCCATCCTCGAAGAAAATGTTTACATATAATACGCAGGCGTATACGCGTCATTATTCGCGCCAGTGCGCGCGCCGCGGCGCCTCGAGCCATATATTACGAGCAATTTAGCGCTCAAGCGCAGGCTCGCGTATCATTCTTTGTGCCGCGAAAAAGGATCGGCCCGCGGCGAGTCGCGGCTCTTCCGGCATATGCGATTTTTTGCCGCAGCGATTCGCGGTGTCGATTCTCGATTTCGATCGAGATCGAGACAATGTAAGCGCGAGGATCGGATGTACGCGAGTTATACGGTGCGCGCGGACTTGGGAATGGACTAGAAGCGAGTTCAGGGACGTTCTGATGCTGCGTGCGCGTGTGTGTAACGTCGTGGAATAGGTAGCACTTTTTCTTTTTTGCGCGATGTCTGTATAAGCGTGGAAATGTATATTACTGAAGTAACACGAGAAAATGAGTGGAGTTTTTTTTTGTGTTTTATTAACAAAACAAGTTTTTTGTAGGTAGGAATCGTTACTTATGCATGTGGGCGTACGTGACTCAAATGCCGATAGAGTTTTTATGAGAAAAAAAGTTAATCGTTGGCTTGAATAAGGAGCGCGTAAAAAATTGTATTAAAAAGTAATTTATTGTTATAATATATACACGATATTAATTATTATCTCGATCATTTGAAATTCAAATTAAGAATTTTAGATTAAACTCTAGAATATTCTAATTCTGTAGAAAAAAACTAACGAATCACCCAAAATACGCGAAAAAAAATAGAGAAACCGTATAATTTTCCTCGGCTTAGGAACACGAATTACCAATGCATCCAGCGCAAGGAAAAAGTCGATATACCATCGGATTATATTTTCACCAACGATCGGTGGCGTGCGTCCACCTGCGTGTACAACATCGGCGCATACCAGAAAAATAATTATCTAATTATCCGCGACGGACGTTACGCCGCCGCCGTCGTCGCGCAAGAAAGAATATTTTCGTGCGACACGCGGAGAAAGTCGAGGAGAGGAAGCGGCGCGTAAGCCTGCCGAGATCACGTAGACAGGAGGCTACTGATGATGATGATGGGCATTCGCCGAATGGAATACGCCGCGGGAAATAGAGTCACACACGAGTCTCGCGAGTTTGAAGCTTCCGGTAGCGTGTGGCGATACATCGCTGCGTGTATGCATATTTGAATTGGTAACTTTGTGTAATCTTGAAGTGGCTGTGTATTTGTTGTACATTTTTCTTTTAATTATTATATCACAAAATTTAATGTTTAATATGTGTATGGGCGAATTTATTGCTTATACAAACAAAAGATCGATATTGAATGATCATGTAGATTGAGTAAAAAAAATTTGTAGGTGTTACATTTAAGTCGTTACGACATGTTTGATCTGTATGTTAAACTTTTTGCTATCGAGAAAATTAATTTATAACGAATCGATTATAAATGCCTTACTTTACTTCGAATTAAGTGATCTAGTTATACAACAGAATCGAATTGACATTAATTTGAATTAATTAATTTTCAGAGTTAATTAGTATGTATATTCACATTTGATTTAGAATATAGACTTAAGTAGTGAAAATTTACGATCTTATTTATTTTAAAAACTATTCATTATTCGTTTTCTTTGCTATTTCGGTTATTTACTTAGTAAATCTTAGTAACCACAAAGTTAAAAGAAACATAATTTATGCAAGGAATTATTAATGATTTTAAGTATGATAAACTAGACTTTGAAGTGGATGGCACAGTTAGTACCGCATTATTATTATCATCACTATTACAACAATTACATTTTGCTGTACAATTCTGAATCATATTTTTAGATTTTAACACACTATCTTTACTTTCAGCATTGTTCACAATCAAAGGAAACATCAGAGATAAATTTATTTATTCGAATAAAACCAAATTTAACGCACGAAGAAAAATCAGAGCTCCATAATTCCACTCAATTTCAACCATCGGCGCTAGCTGCTACAAATCTTCCTGTTCCGCGGGCTGTAGATTCCAAAGTAACATCATTACATCTCCGAATCTCGGCGAGCGTGCAGGTGACGAAAAATCGCGCTTCCCGCAGCGTGCAAGGTCATAAATCTCCAAGGCCCCCACCCGTAACACCGATTCGAACCGATTCTTTCACGCACGCGGCAGTCCGTCAAACTCGCGAGTATATACTTTCTCTCTCTATCTCTCGGGCGCGCGAGCATGATAAGTAGTGACTCGTCACTGTTTACAACCTGTCGCGCTCTCGCCGAGAATTTCACTGGGAAAGGAAGATGAAGGAACCGGTGTGAGTCGCGAGCGCGTGTGCCGCGCAGTCAAATGCACGCTTTCTGACGTAATTTTTTTTTCGCCCGTTACGAAAGGCCTCGCTTGCTTCTTTTTTTTTTTATTATTTCTGTTCGAAAAGTCACGTAGGATAGTGTAATAGAGATGCCGGGAGGATGCGGCGAAGTCGAATCGGTTTCGCTGTCTTTTATGGAGAGCAGGGAGATAGATTATTTGCGCGCGAGTTTTGCAATGTGGATTTTACTGTGTAGTTGCGCTGGTCGTTTTTTTCGTTTTTAAGATATGAAATTCTTCTTTCATTGTTGCGGGACGATGTTGGGCTATCTCTGGATTTTGTGGACTGGGGGAAAAACTTTCGCGGGATCGTTGCGCAGTAGAGCTACTTGCTGGAGTGTCATGCTTTTGCTTTCGGTTTCTTTTAAGCTGGTGGTACTTTAGATTTAGTAGATTATGTTCGGAAAAAATAAGTGCATCATTGCACAAAGTACAAAACATATTTAATAAAACTTGTTATGATATTATCTAGATAGCAACAGCTAATTATTTTTTTTTCTATAATAACGTAATATAATATATACCTTACACGAGATTGAAAGAAAATTATAAATAAATATTTAAAGTTTCTATTAATTATCTTATAAGTATAAATTATAATCAAAGATTAATAATTAACTTCTATGATATTTAAAAGAAAAAATTATCCTCGTAATTTTTTGTTCTAGTTCTTTTAGTATAAAAACATTTTTATTGAAAATAACTCACGAACGTTGTTAACATTTTGTCGTAAAATTTGAATTTCGCGCGCCTTATTCGAATGCAACTAGTTAGAGCTTACAGCAAACCGGTTTGTAATTTAAACTTACTTACGCTTAATGAACACAATGTCTTTCGAATAATTGTAGTGCTTGCGATCGTAAATGAGGTTTATTTAAATTTTCTCACCTCTTTTCTTAAATCAGGTTGTGGAGGTTGTGTCGTCGTCATTTTTTCAATAATATGTATAACACTTGCACTTTTAATGAGAAGAATGTAAATTGTCTCTATTAATTTTTAAATGCGTAAGAAAATAAAATATTTATAAAACATTTTACTTGTTTTCAGTTTTACATGATCAACAGGTTTTTTACAACAACCTTATTTTTAATTATTTATTCTACTATAATAAATTACTTTTATGAAAAAATATTAAGTAAAATTAACACTTATTTATAAAACTTCATCAAAAACCAAGAATAGAATTAAAAGTCTCTCTCTCACTAAAACTGCAAGCACAAATAGAAAGAAATAAAGAAAGAAAACAGATGCAAGAAAAATCCAAAACTCACCTCAATGCTGTAAGACTTCTTGATGGCGAACATCTCGCGGTTCTTCTGTGCAGCAGCTACGGCCATTGTTCCTACTTGTTCTTCTTTCTTCAGTGTAATTTCCAAAAGATAGTGATCGTCGAACTGACGCGACACTTTTATATTCAATAAAATCCAAATTTCAGTTAATACCTTCCTGCGGGGAGCCTCTCTCTCGGCGAAAAATCGAGCTCTTTTGTGTTCAAAAGAATCTGGCCGCAGACGAAGAAACTTCTCCTTTCTTAGACGAAAGAGAAATCAATTTATCACTGCCTTCTTCAAAAAGTTAATAAAAACCAGTCGATTCTTCGCTTTGGATCCGGAGAATGCTTCTTTGAATTCTTCTTCTTCTTCTTCTTCTTCTTCTTTCGAATGATCGACAGGTGCACAAGTTACAGTGTGACTCTGCCTGGTTTTATTCTTCGATAATTAAGTCACCGGGTGCGTAAACTCGGCGAACTAGTGTTGTGTTCTTGATAAATGACGAAATTTTCCGATCCGCTGTGTTGTTGCTCTTCCTCCAAAATCAGGCTCCCCGTCCTGCTGCTGCTGCTGCTGCTGGCGAGAGAGGCGAACGAGCGAATGCGTCTCCAGGGCGGTTCGCCGGCGCGTTATAAACGCAGCCTCCCTTCACCGCGACGCGCGCAGTAGCGCCGGGGTCAGGGGTGCCCCCACCTCCTGGGCTCCTACTCCTCCGCTTAGGCTGTTGCCGCCGCAACCGCCGCGTGCTCCTCTCTTCCTCCGCTTCTTCTCGCGCGTATAAGGTATACGGTATAACAGCGAGATATTTTCCTCGATTGCGGGGATTTTTCGGATGGAGGTGCTTTGATTTTGGGATGGGAATTGTTTTCATGGGTTATTCGTAGGATGCGTGCGTGGTTTAGTTTGGTAATGGATTTGGGATGATTAGGAGCCGATTGCCGGTCTGCTTTCTATTATGTGAATTGTTAGCTTGGAGTTGTTCTAAAATGTGCTTCTGTGGAATCGATAGCTCGTCAGAAAGTAGATCTGTGGCGGTTCTTCAGATATATAGTCAATATTTTTCAGTGTGTACTTTTCACTGAGAAACGAGCAAATTTGCGTAATTGCAAAAATTACATAGTTTTGTTTGTACATTGGGGACGAATTTGATTTTCTATAAACATTGTCATATTTTGAGTTAAAATTGAGATATTCATAGTAAAAATTGACCGAATAAATATTGAATTTTACTATATGTAATGATAATTTTTCATTTGGCAAGCTTAAAAATAGTTTTATTACTATTAACTTTTATTAAACAATTATTTAAATAATGTCTTATATAATGTAAATACTATTCATATATTATTTTAAAATGGATTTAAGATGCTTTTTCGGACACAGATTTTAATTAAATGGACTATAAGATAATGTTTCAGTAACATCTACTATTTTTATATGTAAAATATCTATTTCAAGATATAAAACCAGTGTGAACTCATTTTTAAAAAAATATGGAAATAAGTGGCTTTTCCGGAAATCTATAGAATTATCCTCTTAAAAAGTTATTAGGTATTTCTAACAAAACTGGTCGAAAACATTAAGAAGAAATATTTTATTTTGTATCACGGTACGGTTTTGTTCATATATAAAGAAAGATCAAAGTTATTTGATGAGAAAAATTAAAGCATAGGTCTAGAAATAGCATTATTAGCTACACATTTACGTATACTTCATACAAAAACATGTTTGCTTTTTTTGTAATCAAAATAGAGATTTCAATGCAATCATTTTTAAGGTGTCCGTGTTTCCCTGAGGTGATTGATTAGGGGATTCGGTCAAACAGATAATGACGTAGACCAAGTGAGCTGTGAGTCATAGAAAGTAGACTAAATTGATATGCACTACAATAGCATTATTAGGAGATTGCTAATTAGAAAAAATTTTGTTCATTATTAAATGACTTATAATTTCCATGCTTATTTATCATTATACAATTGTGTAATGTTTTCTTTGATTGAATGCAATTATAAATTACCAAAGTTATGGTACAGGTACATTATTTTACAGTAATATTCGATATATTAATATATACAGTATAATGTTTGCTATCATATATGTACTAATATTTCTTTAAAATAAAAAATATGTTTCACGTAATAACATAAATATTTTATAATTATAGACATGAGTTCTAAATCAAGGAATATTAAATAAATACTTTTACAAGGACCTTTTTCATGTTTCGGCTAACTTTATTTTATTTTTGACTGCGATTTTACTGTGGTTTAATGGCAGTTATAATGACGAAAATTATCTGAAAATAAATGATTCAAAAATTCAAGACATACTTATTCAAACAATAGTATTTTAATTGGTTATTAAAATATATTTTAGATTTACTAAACTGAGGATTAATTATTGTAATATTATTGTAACATTATTGCACATGCAGTATTCAAATGAAGCTTACAAATATTTCATATCCGGAAAGATATTTATTCGATTTTGAAATGGTCAAATAAAAAATGAAATCTAGATTTCCAATACTTTTATGAACAAAGATACAACTTTGTAAATTGTATATCTTTACTTTGAAAATTGATTTATTCAATAAGCGAGTGTATTAACAAAATTTATTGCATACGTATTTTAAGCAGTGTTCTCACCTTCATTAAACATTTGCACTTGACTGCTATGAGATACGCGATTGTGCAAGATCTTTCATTAATGAGTCGAGCCCCCAGCATTATCAAGGCAATAAATTTTTTTTTTATTTTACTCTTTTTTCTTCGTTTTTTTCTCTTTTCAAAAAAAAAGTTCACGCCCACATTATTTCATGATCCACAGTTGATACTCGTGAAATACACGTGTTTCTAAACGATTCTAAATGGTTTTCAATAATTAATTTATTATTTTTTAATTGATAAAATAAAGAGGTCGGTTATAAATAATGCTTTGAAAAAATCGTTTAGTATTTGCTTTTGTAAGGTATTTCCAACATAGAAATATTATTGGTCATGTAATAGTGGTTTTAAATCATTATTGTGAAAGTTTTACTTTTATTATTTTGAAAGATAAGAAAAAGTTCTTTCAAAATAGAAAAAAAGAAGCAATGCTAAACTTTCATAATAATGATTTCAAATCAAATGATTCGCAATAGGGACACTGATTCACAATTGGATCTATGACGGTAAATACAATTAATTATTTATAATAATAATATTGGTATAGATAATTTAAATATTAACTTTTTTCATAAGTTTTAAATAATTTATTTGTAGAAACTGTAATTTAATGAATTATTAAGTGCAAAGAAAGGGAAATTTATGTGCTCATATAAGCATATGAGTACTGAAACGTAAATTCAGGAAGACTTTCTGTTTACACATGTCAATAAAAAATGTTCACTTCTTTAATTTCTAGAAAAAAGTGGCTTTTATTTCTCGAAAAAAGTGGTTTTTACTTAATTTTGATATTATCAAAATTATTTTCTTCAAATAAATCCAGTTGTCTAAAATAGAATAATTAATAACTGTACTTATATGAGAATTTACTATTTGTGCGAACATATATTATCACAATTATAAAGAATTTAATTCAAACAAAAATGAAATTAAGCAAATAATAGAATCACGGAAATTGAAAGATTTTAACGATATGCATTTAATTTGATGTACAATGACATAAAATCGTTATGACTTATGCATTCTTATGTATCTAGAATATCCTTGAAATTATTATTACAATCGGGAGTATCCGTCTCATTTCCTTAGTTTCACTCTTACTTTTTTAATTATTTTTAAAAGTATTAATTTTGACAAAATAATTTAAGGGAACAAAAGGGAGAATATTTACAATTTTCCATTTAATTACGAAAATAATACTTGTTCAATTAATGTACATGTATTCAGAAAAGTCCTTTTCAATGTCTTTAATTTCACAAGTTACCTTTTTGCAGTACATAATCGATAGTGATTATCTACTGTGCCATTGAAAAAGGATTTTTAACATATCTTTGTAAAGATCTTCAAGATTACTTAGAATCCAAATCGTTTTTTTTTATTATGGAATTGCTCATTAGTATTTTTGTACATATTAAATGTGATATTTAGCGCTTACCGCACTTGTTAGACTAATTATTCTGTAGCACATTATGCTATTATACATGAATTTTGATTTAAAATTTATTCTTAGAATAAACTTACAAAATAACTTTAGTATACACTAAAAATATTGTTTTAGAAATATAAAATTATCTTCATGCTTCTACAAGATTTATAATCATTTAAAGCTGAATTCAATATTAAAAATTAATGCAAAAAGATGAATATCTTACAATGACAATAATTATGTTCTGATTTATAAGTCATTTATTAGTTAGTGAAGACAGCAATGGTTCAAGTAATAATCTAACAGATCCTTTAAAAATCATTGTATCAGTTCAGTCCAATGATTATTAAACTTACTTTAAAACCTATGAAATTAAGAAAATTATAAATCTTTAGTTATATTTTTTTAATACTAACATTACAATATGCAATAAATATCTATTTTTAAAATAATTATGAACGGTATAACAAACAAAATTATATTAATTTAATATACTGTATTCTTCTTATTAGTTCAAGACAATTCCATCACTAGGTACTCAAAAGTTTTACAATAGATATTCAAAATCTTTCAATTTTTCCAAATTAACATCAAATCCATCCACGTCGGAAGAATTTTTCCCCTTCAGGAAAGCTTTGAACGTTACAACAATCTATGAAACTCGCTATGCACCTCGACATTTTTTCCGTGCCACATGCATCATAGCAAACTTTTCCCTGCGGAAAGTAATCTCCTCAACTATATACAATAGTCATCATCATCGTCATAATCATGCTCTTTCCTCTCGCCATCCAAAAATACATAACATTATGACATCTACGAAATCCTGGATTTTCCTCAATCCATAATCAACTTTTCCGCGGCCTGCGTAAACGCGTGATCTAGGGTAAAAAATTGTTATTTCTGTAGTATATAATGATTTTTACTCACTTGATTTTAATATACTTAAAAATTTTTACAATAACTGACACTTTGTTTTATACGAAAGTGTATAATATTTCATTCATATATAAAACAGTTATGGGATTTGAAATTTAATGTAGTATAATATAATAAATAAAATGTATCAGAGTGACGATTTGCATATGTTACTTCGGATGATAAAAAATAGTATACCAAATATCGTTTACCTATTATAGTGGATATATATTCTATTCGTAGTATTCGTACCTGTCAGATTTTACGAGACGATCAGTTAATTGGTCGTAAAATTAGTATATCTTTTGATTAATTCACCAATTTGATATCATTCTTAAATAGAAGTATAACGTGAGAATATACCAATCACTGCGACCCTATTACTGCGAATTTTCATGTTAACTCACTCAAGTCATCCACATAGCAAACTGCTAACACGATTAAATTACCAAAAAATCGAATCTATCCATACATCTTCATAAAGTACTTTTATTTCTGCTATACCTATTCTTCTAAAGAACAGAAAACCACCATCCTAAATCGTCCATTTACCCCAGCAGGAAAACTCATATTATAATTATAATAGGAATACCTTTGAGAATACCCCTAATCCCCCCCACCGAAAAGTCCTACTTATCAATCCAAAAAGAGACCGACGATGCAGTCTCGTGCGTAAGCATAATCGAGATATCTACTATATGGCCCTGACTTCGGCTTTTCCTCGTCTACAGTGCGCGCGGGGTTTTCAGTCCGGCTGAGCCCACGGCCGCGCCGCTACGTCACGCAGTGCGTTTCACACGAGTCGTGACGTTGAGAGTGTATGTACCGTGCGTGCGCGGTGCGCTCACATGGCGAGAGAGTTGCGGAGCCGCGTGTGGGCTCATTGACTCGCCGAGACGAGCGCCACGAAGAGAGACCGGTATATCGGTCTCGAGTCCTCTCGCTCTTTTTTCTTGGTAAACAAGTTTTGGCAAAAAGAAAAAAGGAAAAAAGAGCGTGCGTGCATTTCGGGGATTCCGTGGATAATGGGCGCGGCCTGGAAATCGGTGGAAAAGTAGCGGTTGTTCGGTGCTGGTTCGTGGCTTCGAATGTGGAGTGATGAGTTCTTGTGTCTTGGATCGAGGTGGAAGTTTATGCCAGAATTGGGATGGAACGAAAGGGATTCGTTCTTTTTGATGCGGGGTGTATCGTGCGATGTGTTGGTTGTATTTACAGAGCTTTCTTCTTTGCGAAGAAAATCGGTTGAGTAAAAAGTAGCGACAAATGAGATCATATCCAAAGTATGTAATTTCAGTGGGTTTTCAACTCAACGAATTTTTACTTTTGGTACAAACATTTTTTCTGGATACTATTTTGATTCATTATTGAATGTACAACAGTTTCAACGTTGCGAATTTACATAAGAGTTAAGGGAACAGATACACCTTTAAATTTTAAATTAATTGTTAATACATTTTAAGGTAAAAATAAGTCACTTATCGTATATTATCTATTCTTTTTACTAAAAATTTGAATATTTTATAAAAATATAACGGGAAAATTTAAAGAAAATTATTTTCATGGTCGTTAGGTCCATTTGATCGGCCATAATGAAAACCTGTATATTTCCTCATCTAATGGGAGTTTTTAAGGTTTTATTGTGTTCATAATATATATAGTTATGCAGCTAATGTGAGGATTTGAAAATAAACAGTATTGACCAAAGTTTTAGCCTACGTCATCCTGAATTCTTCAATCTTTTAAAAATTTTATCATAATATATTATTTAAATGGGGTATACCCTATAACTTTGGTTAATAATTTCTATCTTTAAATCCCACACTGGCTGCGTTTACGTGTATTAAGAAAACAGTGAAACCTTAAAAACGCCAATTCGATCTTATTAGCTGTCAAAATCTTGTGGTAGATGAAGGAATATACTAATTTTTATTCTAGCTGATCAAAAAAACATAAGGAACATGAAAAGAATTAAAAAATTTAGTCTTGTTACATTTTGATAAAGTATTCAAATTTACCGGGGTCGGGGTAAAAATTTTGAAAAATAAAAATTGGAAAAGGTAAAATTACGAAAGTTAAAGTTTTGAAAATTCAGATTAGGAAATAAAATATTACCTAAAATGAAAATTTGGAATTTAAGATTTAACGAAAGGGAAAACATAGAAAAAATAAAAGTATGAAAATAAATTATTTTGAAATATAATTAATTGGAAATAATGTAATTTTGAAAAATTAAAATTGAAATTCTTTATTTTTATTGAATTCTTGACAATTTCTATTAAAATAATAATTATTCTTACACTAAAAAAATTGTTATTTCAAAATTTATTTTTTCAAAATATATGGTTTACAATATTTTGTTTTCGTAATTTTATACTTTCATAGATTAAAATTTCAAACATTTTTAATCAAATATTTTATCTTTCCAATAATTTTGTTTTCATAAATTAACCTTTCCATAAATTTAAATTCAAAATTTTTTTATTTAAAATAATATTTTACCCCCACCCTTTTTATCCATCCAATTTTTTATATACAGGACAAGATTGTGTATACTAGATATAATATGTACATTTCATGGTATATGCTGCAATGGACAAAGTCTTTAATTTAAGCAGGTAAAATGTCCATGGTTCGAATTTTTACCTTGACCATTTATATTTTTATTTTCGGATTTAGTTTTGATTTGCGTGAAAGTGAAAAATATTAAAAGTTCATTTAAAGATCCCATTAATCACATTGAATACGAACATTCTTTGATATTTTTACTTCTAAACTTGAATAAGATTTTTAAATAAAATTAACTAATATGTTCTTAACTATTCAGGAAATCTTTTTAAATGTTAAGAGACTGGTTGTTTGATGAAACAATCTTAAATAGAATATTTTTTATCTTAGGAATTAGAATCAAATGAAAAAGTTTGTTGTCTTCTTATAAATAGTACATTATCTGTGTATTCTGTTTTATTAAAGCCCTTTCGTATACATCTTTGTTACCATTTTTTATAATAAGCATTTAAAGAAAATTAGACTTTCAAGGTTTTGATTTTAAATTTTCTACACACAAAAACTCAATTCATGATTAGAAAAACAAATTTTCGTTTCAAGACTTCTTTCGAAATCATTTTATAATCGCATATTATATCACTTTTCGTTCCATAAGAAACGAAACAAAAAAGTATTTTTTTTCTGAAAATCAAAACGTGTCTTAATTAGCATAATAATTGAGTTGACCGTCTTTCACGTACGTGCGCGCGCGAGTTCGAAAGGAAAGGAACCAAGAGACTAATAATTGCTCGTCGTGATACCAAAATAAACCCGGCAGTGAAATTTAAATCTGTTGTCGTATATTATATATAGATATGTAATATGTGTCGTGCGGTCAGAATCGACGGGATCCCCACGTCGAATGAATTACTCGCGCGCGCTTCTCGGTAGAGGATCTAACGAAAAAAAAGCCGATCTCGATTCCCACTACCGAGCATCTTCAAAATTCCCCCATTGCGGTTTGTCGGCTTCTATCGCACACTTATCGATAATTATTTTTTAGTTGTTTTTTTTTTCCTTGCTCCGTAAGTTATGACGACTGTCAGACGGGCATTTATTATTGTATCATTTTTTATATCTTTGTTTTGTATTATTATACATATTTTTGTTTTATAGAGTTAGGATTAACATTTGGTAGTACAGGTTTATTGTTTCGTATTTTATTCGACGAATATAGTTTATCACACTATTTGAGTTTTCACGGGAATGAATTATTGTTGCTTATTATATAAATCGCATTATTGTTAAAATGAGTAGCTATTTAATTTCGAAATGAATTCTTATAATTAACTTATTTCAATCTCAAACTTTTTTCATTTCTGTTAAAAAAATATAGAATTCACAATTTTTGTAAGCACGAAGAAATAACAATAATGCTTTCCTAATCTTGGATATATTACGTTTATTTAGACGCAATCAAGATTTTACATTGTAGGACGGTATCTAAGTGATGGAATTGTCACTACCTCATGATATTAAAATGTAATTGCATGCGCATTACGCAATTCACCTGCGCGAGCAATACAACATTTAGCCATTTGAATCGTCACATTCTAGAAGAAAATTGTGCAAAAATCTCTGCTTCCTCTTGAATACTAGATGGTTTTGCCACAATCATTTCAATGTAACAGTGTTAAAAAAAAGTTTTTATGATGTTAATCGTCATCGATTATACAACAATTTTATTCGTAAGAACGTTCAATCAAGGAATAATATGTAATTAGACGATCATTTGACGCCTTGCAACGCACAAAGCTGTAACGATGAAGTTGAGAGATTTGCTGATTATTCGTAATAATGACGCGTTGTAAAAGATTCTATAATTCCACGTGTATTAAAAAAAGTTTCAGGAAATCGTCGCATACTCCGCTTTAACAGAGTGCACATTATTGTTTTATGTTTTTGTTCAATTTGCGTTTATAATATGACGTATCTAGAAGATTATAATCCAAGTAAAATTATAATGTATTGACAAAAAGTTGTTATGTTCAATCAATCAACTTGAGATACTTCTACAAAAAACAAAAGATCATTCTGTAATTTTTTTTTTAACTAATGATTTTAAGAGTAATTTCCCACAAAAATGCAACTTTGTCTCTCTACTATATAATTTTTTTTATAATATATATGTATTAATAATATGTATTATCTATAGGTATATATTATAATATATAATTATAATATATGATGACATTTTGGGAAACATACGGTTTACTCGATTGTAATAGTTTTTTACTGCGTTTTTTAATCTTACGTAATGTATTAAAATACTCGTACTGCGAGGGACCTATATCTAATTTAGTATTAAATTGTGAAATGCCTGGATGTCCTCAAACAAAGTTTATCTCATGAAAAGTCTTATTTTATTTTTTTATATAATTTGCTCCAACACTGAGCCTAGCTTTGTCACAAATTTGTGAATACAAATAAATTTCTAGTCTAGAAAACGTGTAAAAAATAGACCAAATAAATTTCCCAAAAATAAAGACTTTCTCTTTTGATCAGGATGAAATAAGATATTTTTAAATACTTAAATCAAATTTAAGGGTGCTGCATCGTGTAATTCCGTATCTACACGGAGTCACGTAAGGTAGGGGGAACAATAATTCTTTTCTTTCTAATAACTCTAATAGGTAATAGTAAAACCGCTGCCAATTCATTGATCAAAATCGAAAAACCGCTAAAAAATCGAAAAAATACGAAAAATCAAACAAAATGAGCCCTGATGCATTAAGGAGGTTCGAATCCAAATTCAAAACGAACAGAATTTGTTAAAATTTTTAGATTCATCAGATATCTACTTACTAAAATAATAACATATTAAAATTTCATGAAATTTATGAAGATTTCTAACTAAAATACTACGATCTTCTGATAGTTTTATAAAAAAGAGAACTTAATTTTTCATTTAGTTTCTGGTATAATTACTAATTTTCAAAAATTATTTTTTCTTCATTCTTCACCCCACCTAAGCACAATTTCTATTTCAATTTCAATCTTTCTTTCTCAATAACCTAATTCGATCGATATTCCAGCTTTGCTAAGCGACCGAAATCGCAATCGATGCAATCTCCATGCCTCGCACCAATCGTCATGTTCATACGCTCGCTTCGGAAGTAATGAGCTAAATCGTCCGACACGTGAAACAGAAGATTCTTCACGCGGTATTCCGACACCCGCACGGGCGTAGCTCGAGTCGCACGTGATCGTCCGCTCGGCCGTGTCCCATCGCCAGGTACAATGCATTGTTACAATGTAACCTAATCGTTTCCGGCTCGTGAAACCGATCGCGCCAGAGATGAAAACGCGAATGCGCGCGAGCGCGCCCGCGACGCGACGTTACTTTCATGCGCCAAGGCCACGGCGTCGAGACCGAGCGGCACTTTGCACTCGGGAGTACGTGCGCGCTGAGCTTTGAAACTGAAAATCGAACTAAAAAGTCAAATCTCCAGCGACCCTGCGCTCTTTTTTTGTTTCTTGCATAGGTTTGAGGAAGTGATATTGGGCGTGGGGATAATTTTGTCGTGACGTCAGGAGACGGATTGATTTCGCACGCTCGTGTGTGACGTAGTAATAGCGTGCGGGGTTTTTAAGGAGTGAGGAATTGTTTTCGTCTTGTTTTGGATTCGGCGTTTCCTTTGGGAAGGTTAAATGGTTTGAATGCTTACGGTAAAGCTGTGTTCTAAAGGCATTGAGAATGAGAATTGCAGGAGACCGGATTCACTTTGCGATGCACGTACGTAAAAACTTTCTCGTTTTTGCATCGACCAAATTCTTTTTTATGCAAGTAGTCCTCAACGGAGTTTAATGGATTTTGGATTGGAGGGATTTAACTTCCTTAAACGTTGATTTCTTTTTTCTTTGCTTTTGTACATAAATATCCGTACATCAGTCCAATCTCAAACTAAATTGAAGACAGTTAGATAATAGGCCTAATTTTTAAGAACTTTTTGCATTCATACTAACACTTACATGCTAAAACATATAATTTTAACTTCCGTTTCTTAATTATTTGAATTACTAGTAATTTTTACGAATAAAATGAGTTTTTGTAGTTTTTCTTCGTTTGATCATTATGTTATGACGCATGTCAGTTTGCGTTGCCATATCATTTTAAATTTCCAAGTCCATGAAGAAATGAAAAGTTTACTATATAACGTCAGACTTAAGTGTAGTAAAATTAAAGAAAATCGCGTTTAGCGGAATTTATGACATTTTTATGGCAAAGTACTGTTTGCATTACACAACTTGGCTCTACATTACGTAGATATTGATTATCTTTTTAGAATAACAGTTTAATGGTATGTCAAACAAATTTAAGATTCAACGTATCTTAGAAAAATTGTAATCTTCCAGAATACGTTCTCTTACAGGAAAACTATTCCTGAATGTAATCTTTAAGTGTCTCTGCGGTTGATGCATTATGATTTGTTTTTATTCTCGAAATCTGCTACTTTTCACGGAAGTATATAGTTGTGTTATATTGTAATTTTGTTATGACGTGAAAGAGCAGATTGATTTGACATTGTGACGTAGTATATTGTAGTAATTTTATAACAGGATTTCTTTTTAAATTTTCTTTTTAACGAATAAAATGAGATGTTGAGTGTTCAATCACTTATGTATCGGTATCATAAGTAATGAAAATGATAATACATCTTAAAACAGCATTCATGAGTATCGTACGACTAATTTACAGTATATTATCGAGTGATTTGAATTCGAAATAATAGGGTTAATTAATCTTCTTAGTTATATGCGTGGAATTCCGAAGAACTGAAACTGAAAGTTTCTATGGCTGCAATTTTTCCATTTTTTCAAGTTCTATATGATAGTACACTGGAATACATTTGGTATGGGCTTTGCAGAATCTGGTTTTATAATGAATTTATTCAGCATAAATATTTATTATTTCAAAGTATATATATTTTAATTTTTTAATTTCTAGTATTTGTATTGAATAGTCTTTTTATCAGTTAAAACCGATGCATTTTAGCATTAATTAAAATATCTATAACTTTCGTAAAACTCAATGGATTCGAGCAAACTAAAAAAAGATATTCTAGGCAGGGCCTCTATTGTACAAATATACATAGAAAAGTGTTGCAATGCAACATTTCTTTTCTAAAATTTCAACAAAAGTTTCACGTGAAGTCACACCCATGTTTGTGTTCTAGGGTTCAACAAACATAATAATTACTTATATAATAGAAAAAATCTCACTAAGCAGAAAACTGGATTTACACCTGAATGATTTTAATGTTAAAAAAAATAAGTTACAAAAACGCCATCACGGGTCGATCGCCTTAAAAATCGGTCAAAGTTACTCTTCAGCTTTTGTCCGTATATAAAATTAATGAGATTGCTATTAGCATAACCAGTGCATCAACGAATGATAAAAAACCGCTTACTAACAAAACAAAAATGTTAAAAATAATAAAACTGTAATGATCTGATGCATGCAAATCCATCCAGTTTTTTTCTCGTAGAACGCACCCACTTCGCTCCATTTTTTTTTGTAGCAGCAGTCCAACAAAGTTGTCCTTCCGTAATCCTGAAATATCACAATTGTTTGTCCTCTTTTTGTCCACCCTGTTTTCAGGAATATACGTTTTAACGCCGAATCATAATTCACACGTATATGAACAAGCAAGCTAAAGAGAGAGGGCGAGAGAGAAAAAAATTAATGGATCAAAGTATCTTTTTTCGCATTCCGCGCAAAATGTTTGCACCTTGCAGGTTTATCGAGCTTTTTGCTAGATATTAGCGATATACTGATTCAAGCCGAATACTAATGTCCTTACAATGAGTTACACAATAGACGCTCCGGCGATAATTAGTTCCTCGATGCAAATATCAATCGATTAAAAAAGCCTTGAATGCCTCGACCACGCGAGGCATGCGCGGGGGCTCGATTATGATAATCATTTTCGAACAAAGTCGGCCAATATATCGCCTCCTTCTCTCGCAGCAGTTTTTTCGTTCTACTCGTCCGTCGGCGGCTGCAGCGCATTTTGAAAATTACGCGTTCACGCTTCTGTTATGCGATACCGTTGCTAATGATATTCCTCTTCTCGTCGCATTTTTCTTTTTTCTGTTCTTTTGAGGTAGTGAAGCGAGGTTCTTTAACAAACACTGATAAATTAAGTGTCTATTAATCTAGGAAAAATCATATTTAATACCTCTGGAATGTTTCTTTTTTTTACAACGAGCGCATAATCGTTCGTGTATATGTAACTTTTAGCATTTTTTATGGGCAATTTGAAAGCTGTTAGAAACGTGTAATATGAAATCTTCCGGAAGCGATTTAACGATTATTCATTGTATGCAAACGAATAATATGTTTATGATAAATAATTTTATAGGTTATAATAAGAGTCAATATACATTTTTACAAGGAATTGCAACTATATCACATACAATATATCAATTAAAGGTGATTTTTATTAACATATATTTATTGGAATTTTTTCAATCTCACATCCTTTGATTATTCTTTTTATAAAGTATTATAATATTATATAGGGAAATTTAGGTGAAGTAAATATTGTATATTATTTATACGATAAACTGTTCATTAAGCCTGGTTTTAATTTTATTTTAATCAAAGATTATCCTGATATCGCACCCTCAGAATAAGACTAATTCAACTTGAAATTATCGTTTTTTAGTAAACTGACTAAGACGTAAACTTTTTCATGAGCTAAAATGATTATGCTTGAAATTTATAATTTTATAATTTTATAATTAATTATACTGTAGACATTTCAAGATCTTATTTTTACTGAATTTTAATCGACCCCAAAAAGGTGCAAGTTCTATATTCGATGCGTATGTTTTTTCTTATGTATGAATACCGATTACTCAGGAACGGCTTGATCGACTACAACATTTTTTGTTGCAATTGACAGTGTCACTCCAAGATGGTCCCATAAGAAATTTGATCAACACTGGGCTAGTATATATATATATATATATATATATATATATATATATATATATATAGTATACATTTAGTAGTTTTTTAAATTTGTGGCGCTGACTCCAAATATCTTGAATTTAAATGATCAAAATGTTAACTTTTTATTCAATGAAAATAATAAACTTTTTATCGGAAAATCTATTTTTTTTAATCTCTTTATTACAGTAACTATTATTTTTTACTTTTTAGATCGTTTTTTTGAAGTCGGTTCTATTTTTTTTCAATTTTATATTAATGTATATAAAATTATAAGATTTTTATTTTCTTATAAGTAGTTCTGTGCTTAAAAATCAGGCTAACAAATTTAAATTGTTATAGTCTTGTTCTCCGCTGTCAAAAAACATTAAAATAAGGATATGTAGGGCTATAATACTACCGGTGGTTCTGTACGGGGGCGAAACGTGGGCGCTCACTAAAGCGGAGGAAAACCGTTTTAGGGTTCTCGAAAATAAGGTTCTGCGTCACCGAATATTAACAGAATAATAAAATTGTGCAGGTTAGGATGGGCAGGACACGTAGCAAGAATGGGAGACGGTCGTACGGCACCGTGGATTATGAAGAGCAAGCCAAATGTTACACGACCTCTAGGTAGACCTAGACGCAGATGGGAAGACATCGTGAAAGTGGATCTAATAGAAATCGGGCGGGAGGAAGCTTCATGGGTGTAGGTGTAGATGAGGCGATGAACTTACGAGTTCCAAGTGCCACTTAAGAAAAAAATAGTCTTGTTCTAGTGGTGCGATATAACTGTCTTTAATTACAATTAACATAATGTATATATAACAATTTATTGCATAAATAATAGAAATGATTCACTTCACCTCTGTATCTCACTTTGTTCGGGATTCCCCTAACGTGGTAGCTCATTATTATTTGCAGAAGAAATATAAGTTTTACTATCTTATTTGAAATTCATCAGAAAATTTTTCCGCAACTTTTCATAGATTTGGACAGTATCTATGTTGCATCAATCAATCAATCAATCACCAATCAAAATAATATTTATGTATATTAAGATAAATGATTTGTCCATTACAAAGAAACTTTACAAGCTTGTCTGCAGTATATAAAACAAGCAATTAGATTGCAGTTATTAACAGGTGTCTGATAAAAATGACGACTGAATCTCGACGAATGATGTATAGGATAACTGAACAATGCACCTTACATATATGGAATTGGAAGATGAATTACTCATTTCTCTTTAGTTGAACAGTAAATCTATCAACAAGACAACTACTCTTTTTATACACAAAAAATTTGTATCTTTATTTACTTTAAATTTAGCATCTTCTAAATTGTAAGTTGACGGAGAAATTTGCAACAAAAATCTATTCTTCTCTTTATTATGATAAAAAAAATTAGTATATAATGTTTTAAAACATTAAAAAAAAAAGATATTTTACAAAATTTTAATCAATTCAAGTCATTATTTTTATTAATTTATTATAGGTTTTCTATAATCAAATAAGATGAAATGTACTAAGTCTAATCTTGTGCAAAAGTTATTAGGAAATCAAATTAAAAATTTTCTCGAAGATCCTTTTACTGTCAAATACCGCATGTGTCTAAACGTAATCCAGTAACATCCATCCTTTTTTTGTTCAAAGAATTCTTCAATTACAAAGTTAAAACTCTTCCGGCCCATTCCAACATCTCCTATAACACCCTCAACACTACCAACGCCAAGTACAACTCACCTATAACTAAAAGACTTCCCAGCAACGCGAAAAAAAAACTCCCAACAGAAACTATCTTAACGGCAAATTTATACAGCGTTGCAAAACTCCATCGTGGATAACGATACATACGCATTACACACGTGTGCAGACGTCATCTCGGAGCATACATACATACATTCAGAATATCTCCGCGCAGCAGCAAGTCGATAAATGTTATACAAGCCGCAAAAAACTGCTAACTTTTAAACATATGCAACATTAATACACGCGCGCGCGCGCGCGCAATTGCAATTAAGTCAGCCGCGACGAGATCAATGCGCATAGATGATTTCCATTGAGTCCGAGCTGTACGCACTTGCGCGCGGGCGAATCCGCGAAAGTGAATGGACCCGGGCAGTAGGTAGTCAATTATAAAAGTCCGCGTGTGTGCACTCACGCGGATAATAATCGCACGCGTCGAGGCCTTGCGCTTCGGCGTCAGCTGCGCGCGCGCTCGCGGTAAAAGTTTTTGCTGCCGCGTGCGTGCGTACGTGTCGAATGGAAATAAGCGCGTGAGAGAGAGAGAAAATTACACACGTATTTGCCAGGTGTCGAAAAGGAGCTTTCGAGATATATATTGTGCCGCGCTAAACGATGCTTTCAAATGGACGGATTGAGGCGCTGGCTAGTGGCGACGCGTGACGATAGATGAGGATTTTGACAGTGAAAATGTGAATGTCAGATTGAGTGCTACAGTTAGTTCTTTGTGAATTTGGTATAATTATTCGTAATTAGTATGCGTGACATCTAAATGGGCTTTATTACAAGGTTTTCATTTAGAATTTTCTATCTACACCTAACCTTTCAAAGAGTCTCGATTTAATTTTAAAAGTGAAATGAAATTAATAAAATCATAGCTAGATACATTCCGAAATTATAATGGAAAGAGACTAGGTCTCTATTTTTTCATACCGGACAATATTTATTCAAGTAAATAGTGTCAATCTTATTTAATGATAAAACTTAAGCGATAAAGTTCTGTTAAAGTCTAGGTGTAGGAAGAAAATAACTACTCAAATAGAAGCTCGAATAGAAACATTTTTGAACTCAGATTATTTAATACAAAGTTTTATCCACCTAGTATAACTGTATTATTTCTATTAATTTTTATTAAATAGAATTTATTTAATTGACGTAACGTGTAATCATGCATTTATATATTATATTATTTTTATTTAAATATATATATATGTCAATAAGTAATTATCATTAGTCATAGAAAAAACGTTAGTACAATAAAATTAATTTTATTATAAACGATGGTAAAAATCAGTAGCTTAGTAGTAAATACAATTATGCAAAGTAGCAATAGCAAATTAGCTATATTGTCTTGATGATTTCAAAAAGTATGATACATTGCCAAAGAATGTGGATCTATCTTTGTGCAAGTGAACATTAGTTTTTACTTGTATATTTTTTTCCATATAATTTATACAATGTCATTAGTTCATAAAATTATTCCTTCTACTAATCGATATTTTTTGTAATTAAAAGAATAACTTATATTTATAACGTAGGCCTTATTTTATTATGCAGTTACTAAACTCATTTTATGATTTTTATTATATTTTCTCATTAAACATTTATATTTATTTGCTCAATTTTTCATGAAGCATTTATGTAGTAATATTATTTGATCTACGCACGACTGATAATTTTTATCGTTCTATAATAATTAATTCAGAATGACCTTTTAATAAGGTAATAAATATATACATTATTATAAATGTGAATGTTTTATTGCATTTGTTGTATATGCTACTACATTTCTATCTATTTATCTTAATGTCTACTGCAAACATTCTACGACAAAAAAAGGTTGTAATGAGTTATCTACAGTATTTTTAATTGATTCAATTAGTCATACACATTATAATATTAGATATCGTATTTAGTTTAAGATTATTAATCTGAAATTGTTATAGTTCAGCTTACTATGTATCAAGTATATATAGTACAGATACAAGATTGAGAGAAAAAAATTGAAATAAAAATTCATATACATTTTTGCTTGCAGTTTAAGCATACTCGATTTTGCATAAAATATATAGCAAAAAGAAATGTCAGTTTAATAACGTTTTTAATAAAATAAAATTTATTTTAGTTTAATTAAAAACACAGTTATTCCGTGACTCTTCAGCCCCAATGAAATATTTCAACAAATCAAACGTGAACAATCATTTTCGTCAATCATCGCCATATCTACTAAACATTACAATGTACACCGAAGAACAATTAAAGGTAAAAAACGCCGCGGAAGCGTCACAATGATTAAAACTCAATTATACCGGCCGCACAGAGAGCGAGCGCATCGAAGCTACATCACGCTGCACTCGTTATTAATAAAAAATCCTCTCCGTCGGCGGTGGACGTCACGACGTGACAGAGTGACCCTCGTGCCAGTAACACCCCGGCTATTGTAGGGCCGCCCGTCAATCTTGCCCGGGTACACAACAGCGCGCCCGGGATCTACAGCCACTACACGTGAGTATGGCGTTCGCGTGCTGACGCTGAACTCTATGACCCCTCTGCTGGTATTATTTTTTTTTCTGTTCTGAATGAAAACAATATAGAGATTTTAGTTTGATATTTTGATTTGGAATTTGAAAGAATGACTTTTCTATTGGACGAAAGCTTAACTAATCTTTTGCTTTCTCAAATAGAAAGATTGCCAAGTTTAATGACTTAATTGGTACCCATGGCTTTATTGCTTCGCAAGGTAACTAAAAACTTGGTGTCATTTAAATATGACAGCTCAACATGGACCAAATTTTTGTAATATGAGATAAAATAATGCTTATTTTATAACTATTGTTGTTACAAGTCGAACAGTCTCTTTTATATCTATATATATTCGTAAATTATTTAAGAGCAACAGATATGGTTCTATTTCAAGCCCTCATATTTTAATTACAATCACAAAATATTGAAAACCGACGTCAGAAACGAAAAGATTAATAATAGACAATTTTGCGCCATGAAATATACCTTTATTTTAAATAATCAAAATTTGTACCCATTATTCGGAGTAGTAAACTTATTGTCATATTTAGGGACACTTGACAAAAAGTGGGTTAACATATAATATTATTTGTGATTGTTTTGCCAGATTATACAAGATAATCACGTGTTATCCATTAAATTATTCTAATGATATGAATCATTCAGAACTTTAAAAATAAATCGCTGACTAAGTGTTTTACGTCAAACATTGACCGGGAAACCAATTTAAGGGCGTCACAGCTTTCTGTAAACACTTTTTTCGACGTAGGAACAATAGTGCATTGCTTCGTATATATTCATCATCTAATAAATAAATCGTATAAATCACTAAATTCACAAAATAACATTTGCATATGTCAAAAACATTTCAAAACACAAGTATATATCCTTTTTTACGCTTGGTTCATTCTCGATCTATTTATTACTGATAAAATCTTCAGCTTCTTCAACAATAGCATTGATTCATCGATGATATCGACTTCAAGCTCTCGTCTAAAATTATAATGCGCGACAAATACATACTCGTATGTCAAAAACATTTCAAAACACAAGAATATATCATTTGCATTGTTTAATCCACCGTCGATCTATTTATTACTGATCAAATCGTCAGCTTCTTCAACAATAACAATACTTCATCGATTATACCGATTTCAAGCTCTCGTCTAAAAGTGTAACTCGCGATAAATACTTCCACCTACTATCTACGTCCTATGCACAAAAAAACTTCTAACAATGAAGAAAATAAGCACTAACAATAGTCACAAGCAATTGTACCAGCAAACAATGAAAAAAAAAAGACTCGTTGTCACGGCTGATCGCCTATACCAACTAGAGATAATTAACCGATGAATTTGGTCGGTTCTCACCGGATAATGCGTGTCGAGGGACTTCTCTCTAGCGAGAATATAAACACGCGCGTGTGTCATTCGCACGTATACATCTAGCCTGCGTCTCGTCGTGTGGACAATAACGCTCTTTTTTCCCTGCTTCTTCTTCTTCTTCTTCTTCTTCTTCTTCTTCTTCTTCTTCTAGAGCGAGCGACTAGACTTAGCGTAGCGCGCAATATGGGTCAGTGTCGATACGCTCGGATGCTTCCGTCGTTCGAGGTGTTTTTGCCCCCGTGCAGTCGTCGTCGTATCTACTCACACATCTTGCCAGGGAAGATATGGATGTACATCGTAGACGAATGGAGTTGTTATGGCTGGAGAGAATTGAGCGTCCAAAACAGAGATGTTGTGCTCGGAAAAGTACACGATTAATGAGTTTGGCTAGGCGTAGGATTGTTTGCTGTGATTTTTGTTGGTCGCGATGTGCGCAAGTTTGATAAATAAAAGAGAGTTACCGATTTGAATTTCTGGGATCATTGTTTGAGTGATATGATGCGTGGGAAATTTTGTGCACATGGAGTTTCGATTTCATAAAGCAAGATGAATACATTAATCATCTTCATAATGGAAACCAGGAAAAGTATCGGATACGATGTTGGGAAAAAACGTTTATTTTTAATTTTAACGTAAAAAACTAATACCATCCCTGTTTAAGTCAATATTAATTTTCAAGAAGAATATTTCAAGATATAAGTGTAAAGATGGTTGTAAGAATTAAAAGATTCTATTGTTACTCTAATACAAATAAAGAGTTAAAAACGTTCTACTTCAATAAATGGATAGTTATTTTTACAAATATGGAAGCCAATGGTACCAGTATATAATAAAGATTGCACAGTGTACATGTAAAATATATACTATTAATTGGGGCGTTTAGAACCATAAATACATAAATCCACTTTGGATATTGTATAAACTACTGCTAACATTTATACAGAGTGAAAATTTCATAGATTTTATAACTACAATTAATACCTCAATATGCTATTTATCAATCGCATAGTTCAGAAAAAAAATAATGAAATTTGTAAAATAAAACTATCAAATTTTTTATCGACGTTTACTAAATTTCGTAAGTGAACTTATTCGGTTATGGTTCTGAACGCTTTATTTAAGGAGTATTCATCGACTCAGGGCAAAAGACAGATGCTTATGAAATTTTACATCTTGAAAAAACTTAAACCTAATTTTCCAATTAAAAAAAGAAAGTAGGGGGTAAACGACCAAAATGAAGAGAAATTAATGATGAAACATGAGTTTTTCCACACGTGGCCTTCCAGCGCCTTGGTCACTGACGCGGTCATTTTCTAATAACTTTTAATACATAAGACAGCTGTCGCTGGACAAAAATTATGTTAAAGAGTTTCAAGTGTAGAAGACGAATTTGTAAGGAAAGTATTAGGTCAACGATGATAGTTCGGAGATAATCAACAAAAATGTAAAATATGACCGTATAAAACAATGTGTGTAAAATAGGCGCTTCATGAAACACATTTTTATTTAATATTAGTTTGTTAAATAAGAAAATATTTCTTTTAGCATGAATAAGATTAAGTTTCAAGTAATTACCCGTAAAAAATTTTAATTTTACGCATACGACATCCAAGCCTCCACTGCAAACCCCGACGAGGTACGGCTCGTCCCGATGGATCCTTCTTAAAAAAAAATTACCTCAATTATTTATTAGATGGGAAAGTTTTACAAAATCGATTCAAAATTAATGTGTTTATGAACTCATCCTACATCTACTAGTTTATTTAGTATGAAGTGAAATGTTATCAAACTTTTGTTTGTAGTAAAGGGTCAAACTATTTTTTTTCAATGTTCATTATGCTATAAATGATGTTACTCGCAGGTATTCTATACGTCTATTTAAAAAACTATTTTTTTGTACCAAGAACAGACTACATATGTTATTCCATTGCAAGTTAAAAATAGTTTTGATAATTTTAAGAGAGAAGATAATAATTTATCTATATCAATTATTTATCAAACAAGTAAGTATTAAGGTTACTTCAAGAAAAACTTGTATAATGTGTCTTTTTATTTGTCATAGATGTAAATGCGAAACCTAATTTCTATAATCACCTTAAGCTACTTTTATATCAACGTTCTGAATTAATTTTAGTGTAATGAAATTTGAAATTCCGGAATATCGTCGATACTCTAAAAAAAGATAAAACACTCTTTCGTGTTTACAAAGTCTCATTTCATTAACAAATTCCTCTGCGAACGTATTTTTCTAATGACACACTCTTATTAAAATAATTATACGTTTTATACGAGGAACTCGCGTGAGTTTCAATATTCTTTATTAACAAAAATGGAACTTTGACCTCAACAACCATTTTGTTCACGTTTTTGCGTCCACGTACGCACTTTGAATTAAGCGGAAACGACGATAAAAACCAACACAGAAAGATACTAAACCACGAATTAAAAATGTCACGCGCTCGCGCTCCGCGGTATAATAAGCACCTATATCTATATAGATATCCTCTATTATACTTCACGTATCGAGCGTCGAAGGAGAGAAACTCTAAGCGACCGCTCGAATTTGCCGCGCTCCGGCGGCGTCGACCCTGGCATCTTAAAGCCACTTTTCAATGTTTTTCTCTGTGTCTCCGTAGCAGCTTGGCGACGATCTTTTACGCGCGCGCGCGTGCTCCGATGAAAATTGTTCAACGAGTTCCGACAGATGCGTAATATGTAATTGCATTAAAATGACGCGCTGCAGGTGCGAGCAATCAATCTACCGAAAGTAGTCTTGCGTGCAGCGGCTATTGTGACTTTGAAGCGCGGCGCGATTTATTATTGTTGTTCCGGTGATGGTTGAGTTGACGCTACGCTGAATTTCGTACTAGGCAGGCTTTGTCATTGATATTAAGGAGGATTGTTATTAGGAAGAAATGCGGAGTATGTTGAGCACACTTTTTTATGCTGCTGGCTTTGGGAAGGAAGCTTGAGCTCGTGATAGAAGGAATTTTTCTTAATTGCTGAATTATTTTTCAATTAAAATTGTATCTGTATTGAATTTATAATGGAGGCTTTATGATAAATTGTATTTTTACTAACATTTAAAATCTTATTAGAATTACTCTGATTCTATCAATAAGTAAATAAATTCTAATTTATCGAACAATTTAATCACATTTTAAAATCTTATATTATTATATATGCATGAGAATATTTATTATAATTTTAATTAATGTAAGTCGTTATTAATACACCTTTTTATATGAAGGTGGTACTTCCACAAGAATTGACCTTAAATATAAAAGTGTACACGATAATTTGTTTACATATTGCAATATTTGAAACATTATAATTATAAAAACCGCTGCTAACTACTATAGCGCAATGCTTTCTAAAATAGATTTAATGCACAATCATTTATTGAATATTTACATTGATAAAAGTGATTTTTAGAATAATCGACAATGTTAATACAGACAATGATATTAAGCTGGATTAAAATCGTACATTGTTGACTGAAAAAATTAATCAGTTCTATACTGAGTTATTTTTGATAAATCTACAAAATTGCAATGAAAATTAAAATACAAATGCCTTAAAAAATTATGGTGACCACAAAATAACTTAAGGGGACAGATACTCCTTTAAATTTTAATTGAATTGATAATACACTTAAAGGTAAAAATTAGTCACGCATCATATATTATCTGATTTATTTCGGTAAATTTGAATATTTTATCGAAATATAACTAAAAAAATTTGTTTTAATTTTTTTGAAGGTCGTTAGGACCTTTCGATTATCTATAATGAAAACCTTTATATTTTTTCGACTACCGCAAGGTTTAGAGAGCCAATGTGATCGAATCGATGCTTTCAAGGTTTTATTATGTTCAAAATACATGTAGTTATGATATGAGTGTGGGAATTTGTATATAAAAATTATTGACCAAAGTTATAGTCTATTTTAACAAAAATTCTTCGATATAAAAAAATTTTTATTATGAAATATGGATTAAATAGACTATAACTTTGGTCAATAATTTTTATATACAAATTCCCACACTCATATCATAACTACATATATTTTGAACATAATAAAACCTTGAAAGCATCAATTCGATCACATTAGCTCTCTAAACCTTGCGGTAGCAGAAAAAATATAGAGGTTTTCATTATAACTAATCAAAGGGACCGACCCTAAAAAAAATTAAAAATAGTTTTTTTAGTTATATTTTGATAAAATGTTCAAATTTACCGAAAAAATATTCTTACCTTAAAATGTATTATCAATTACTTTAAAATTTAAATGTGTATATGTCCCCTTAAAGTAACTGTAAGATACAACAATCGAAATGAAATTACGTGAGCTTTACAGATATACGCATATTTTTAACACATCAAAGATTAATTAATTATCAATTAATTTTCTATTTACAACAATTACTAGAGTAAATCAGCAGCATTTCATCTAAAACAATCCAAAAAGGTAGCTTTTTACTCTCTCTTGGATGAGTTCTTTGCCGAGATCATAATGACCTTTATATTCCGAGATATTTCTGGTTATGTATTTTTGTAAACATTTTTTTGATCGCTTATATCTCAAGAATGGCGTAGTCACTTATTAATATACAGGACTCAACTTTTTGCTTCCTCAAAGAGATAGCTTTGCGATAGCAGAAAAAAAAGTTTGGCTAAAAACATGTTAAAAATATTTTTTGAGACTTAAGAAATCAAAATACACTATTTCTTTTATATCAATCTTTATGGAAGTGTGTGCGTGTGTGTGTGTTTGTGTATGCGTGCGTGCATGCGTGCGTGCGTGTGTGTGTGGGTGTGGGTGTTAGTGTGGGTGTGGGTATGGGCGTATGTTTATGTGTGTATATTTGTGTGTGTGTTCGTGTGTGTACGTGGACGTGGATCAGCATTACTCTGCATATACACCGTGAAACGTAATGTTTCAGGGCTCCTTTTCTTTGTTTTTTAGAGGGTGAGGGGACAAAAGATTTTTTTGTTCTTTTATAGCGATTTTTCGATTTTTGGATTTTAGTTTTTAGGTTTTTTAGTACGTAAGAAATATCATCGATCCAGTAAAAATGCATTTGAAAGGGCGTAAAATTACCTACACCATATATACGAAAACGTCATTATTTGTTATACAGTTATATCCCGAAAACATAAGACGGAAAATTGTTGAAAAATTGCGAGTTGATTACGAATATGGAGAGGAATGTTCAGTAAAATTGTTGAGTCTTGACCTTTTTCATTTGACGAGGAGTGCGTCTTCTTTAATTTCATCACCTCTCCCCCTTTTTTCTTATTATGGGTGTTTGTCAAACAGTTGAACAACTCATGTCCCTTTTGTTTAATAAGGTAACAGGGCATTATATGAATCTAAAAGAAATAGTACTACAACCAGACAATCGTAAGCAATAATCTGCAAAATTTTCAGAATATCAAGTATTTTCTATTCTGAGTAAAAAATAAAAAATTATGCATAATGTGTTGTCCGTCCCATGTCCCAAGCCTTAATTTCATTCGAATATATCAAGAAACTTAGTAATATACTAAATTCTAACAAAAAAATTACACAGAGGGTTAATGTAAGTCTTAGTTAATCCAAAAATAATGCGCGACATTTTAACGTGTGTATTTTGTTTATGTATGGTTATTTCGAAATGTGTCCCCTAGTTTCGATGTCTTGTCTATCCCAAGGGCATTATTTTCTATTTACTAGTATTGTTTTCTACAAATAATTAGATAATGTTGCACTTCTACTACCGTACCTTTATTATATGTCTTGTCCGTCCAGCGAAAAATTCTTTAAAGGAGCATTTAGTTTGAAAAATAAATATTTAAATCAAATTTGTCGTTTAAAAAGACAGAGGAATTACTATTTCATAATTTGAAATGCATTTGATACATTTAAATAAATAATCTACTAAAAAAGTATGTACGGAATAAAAAAATATATTGGAATATTGACAGTAATTTATTTTCTTATTCGTCATTTTGAAATGTCGACTATGAATTCGTAATTCGACCCCGAAAACCTCTAAGAAATGAGTTTCGGTCCAATTGGATCAAATTACCCTTTTTTGCCTGCCATATTGAATTCGCCATTTTGAATGTTTTAATTATATCTGTGCGGATTTGGATGCACAAATTAAATTAACTGTGTTTTCGATATCAGCAACCCCGGAAACCGCTAAGAAATAATTTTCGGTCAAATTAGATCAAATTTCACTTTTTTACCGACACATTGGATCTGCCATTTTGAATTTTGAAATTTTGTCATATTCGTAAGCAACGACTCCGAAAACCACTAAAAAATGAGCTTGAGTCCAATTGAATTAGGTTTCAGAAATACATGTTTCTTTCCTTTTTATCTCGTTTTGCTAATATTTAAGGGGGTGTATATACGAAGGGATGAAACTTACAAGGTTACTAATATTTTTCTTCAATTGTTCCTGGCATGCTCTTTAAAATGAGTCCAGATAGAGGTAGTTATATTTTTCTAACAAAAGATATGAAATTTTTAAGTTCTAATTTGTTAAAAAGGTAGCTTTTATCTTTCAATATATTTGAGGTTATATTTTTTTAAAATTTTGATTGCTTGTATTTCGAGAATATCACGGTAATTTTTTATTAAACAAACGGATTTTTATTTATTTTATTACGAAGATGCAAAATCATAAAAAATTAAAGATTCATCGATTCATTTTTGTTTTATACAAATTTTTCTAATTTACGATATTTTTAAATCGATAATGCAATTTATGATCATAAGTTTATAATTTTTTGTAATTTATCTTTTAACAAACAATCAATGATAAAAAACATCTTTTTGAGCTATTAATTAGACAGAGTTATAGTAATTTAAATTTAATGCATTAGAACAAAGCTATTGGAACAATTTATTTAGTTTCAAGAAGTTAAGTGCCAATCAATTGGCAGCGGTTTTGTCATTGTATCATGCTAATTAATCTTCTGACAAAATTTTCAGTGAGTCTGGCAATTCATCATGCATAGGGAAAGTTTCATATCCGAAGTGAGGCTTCAATAAAATTATTAACCAAAGAGTATCATTATTATTTTTTAAAAGTGAATAATAAATGATTCTATTTTGAAGTTAATAACACATTATTTTGTTTTACTTATAATAAAATTCATTTGTAACTGTTTCTTTAAAGTAAGACATATATTTTGTACATAAATTTTCTTATATTTGCTAAGAAAGTTACATAAATGCAACCACTATTATTTTTTAACAGCAATTAACTAAATTACGTAGTATTGAGTTTTCCGTAACTTGAACAGTAAATGGATATAAAAACTTTTACATTCATACTAAAAATGTAATTACAGAGAGTATCACGTATTCACGTGCGTGGTTCGGTATCGTATAACAAAGTGAATCATTTTAAAATATTTTTTTAAGAAATGTAGGACCTGCCGGACATCTAAAAACTAAAAACTATTTTGTTACATACGTAAAGTAATTAACTTTATAATTTAAATACAATAACTTGTATTTGTATAAAACGCCATTTAATTCTACTACGTTATAAAATAAACTTTTTCATCAGGCGTTTTCACCTTTATTCCATGACAGCAAGTGTATTCTATGACTTATTTATATATACCGTGGCACTTGTTATTTATGTAATTCTCTGATCAACTGCATATTTCAACACACTAAATTTGATCTTTTGTACCTCAAATAATGAAGTTGATTTGATATAATCCAGTGAAATTATAATTAGATACTATATTATTTCTTATGAAAAAGAACCTACATGCGAAACTACAAGCTTCTCTGCATGTAATTTTTCAGGTGAACTTACATACTGTTCCGCATGTCATACTACGTAGTGGTACAGAGAAGTATTACGTAATATTTTATTTGATTAATAATTAAATATAAAAAGTCATGACAATCGATCGCTTTACTTTATTAAATTAAGTTGCGCGCGCGATTATTCTAGTCAGTGCGCAAACACCTGGCAACGTTTGTGTAGCCGACCAGGTTTACTTAAGCGCATATATAATTATTTTTCATTAATTCTAGCTCTAAGTCTAGCTAGAATCTTCGAGGCATTAATAACTCGTGAGTACAGAATTAATTGTACAGTGAGTAATCGACTTTTCGTCGGGGACATTGACTACATGACCCATATGGAAAAATCTGCAAACACTTCTGCAAGATTTCCTTCAGAAATTTTGCACGCTCTTCTGCAGGATTCTCTACACATTTTTCTACAATATCTTTGTCCGCAGGTCTGTTTATGCAGACAGATTTACAGCTAAAAATATTGTGGAGAAACGTGTAAAAAAATCTGCAGAAAAATGTGCAAGTTAATGGGGGGACGAAGCAGGATACCACAAATGAAGCATGCCTCGTAGTCTAAAAGAGTTGTCTCTCGCAGGAACTGGAGCAATTGCTTTATAATCTCGCAAAACTGATTTGGATGCACGATAATCGAAATCCATGTGTTTACCATCTAATGATCAGTAAATAGCTGTGCTTAATATTAAATTACTAAACCGCTAAATTAGTTCAAGAATTGTTTTTTATAATGTAAAATTCAAGCAAACAAATTTTATTTCATAAAAACTTTACGTTATCCACTTGCTTAGTTTTATAATTCAATTGTCATATAGTCTTTCTCTCAGGGTACGAAATGTAGTATGATATGCATGTTGGCTCGTATCTTAGTATTTAGGTTCGCCAGCAAAATTGCATGCATAGTCCAAACTATTCATGTTTGTAATATTTATATATGGAACCTTTTAGAAAACGGTCCTGTTATAATCTTTTTTAACACGTTAAATTCGCATGATTATTATTTTTTCAAAAAATTAAAAAAGGACTGATTAATGTAAAAACGTGTGCATATTAACAATTTAAAACATGGTTCAATAGTAATAAAACGACTTTAATTGATTTCCATTTCATAGATAACAATGTTCTTGAATGTTTTATACATATGCTTGTGTACTTGGTTAAATAATAACTAGATATATAATTTAACTTTTAATTATCAAGTGTGCTATAACAATTTCCTCTCAGTTCTCATTGTATTTCATTGATGCAATAAAAGTAAATTAACATAATTTTTATTTAACTTATATATCATACTACTCTCGGTTATGAGACTAATGTAAGATCATTAAAAATCCATAAAAGTTACAATTTATAATCCTGCAAGTATAAAAGCAAAGAAACATCGTTTATTTTCTTTATTTACAAGAAAAAATCATCAATAATAACTATTTGCACGTGTACACTGAAATCATTAGCGTCATTTAAAGAAAAAATAAGAGCGAATTAGCATGTTCCTCGCGCAGAGAAGCCTTCGATCGCGTGAATCGGGACACCGCCCGCGACCGACCCAAGGGATCATCGCTTGATCTTCCCAAACGATGACGTACCACGCATCCTGCAATTCCAGCTCCAGCTCTAGCTCCGCAAAACGTATAATCGCTAATTAGCCAATTATCGTTACACAAAGTAGCTCTGGTGCGCGCGCGCGCGCGCGCATTCGCGAGGAAAACCGCACGTATGCGGGAAGTGAGCCGCAAGTCGCGAGTCGTTTTCTCGGGAGAGCGAGAGAGAGAGAGAGAGAGAGAGATAGCAATACACGCATGGATCATCGTCCTTCACTTTGCAGCCAGGCGCAGGAGCAAAGAAGAAAAAATTGTTCTCGCGAATCGCGCGCTAGTGGAGAAATCTAATCTGCATTCGTTATTAAGCGGCGCGTGACGTCACGTATTACAGACGAATAGAAAATCGCGACTTTATAATGGCGCGTATATGTAATGTAATGTATAAAGACTGAGAATTCAGCGATTTTTACGATCGAGCGTTATGTACTTTTTAAGCGCTTATGCGTGGTGAGTTTAGTATATGTATATACAGCAAGTAACGCTTATTATTATTATTATTTTTATTATTCTCTCTTTGAGTTGCCTTTTATCCGCCAGTCAAGGTTACATTTGTACTACGTTAAGTATGTTTGAAGCTCGTAATTAACGAGATTTTCGTCGAAGTGTCTCGGCGACGGTGTACGTCGGAGCTTGTATACATGCCGTGTGCACGCTTTGGTAACAAAGAAAACGTAACGGCTATTAAGTGAGTCACGTCTGTTTAAAAAGTGACCATTCTAGTTTTTCTTTTGACGCTTGGTTTGCTGATCAATTTCTAATTGGATATTGCGTACTAATATGATTATAAATCGTTAAAATTGCTTAGGTACGTCAATTCCATACAAATTTTCAATTAGGTTTACTCAATTTTGAATTGGATCATCATATATTTAATATATCGTCGTTTTATCCAAATTCAATATGTTATGGAATTTGAAGCATTTATTTTCTTATACAATTATAGAATTTCATGTTTCTTAATTTGTATGGCTCGAAAATTGTTTAAAATATTTAAATTCGTTTCAAAATATAATTACATTATTATTTTTTGTTGTACTATGTCCTTATAAAGAATATAATTTTATTCGTTGATTCTACTATAAGAGAAATCCCTTTAAGACAAATATTTCAGAGAAATGTTTTATTAGAGTTATATTTGTCTTACATTATTTTTACTTTACCTATTGTATACTAACACAATGATAGTTCATAATCTTTCAGTATTTTTAAGATTAAAATAATGATTTAATGTATTTAAGGTAGTCTATTATAGTGAAATTTAATACTTTGTACATTTTTCATTATACATTACCTATTGTACAGACGATGGACAAAATAACTTTAAATATGGCGCAGAATTTTTGGTCGTTTTGCTACGCGTTAACTGGGTCCTTGAAAGATTATGTTTTAGGAGGTGCTTAAATCTTTTGTATTGCCAGTTAATACATAGCGAAAACTACCCGCCATATTCAAAGTTATTTTGTTCGTCAAGTGTATATTACCTATTTTGTCCATATAAATAATTATAACTAACTTGATTGTTATATATACGTATTTCTCCTTCTTCCTTAATTATGCACAATCAAGCGCATTTCTAAATTGACCGAATCCTAAACCAATCATAAAATTACCTTATATTTTGGAGACAATTTCAGATAATATAGAAAATATTTATAAAAAAATTTATATTAATATACTATTATAGAAAAATGTTTTAAATTCATTCTTACAAAAGGTCTGGTCTGTTCATTACAGTTCTCCATCAATGTTCGGCAAGCTTTATGCGCAGTGGGTTAGAATGAATCAGTGCGGAATTTACAGGATATCTTCTTTGACTCATTCTAATCATAACCACAAACTCCGATTTGTAAAAAACAAATATATTTATAAAGTATTACCCATGAAAACAGTTAAAAACGTGTTTTATGTTGTTGTTATTTTTACGGGGGAAATTTAATATATTGCTTCCTAAAAAGAGGATGCTTTGTAATAGTAAAAAGAAGTTTTATTAAAAAGATGTTAGGAACATGTTTTGAGACATTAGCCATGAATCAAAATGCACTATTTTTAGAAAATGTGTGTGTGTGTGTGTGTGTGTGTGTGTGTGTGTCTGTGTGTTTGTGTGTGTGCATGCGTGCGCGCGTATCTGTGTGTGTATGTGTGTGTATATGCGCGTGTGCGTGTGTGTGTATGGACATGGATCAGCATTACTCAGAATATACACAGTGAAAATTAATGTTTCAGGGCTCATTTCGTTCTTTCTAGAGGATGAGGGAATGCATTAAAAAAGGATAAAATTACCTATCTTTTACAACGTTAAATTTTGGATAGGATTTTTCCCTTCTTCTGTTATATGCGATAAAAGTCATATTTAGTTTAAATCTATGGCGGAAAATCGTTAAAATTTTTTTAGATGATTTGGAGTACAGTGAATCTACGTACTAACATCTAATTACATGTAATTTAAATTTTTAAATAAATTGAATAAATTACGCGGAGAGAAACAATTGCTGTAATAAGGATTATTATATATCTTGTGTAATTTTAGTTAAAAATTATCTTTTGATAAACCATCAATGATAAAATCAGCACACCTTTTTTGAGATATTAATTAGAAAGAGATACAGCAGTTTAAAATTAATTTATTAGAACAAAGATTTCATATTGGAACAATTAATTTAGTTTGAGGAAGCTGAGTGCCAATGAATTGGCAGCGTCTTTATTTGTTTATAATTATGTTTTTAAAAATTTGAAGCTCGTAGTTGTCTTGCACGAGGACAGTTTTAAAAGCTCCTAATTTTTCATTATAAATTACCAGTTTTTCTACATAATTAAGGGTACACTGCCTAAAAATTCATGAGAATTTAAACAAAAATTATTTTATGGTAACCAATATAATCACCAATTTTAAAAATTTTGATGATACAACCAGCAAAAATTTCAAAACTTACTGTAGGACCACCGTATAAATGGAGTTTGTTAAACATTAAATATTCTCAAACTCTCTTTAACTAGCCTATCTGCTTGATTATTCAATTTCAAACAATATAATTTTTCTCATTTTACCAAATTTAAGTCAATACAACTTAAAAACCCCAAACAGTGCATACACTTTAACGCAATCAAGGAAAAAATCGATCCTCAATGCATCTCTCTCGCGTTATATTATTTATATAAAAACCAGTTACGAGCCTCCAACTTTCGCGCATTATTCTGCGCCGTTTGTTACATACCCGCGCGCCTGCAATTACGACCCGAGCCATCCTTCGATCGGTATCTCGCGCGCGGGCCGCGCAGACTAGGTGACTTTAATGCGCGAGAATGAGTAATCCCGCGCGAACGCAAGTGCCGAGTGATGGACGATGCCGCGCGCGGATTTCGCGCATGTAGGTGCCGCGTGATTCGTCGCAATGAATAAGGAGACTCCGCGGATTTGCGGTAATGAATGTGTCTAAATTCAATTGATTTAGGTGCATTGTTATGTACTTAACAAAGGAGGCATATCCTTAATTTTAGATGATTTGCTGACTACTGATGATGGCGATTCAATGATAAATTTTAGCATTTGAGAATTACTTGTACACTCGTGTAAATCGCATTTTAATTTGGCTCTTTATTCTTTCGATCTCTTAATTTAAGAATAAACCGTTACTCAGAAAAATGATTTCAGCTTATTCTAATTTACCTTTTATTTTATATTTTTATATTTCATTATTTTATTTAATAATGTATACAAATTAATATTACCACGACCACCAATACCACTTTGAGGTAAATGATAAGGTAATTGATAAGGCAAACGGAAGAAAAGAAACCCTTTCATTCGTATATATTATTATTTATCAACATTGACTTAGAAAGATACAAAATTGAATTTTATGACAATTCATGAATTAAATTTTAATAATAACGGATGTTAATCTAATTCCTCAAGTTACTCGAATTGAAAAAAGCATTCTTTTGCGCGCGTAATAGTATTTTACTTTTTCAAACATAAACAACGACAACATTACTACGAATATCAACAAAACTTACATTTCTGCACATTCGAATGTAAACTGGCATACGAAAGAGGTTCTCCGCGGACATGCATCGGGATCGGCCAATTCCCTCCGGCATGATGCTAAAAGTCAAGGTCTGTCTCGCCGAGATCTGGATACACAATTATACACGTACGCCGTACATCGAAACGTTTCAATGGAGGGACAAGTGTATATAATGCGAGTGCAGTGGACCAGTCAGGTGGGTTTCAATTACAAGTGCATGAAAAGTTCTCCGGTATTTATCTCCATTCAAAATTTTAAAATCAGAGCAAACGTGATCGAATTTTGTATCTATACTTTTATGTCTGTAGTTCATAGTACCGATAGCATATAATAGTATTATAAAACATCCAAAAATTAAAAATTCAACTTAATATTTCACTTTACTTCATTAATCCTTTACATAAAAGTATTACGGTATTATTTTACATTCGATATGGTTTAACGAATAGCAAGTTTGATTTTAAAATACTTCACGTCTTTCAATAAAAACTGTTTTATGGAAACTCAAAAATAACTCTGAGTTTCTAAGAAATATATAATATTTATTGAGTTATTTATGCACTAGCTATAATATTAATTTTATGTGAAAATGTTCAATATATACTTAGTAAAGGGTAAAAAATGAAAAAATTTGAAAATTATCAGATTACCAAATTATTTAAATCGAAAGTGACCTGGAAACCCCAAATCCCCCATATTACTAGCATCTGAGGGTTAAAATTATGTAAAAATATACAATAGAGCAAAAGCACAAGATTCTTTTCTAATTCTTGGACTTTCTTATCAATTCTTATTAATTATTATTAATACAACTTTTTTTTATGAAGTATTTTAATTTTCTATCGCATAATTAATACGTTCTATATTTGAACTCCAGAACCTTAAAATATGCAATAATTCTATATTTGAAATTCTAAATGAAGATACTAAGAAACTCGAGTGTTCTGAATATCAAACCTACCCGACCAGTTGAGTCGAGCTCATCTCGCCGCTGCAGCTGTGCACGTGAGACGGGAATCCCCGCCACTCGTAGTTTTACAGGTGCAGCTTTGGATTTACCTCGTATTTTCCTTCTTCGTGCACTGATCCAAGTTTGCTTTTTCCTGTACGAATCTTTTTTTAGTGCGTTTGACGATTAACGTGGTATATATTTAATGGAGGAAGTTAATGTGGCACAGAGGTAAAATATTAAGGAATTTTATTTCTCAATCAGGAAATAAGTTGGTAGTTAAGATTATATTAAGTATACAACCCGTGTCAAAAGTAAGTTTTTAACTTAAATATGAAAATTTAATTTTCATTGTACAAAGTACTTTTTCAATTCTTTGCTTAGTGAATCGATCGAAAATGCTTAGTTTCTAGTGCCTAAGTGAATTAATTGCTACTTTCTTAACACTTTATCGCCAATTGTTGAAGAGTACAAAAGATTTTTATTTTTGTATCAGCTATTTTGTGTCAAAAAATCAAGTTAATTTAATGTTGAGTTGTCATAAGCTTATTCGGGGGGAGTGACTTATACTAAATCAGTTTGTTAGAATGAATCACTATCGTGCAGTGTTTTGATAAATTTGTGCAGCTCATCACAAGCAATCAGAAAAAGCAGACCAGTAATATAATGGACTTATGCAAACCGGTCAACCTTCAAGCGATTAAAGCGAATTGAAGCTTTTAGTACTTATGGAATGTCACTACACGTACAGAATTTTGTTTTAGTTTGCGGCATTAATAAATGTTTATGGAGCATAAAAGAATAATCAAATCATATAACAAATATATGCAACCTGCAAGCTTTGTACTGTTCATTATTGTTATGCAAAATTGTAAATTAAGATTACAAATTTACAATTTAGTTTTGTGTGTACCTAAGTCCAATAACGTTCAATTATGTATTCCCAAATTTTGAAGTGATTTACCTTGAAAGTACTCTCATTTTTAATTCTAATGATAAAAAAAGTTCTAAATAAGTAACTACTCATCAATAGTCTAGAGTACTGATAAACCAATTGACTTAATTACCATTTATATTAAATCATTATCACACGTCTGGTTGGTTTGTTATTTGAAATTAACAATCGTAATACAAGATTACGCTATGAAATCTGCATAAAGGAAAATCTCGAAGATCAAGGGCACAAAATTTCCGTTACGCAACTGCGTGATTTATTAACGATAAATTAAGGAGTAAATTTAATTTTTAATGATCGTATTAGAATAATACATTTTCTATAAATAAGTTTTATAATTAAATATATTGTTTAATATTTAGTGAGAAATGTTATCATTCACAACATGTCTTACTTATATTATAATTCATATTTATAGTGAAAAGTGCGTGAATAATTATTTTGACAATTGCATATGAAACCAATTCAATTAAGTCAATATAGAAGATGCAATAATTATTGCATTAACATGGTTTTGAGAACTAAAATCTCCATAATCCTGAAAGAGAAGTTAACGCAAAAAATTTTAACAGAAAAATTCACGATAAAAGGCAAAAATCAAGCACTCATTCGACCTCTCGAATCGTTAAGTAGATGAACCTCACCTAAGACGAGACGCCACGACCCAGGCTCGGAAAAATAATTAGCGCGTCGTCGCGCTGCGCTTTGTCATTATACGCTGTCGATTCCCCCAAGGACGCGTCGCGTCGTCGTCGACTTACCACTACAACAGCGGTCGCTTATATACTCTCCTCGATCGAGAGCGAGAGAGCGAGAGAGAGAGAGAGAGATTTTGCGCAATCTTGAACTCGATTCGCCTCCCGCGTGCAGTGCTCTCGCGGGATTTATAAGGGATATAATAATGGTTTTACGAGCGTCGAGTCGAATCCAATCGAATATAGACGATATATATGTATGTATTCTTGTATATTGTTCTCTTTTTTTTCTACGTGGCGCACGCTGTCTCATGATAAGTGCGCATTTTTTAGCGCACCGCAAGTTATCGAGCGCCGATCGCAACGACTATGATGAGTCGCTGGATAATTGTACGGACGGATGAGGAGTATAAAAATAGGAGTTCCACGCGCGAAATTAGAAGAGATTTGCTATTTTTGTCGAGTAGCGCTCAGATGAGCGCATAACTCGTTATCCTTTCGAGATTTTCTCGGAGATGTCTTCATGCATTATGTTAATGGTCTTTTTTTCCTTCATTTTCTTCGAGTTACGAAATAAATTGTATACGTTTTTAGATATCGATTTTTTGTATAAAACGACGAAAGTTTATTGATATTAATAAGATTCAATTTACTTTTGGTAGTATGTATATACTCTGTTGCAACGTCGTTACCCTAAGCGGGTCCTGGGCGTAGTCGTCCAGAGCGGACGGGTGGGTGCCTATCACCACTACACCGCGCGTCCTCAGGTTGCGGATAGCGGAACGACCCCTGAAAAAGAAGTTAGCTGCGAATAAATCGAATAAGCAGTCGCTGACAGCCGATAGGCCCAGGCGTGGGTGCGATGAGCCCGCACTGGCGAACGCATTCATCTAGAAACACTACGCAAGCACCACAACAACTACAAACACTATACAAAATCTCCTATCTTACTTTCTTCTTCTATCTTACTCTGTAATCTATCTCTTTTACCACACATTGGAGGATGCGGGAGCGATGACAACTGCCCTGAGAGGGGTTGTGTAGAATGATTCGCCACCTGGTCTTACACGGCAACGAAGCCAGCGAAGGGGCGCTGCCTTGCAGGGGGGGGTGGGGGGGGGGGGCGTTAGGATATGAGAATGAAACCGAGTGTGTCTGACGACGAGTTGACTATGTCCTCGCCAAAGTCGGAAAGCTCTCATACTTAGTTCTAGGGAGGTATAAGGGTTATCACCCCTAGACGGATGGACTCACCTGCGGACATCGCCGGACGTGGCCACGCACAATCAAATCGATCATTTTCTTATTGAGAAGAGGCGCCACACCAATGTACTCGACGTAAGGACCTATAGGGGGACGGATTGCGACTCGGATCATTATCTAGTAGTGGACAAATTAAGAGCCAGATTAGTAGCCGGTCAAAATAGTAAGCGAGCGAACAAAGTAGAAACTTTTGATATTGGAAAACTACGAAGCGGGTAGAGCGAATCAAGTACCAAGTAGAAGTTAGCAACCGATTTCAGGTGTCTCAGACGGGAGTAGATGACGATCCGAACAGGTTATGGGGGTCTATCGAAAAAACTATAAAAGGGGCCACGAACAAAGTACTGGGTAAGAAAAAAAGGCCGAAGAGCAAAACATGGTTTGACGAAGACTGCGAACTCTGGTTTGAAAGGTACAAGAAGGCTAAATTAAATAGCGTACACAATGAAAGCGGTAGGGCCGTAGAAGAATACCGTGAAATAAGAAAGCAAGTGGGTGTGATTTACAGAAACAAGAAGCGCGAGTATCAGAAAAATGAAATTAGAAAAATAGTAACTAATAGTAAGAAAAACAATCCGCGCGAGATGTACAAAGGAATAAACGCTATTAGGAAGGGCTTTCAGAGTAGATCGCAGTTAATGAAAGATAAGGACGGGAACCTCGTGACAAGCAAAAATGAACTATTAAAATTATGGAAAGACTATTTCGATAAGTTATTAAACGTGCATGAAAACTCCGAGGAAATGGGAGACGAAATCCACACTGCTGAACTCCATATGACTCCGATCAAAAAGCTAAAAAACAATAAGGCCGCAGGAAACGATTCTATACCAGCTGAACTACTTAAATATGGGGGCGCCGCGCTTATATCTAAAATTTTTGATCTAGTAAGTGCTATTTGGAGAAATGAAACAATACTAGAAAATTGGAAAGAATCCATCATTATACCAATCTTTAAATAAGGAGATAAAACAGACTGCAATAACTACCGGGGAATCTCACTTTTAGCTACCTACTACAAAGTTTTGTCAAACGTAATACAGGCCAGGCTCACACCATTCGCGGAAGATATAATATCATTTTAGGGTATTTGAAAATAAGGTTCTGCGAAAAATATACGGGCCAAAGAAAGATGAGGAAACTGGGGAGTGGAGGAAATTGCACAATGACGAGCTACATAATTTGTTCGCGTCGCCAAATATTAACAGAATAATAAAATCACGGAGACTAAGATGTGCACGTGGCAAGTGGCAAGAATGGGCGATGATCGTACGGCGGCGCGCATAATGAAAGGAAAACCGAAAGCAACGCGATCTCTAGGTAGACCTAGACGCAGATGGGAGGATAACGTAAAAGCAGATGTAACTGAAATTGGGCGGGAGGGCGCGAAATGGATGGGGCTGGCACAAAATAGGGAAACGTGGAAGGCTTGCGTAATTGAGGCGATGAACTTTCGAGTTCGAAATGCCACTAAAAAAAAAAAATATGTATATACTTTTTATAGTACGTATATTGAATATTATTTCTGTACAGCTTTCAAACTACAATTATCCATATTATTAATACGGAATATTCTAACTGTCCAATAAAATATATTTAATAACTTCAAGGACTGTAATATGGAAATTAAAAATTTATTGAACATCGTTAATATATTTTCATCGCATAGTCATCAAATGTAATAAGATTATAAATCGATTTAAATAAAATTAAATAATGAAGACCCATTAATTATACAAATAAACCATATCCATTTCAACGGCATTTAAAAGAAGGTTAAAAGGCACTTTCATCGCTCGTCAACATAATTAAATAATTTGTATAATTACCACAAGACACATACATCATAATTACGGCGCGATGCCGTGATAAAAAAAGACCGCCACGTATTCGTATCGATTAAATTCACGTAATCCCGTGTTTGCTTATACAAAAACACTCGTGCACACGTGCAGTCGTGCACAGATGCGCTCGCGTCCGCGGGCAACAAGCAACACACCTACCCACGGATCTCGAATGCAGATCAATTTTTTCTTCCCTCTCGCTCCTCGACAGCAGCGTTAAAATCGCGCGACTTTTCGCGCTTCTACAACATAACAGCCATGCGTCGCACACGCCTCTTGCACGCGGACGTTCCGCGAGCGCGCCTCTTTTCCCGCCTCTTTTTTTTCGAGACCGTTTCGTCTCGACGGTGGCGATGACGCCTTGAAGATGACTTTTTTGCGAGTCGACCACTCCCACGCGAAGCTAGTGCGCGCTCGACGACGTCGAGGGAAAAAATTTAGACTTGAGGTATTTTCGAGTGGAGGACTTATCGAAACTTCTGGATTGATTCTGATGTGATATTCAGATGGGTGGTTTGGTTGGAAAGGTATTTGAAGTACTATATGATATCCATGGTTTACTGTGGTGGCTTTAAAGCGGTGGTTTCGGAATTATATTTGTGCGGATTCAATTTTGAGTACATGTGATAGAATCACGGTATTAAGATGAGCCTAAATAGATTTATAAACTCTAATTTATATGATATTAATAACATAATATGTACAATTTAATTGGTGAGGATTAATTTTGATATTAAGTTTCTACTTCATTGCATAGTTATGGTAAACTTCACAAGACCAGAAAGATAGAAAGTGATAATTTCGGTTTAGGGATTACTATAATTAAGCTCAAGATCTTTTTTATTCAACTGGATAATCAACTTACAAGAAATGTAAATACCCCACGAGAAATGGATTTCGATAAGACTTTGGAAGGTGGTTTCTGCCCAGCGCCCATAATTAATTACAATTCCTTTATTATCGAGATATGAGCTGTATTACTGCAAATATACATTATTTTACTGTAAAATGGTACTTCATTACAACCTCTACTTCATATCATAACTCTGTTAGTTTTACTATAGTAAAATAATCTGAATGATAATAAAATTTGACGGAAAGGCTTTTAGTTTAAGCTTTGCTTCGTATAAAAGAAATCTGATCCAAACTTATTACCGGTTAATGATGGTGACTGGAAATGCAAGAATATTTTATGAAACTTAAATGTTTTAAATTTGTTGTTTTTCCATACAATTTTAGCAATCATTTTCAGTTGTATATGAAACAAAGCTTATTGGAATAAATTAAGGATGCTGGGCTGCGTTTTTGGGTAATAGAAACTACTTTCCAATGCCTCATTGAAATCCGTTTTCTGCAGGATATGTACCTACATCGATCGTCTAAATCTTTGCGTATATAGACATTTTATTAAAGTAAAATTTCATCTGTAAATAAACTTTACAACATTTTTTGGTCGTTTCTACTACTATTTAATTGTATATAAAAGCAAGTATGTTTGTAGAAATTTCAATTAAATGTGGAAAATAAAATTCCGATATTAAGCACGCATTTTTTAAATCAGTAAAATGTTTTTCTTAACTTAACTGTATTTATTGCATTTGTTCAATTCAATTGATGCTTTACATACAGTTAATATTTGTGAAAATTAGCTGAAAATATTTGTAAGCTAATCTTTATTTATATAACCAAAATTTCTGTATATATAGACAAAGGATTAGGGGTCTAATGCAGATATACATCTTCCAGTTTGAACAGTTTATTTAGATTTTATTTCACTTTAGAGACCAGTAATAAAATAGTATTACTAAAACCTCTATAGCTAGAAAAACCTTATGATATAATTACAGATGGGCCAAAGATGCTAATTTTATTTTTGCTTAACTTAATTTGTGAAGTATAAATATAGTATTTTCTATTAAAGTAATCTATTTATAAACAAATCTAATTAATCAACCTTTTTTATATTAAAAATTCAATGATGCTGAATAATGAACTATATGACAGATAAGTTTAGCTAAAAGAATGCGGATCACCGTGAACAGGACTATCCATATCAAAGCCTGAAAATGTATATGCATTATGTATACATAATACATATACATTGTGCGCTCATTCGATTAGCGATTCGATTTGTAAAGTAGAGCGACAAAAAAACGGTTTTTATATTCCCCTGGTTTCCACAATTATGTAAACCGCGCGCATGATGCAAAACGCAACATCCAATTGCTAGGCGGTTCTATAACTGTCGGTAGATGATATCCGGATTTGAACGGGCGAGGCTCGCCAGTGGGTGTGTGACTCGATCGCGTATATATCCATAAAGCGTTGACGCACTCGCGTGGCGAGCGCATTTTACAAGCGTCCATCTGAATTCTCATCAGCAGAATATCGTCGTAGGAAACGTTATACAGCGCTACTATTCAAATTCAGTGTTAATAGCTGTTCTTTTAGAGTGGATTGTATAGCTATGATTCGCTATAGTTCAATTTTTATTTCATATTAAGTCATATGTAATTACTAATCTAAATGTAGTAACAGTATTTGTTTATTCAATTTATACGGATACAAAGTCAGATAATTTATGACAAAAAGTACTTAATGAAGATTAATGGGAGAAGCCACTGTAATTGAATTCTGATTAAAAAGCGAGAATATGTATCTGTTAACAACTTTTTTAAACGTAAGTAAATATTGGGAAACTTCTCTTATAATAGTATTATTCAGATATCCACGAAGTCAATCTTTTATCAAAATTCACTTATTACGCAGTTTATACAGCAGTTTTTATCAGATTGACTTATAACAAAATAATCCATTTTATATACAGTTTTTAAATTTACAATAATAATTACTAATCTTTGTATTAAATCATAGAACTAAAGTAATTATTTTTACTTGATATCAATTTCATGCAGTTTAGAAAGAAAAATATTATAAGATATCTAGATAGCTTGAAGTCAGTCTAATGAAAATTGCTCTCGAACCCGTACGGTAAGTGAATAGGAAAGAACACGAAAAGAATGGTATAGTTTCTTTGTAAACTTTTGGAATTTTTACGATAACTTAAAAATTAAAGATACAGGATTTTTTTGGAAACGATGTGACGTTAATTCATCTGGTATCGTTTAATATGATAATGATATGATGACATTCAAAGAACCTTTAATAAGCTGTACCTTATATAAATTTAGTTCTCTTTTTAAAGTATAAAAATAAATTTACGTCCACTTAGGCTCTTTCGTATTTACACGAATGCGAATCAAAAAGTTCATTTCGTATTCTTTCATATTTTAGCCAAAAACATGCTTTGGACTTCGTAGACGTAAATTAACCTAAATTGTACTAGTTTTAAGTAAACAAAAAGTTGTACAATATTGACTTAAATACAGCAGTGCCTTTTAACAGTGTCTTGTCCCATTAATTATCAATAATGGTTAATTTTATACTTAATTAATTGTATATTTAACTATATATAATTAAATATATTTTGAACTGACTCTAATACAATCAAAAAGTGAAATTAAAAGAAAGAAAAATATGATTAAAAAAATAGAAGCAAAATAGCATCTATTTTAGGTCTTCGTAGAAGGTAAGTAAGAGAAAGAGGATCCAAATCCTTGGGCGGATGCGCGAAACGACTCTACTCTCTCAGCTACATATTTCACGCGGAGACGCAAGAGATCAGCGAGCCTCGCTCAAGTAGGGGATGAGCATTATTCAATGAGGAAGCTGCTACTTACTACTCCAGTCGACTTGAGTGTGGCCCGAGATTTTTTTTTTATCCTCCTAAGTGATAAAGAAAAATCGCAGCGCGTAGAGTCACGTAGGGTGCAAGATATATCTTTTTTTTATTACAGCCATATAAAATTTGGGGATTCAGCGGCGTGTTAAGTTCAGTTAGTCTTTGTCTGGCGAATATATAGTTGCTAGTTTATTTTTTATTTGTGTATGTGATATGCGTATGCATTGCAATAATTGCTTTATAAATTAATTTTTATAAATTATTCTACGACATGCTTTCATTAAGAATTATCAACGTAAGAGATTTTTTATCGTTGAAGGCTTATGTTCTAATGTTTTTTATTATTTACGTTAATCTAACATATTTATTGAAGGCAGCCTTAAAGAAACAGCAATAGTAATTAAGAGTCTTGTTGCGATATTATAAACAACAAAAAACTATTAGAAATTATTAAAAATTTGTTTTAATTACATGGAGTTTTCTCAACGGTAAGAGAAAAAAACATCAATAAGATATACAACTGTCAATCCCATAGTGACTATTGAATTCACTAGAATTTATTATAAGTTCTTTAGATGTCACTGCAACGGCGAAAAAACTTGAAACAAGGCTATAGAGAAGACTTTACATATGCAACCTGCATTTAAAACAGTTTATCGCTTAATTAATAGTATTGTCATTATGTAATATCTTATTTAAAAAAGTTTCAACAAAATCTAATATCATGATGCATTCATATCCACGCACGTGTAATAAAAACAAACTTGGCAAATAAAAGAGTCAAAAAAGTTCCAATGTTCTAAAAACGAAAAAATAAAAATAAACAAATTGTTTAATTTTAGAATCAAGTTGGGCAACTCAAATTCAAAATGCAAATCTGAACCGATTTACAAATACTAATAAACAGCAAAAAAATTTGTTAAAAAAAAACTTTCTACCGTTCTTTTTTGAGATATCAGAAGGGGGCGGGGGTTACATATACACATTCATACTTTCAGATAAACTGAAAGAACCTTTTTAACAAAGTAACATCTATTCAATTTTCAACAATTACCTTATTATACATATGCTCCTGATCCACAATTATAACATAAATATAATCCATAGTTTGTTTCTCTTGAAGCATTTGAAACTTTTAACTCTTTAAATCAAGAAATTAAAAATAGTTTTTATCAAAGTTCTATTACAGTTTTATACAAAATAAAGATAAGTAAAAACACGAGTAACATATATCAACCTTCAAACTACATTTATTATTACATATCACGCATCTTCCTAGCTGTTGAATCAATTAATAACAAATTAAATTGTCAAGTTCTTAGCAAAAAAGGCAGATCAGTCAAGGAAAACTTTTCATGACGAAGACATATCCAATGCACCCGTTTGACGCCATCGTACGCAACAGTCCATAAAACGTGAATCAGTGACAAGTGCGGAAGAGGCCAGAGTGAATCCCCTCAATACTCGTAAAAAGTCCATAACTGCACCATGCGCGTACACGCATCAGACAAGACTCGGAAAATTCTCTTATAGGCTTCTATGATAAAGTAACAGCGAGCTACAGCGAGATTGAACACTATATACACACAGAAATGCGAGCGAATGCGAGCGCGCGCAAGTGTGTAGTGATATAACGCAACACGCGATCCCCGTGTGCCGGCCGACCTTGTCGGGCTATAAGATACAAAACCATCTCCAATTATCGCGATCGTTTGGGGGCGATTGAGATTTCAGATACTATGGTGTACTTTTACAGGTGGACCATTGCGATGTGGTAGCAAAGTTTGTTCTTCTATATTAAGGAGAGTCTTTCGCTATATATATCACATAAAACGAAAAAATCATATGACAGTTTATAAAGGTTTTATAATATAAAATGTACATTAAAAGAGTCCATATCTACACGGATAAAAATTGTTTTAACAAAATCGTGATGTTGTACACGTGTACATTTTTACATTCATTCAAAATCTTAGTGAAACCCCAAAAATTATTCTTATATCTTAATTAATTTTAATGTTTCGTAACTTGTTCTTTTCTTTAAACATTCATCTACAAAGTTTACGGAAGAAAATGATACAAAATTCATCTGTTAGAAGCGAAAGCTAATTATTTATAAAGAAACACGTAAAATTATTAATAGATGATCATTTATTAATATATAAAAACTATTTTTAGGTAATAGTTAAGTAGGTTTACGATACTATATATATATATATATATATATATATATATATATATTTCCAATCTAGTATAAAAAATCTATTATTATTATTACTTCGTTCGCCTCATTATTCTACTTTCAATTATACTGAATTGGTTCACATAAATTAATTTTAGACGTATGAATCTCTTGAATGTACAGCCAAGGACAACATAATCTTTCCGAAAGTGCCAGTTAATGACCGCCAAAAGGCATGCATGCTTTGTGGCTAAGTTGCTTATGCCATACACTGAGCTGCTTACGCCATGGACTATGCACCTTTTGACGGTCATTAACCGGCACGTTCGGAACGATAGTTTTGCCCTTGGGTGCACATACATGAACTCAAGTAGAGTAAGTTTGATTAACTTTAAAAATGCATGTAGTTAAAGCAATCAGTATATATAGTACATTCAAAGTAGTGTATAGGATTTTCCCTCTCGCATGCACCAATTTGTCTACACTTTACATGCCGTTACTACCGCCTCGTATGTCGCACTATACATACTGTGTTATTACAAAGTCGATTGCGGATTTTTCGCTTGCTAATTTACGCAGACATTCTCGGATTTGCATAAAAATTTGTTAGGGCCGTATAGCGACTACGCTTGATTTGTTTCTCTTACAGAGTAATTAGATTGCGTTGCTATATAGTCACCGAGCGGAGAAAGGATTTATAATGAATTGACATTCACCTAGAAACGAAAGCACGCTTTATTGTAATTAAGAGCAATTTAAAAGGTTGATTGAATAGTATTAAATTATAATGGCCTAATTATGCAAAATTGCATTTATTAAAATATTATCTGACTTATAGTTGTTTCATATAATTACATTTGAAATCGATTTTACGAAATTTGTATATTAGATATATTGTAATTCTGGGCAGTTAAGGTTGTGCACGTACTTCTTTGTACTTTTAGTACTGCATAGTATAGAGTACAATTATAATATTACTTGTCTAATGTAAAAACATTTGTTGAAATGTAAGAATATCTATGAAAAATAACTTGTAATGTAATCATAAATAATTATATATAATTTTCATATACAGTTATATTCAATGGTATGTGATTTCTTATGACTGTATATAATTATACATACGTTTTAACAATATATTATAACTTATAATCTATTATAATATATCAAAATATATATGATATAATATCTAGCTAAATAAATACAAACATTATGACAGATTATAGTAGACTTATATGTGGGTTATACATGTTAATACATGAGCATATGTAGTTCTTCATGACTATTTATATATGGTTTATATAAGGTTATAAATAATTATATACAGTCACACGAAATCATATATCATTGTATATAACCGTATATGAAACTTATATAACTAATTATTGGAATGTATGTAAGATGTTTATACGAACATTCGTTAATTAAAAAATGACTGTAACGTCTAACTTTGATACATTTTAAACGATTGCTTCTAACAGCAAATTGTAGACGGAATGTTTTCATTTATATGAATATGTTGACAACGTTTCGGGTGTCTCTTACACCCTTCTTCAGGTCAAAGAAGAATAAATTCTATAATAAGCTTAAATCCAGATAACTTATCTAGACTGCTCGCTGCATCCCACACAACGCGGTTGAAAATTCCGTTGGACGTATTCAGCCATCGAGTGTGGGTAAACGATCAGGTTGATTTTCTATCAATACAATGCAATATATATATATATTAACCGTATGTAATAAAAATTATTGTTAGTTGCCATTCTAGACTTTTATAAAAAGAACTAATACTTTTAAACAAAGACTATTATATATAGAAGGTATTATATAATAATAGTTCACTAAACTTTACTAAAGCTCATAATTGTAGCAAATAAGAGTACACTGGACTGCGTTAAGACGATATATGCTAATATGACCCTCTCGCTAAGATGACGGTTAAACATTCCTTGACGAAAATCATTTTATCTTTTCCCTTAATACTGTAAAATTGTAAAAAAAACGTATGTTCCCGCCATCCTCTTCATTTTCGCATATACTTGAAGATTCTAGTGTATTTCCAGTGCTGCTAAAAAACTAAATGATAAAAAATTATTAGTTTCTTACGTATCTGAATCATACGAATTCGCAGTAAACAAGGAAATCGCGAGCTAAGCAACCGACAAAAGATCCACAATCTTTCCACCGCCTCGCAAAAAGTCAATCGAATCCTACAACAGCGAAAAACGAGAAACTGGACCACAAGCATTTGAATAACGGATATCAGAGCGCATACATCACACCGGGTTCAGTAATCGCGCAAGTGCGCGCGCTCGCGCGAAACAAAGGTTTCGTTCGATTGCTCACCATACGTCATCGCTGCTCGCACAGTGTGGTAAATTCCCTCTCGGGACTCCGATGAAGTCTGCGTCGACGAGCGCGGACCTTCAAGCCGCTGACTCGTCGAGCACTCTCTTATCGCGTATACAGGTACTAGCAGGGTACGTACGTTTCGCGTAGCACGTGGACCACTGCGTACGTACAACCCGGATAATCGCGTGTATATCGCGTCGCGTATGTACAGCATTGAGAAGTACATTCCGGGCAGTCGAAGGCAAAGCTAACTGATACATGATTTTCGAAAGCAGTTACTTAACTGTAAAGCCAAAAAGACTACGTAGAAAGACTACGTAAAAGTCATACAGGATGCGAGTGTTTTTAAACGAAACTTGTTTTATATAGGTTTTTCTTTGTTGTAAAAGTTCGGATTTTATGAAAATTTAATGATTTTTGCTTGATTAAGATGTGTTTTAAAAACAAGTAACTGGTTACAGAGGATTTTGTAGTAAATGATTGTTGCAGATATTTTTATGAAACAAGTAAATAGACATTTTTTTGGCATCTTACGTCACACGTACACATACACATGCATATACACACACAGGTATACACGTATACACATATATACAAATACATACATACACGGCTACATGGCACACACATATACGCACACATGAATACGTACAAACATACTGCACGCCTACGCATGTACGCGCACATACATACATACATACATACTACACGCATACGTATGTACACACACGTACATACATACTACACGCATACGCAGGTACGCACACGTACATGTATGCATACACGCACGCATACATACATGCATACATAAATAGACGCACACATGCATACACATACATATATATCTACGTGCATCCAACGGTTAAACTATTTTTCTGAGTGTGCTGGTTAATAATCATTAAAAAGGTGCATAATATGTAGAATAAGCTGCTTACACCATACATAGGCTATGCACTTTATACATAGATAGAGACACATACATACCTGCATATGCACATACATACCTATATGTACACATCATATATCCATACATACATACATACACGCATATATGCATACATATATACATAGGTACATACATACATATATACATACATATATACACACAAACATGCGCATACACATTCACACACATACAAACACACACAATCTTATATACATATGGGTGATTCCATGTCAATTGAGCGGCTCAAAAAATTTAAATATCAAATATCTCGGTAAATCTACTCTAAATAATTATCGAAACATACAAAGAAACGCTGCCAACTGCTTTGGCACTATACTATCTCAAAGAAAATTTAATTAAATTTATCATACAAATAAGGAAGAGCTGCACAGTACCACCCATCATGGTTATTTTCTTGTCTAACTATTTTCATTTAGAGATTTGTTCTCTACTGAAAAATTAATATTTTTTAGTAAACATATTATCCTATATCATATATCAGGGTATCCTTGGTCAGCGATGTGTCATGGATTCTAAAATCTATTTTTATCTATCAAATCAAATAAAAACTATACGTATAAAAGATTGAATTATTGTTTTCTTTTCATTATAAAAGAAATGCGTAAGGCACAAAAACGCATCATTTTTTTAAATCACTCATTTATTTTTCTTTACTATTTAACGTATACTAGTTTAAAAATTCCATCATCAAAATAGTATAAAAATTATAATTCTTCTATGATCTATTATAGATAGATACAGATTCAATGTTGCAAAAATAAATGATGTTATTCTTAAATCAATTTTAAAAATTAACAAAATAATAATATTTTTAATATAACATTACCTTTCCAGTTTTTGGATATTTTTCGTGCAATATAATGCGTAAAGTTGGCTAGCAGTATATATTAGTAAATACCACATATAATAATACTTAATATATACAAGCAAAAGCCAAACAATAAAGCTTACAGATGTCGGGATATACAGGGTGAAAAGTATTGTTTAAATTGAATAATCTCTTATATCTCACAAGATTATGAACCAAATCAGCTAAAAAATATGCAGCCAATAACCTGAGACCTAACAAATATTCTTTGAAATGTTCAAGGGATTACACCAAGTATTACTCAAGTTATCGTTGTCCAAATAAAATGCATTTTTTTTAAATTTATTTTTTTTCTCAGAAAATAAACCGTCTGATTACCTAAAAATTTACAGGAAAATACCTGTATATAAAACAAGTATTCAATAAAAATGTCACTGACTTTTAGATTATAGTTTTCGGTTAATAAATAAAAAAAAATTGTCACACAGTATAACAACTGAAAAACGACTCATATAAAATCATGAAAGAAATTTTAAAAACCGTAATTTGAAAATTCTTTAATTTTGAAAAATGATCATAAAAAAAAATTTGTTTGACCATTTGTGCTGAAACTTTCAAGCACACACCAGGTATTGATAGAGAACATCTGTGTAAAGTTTGGGAATGTTATACTGCAAATTGAGCGAATGGTGATATGCCAAATACTAACACACATAGGTACAGACATTTTTTAAGACTAGTGTATTCGGACTCCCCAAGGCATAAAATATGTTTTTACGTTAAAAAACATACAAACAAAAATTTTTACCATCACAAAACTTTCTCTTTTAGAAAGCATCCAAAATTTGCGGTTTTAAGAGATAGTTAATTTTATACTCTTTTTAAGGAATTTACACTAACACGGTGGGTCTCGACTAAAGTTGACTAAAATCGGCTTGCGGATCACGGTTTTTCATAGACATAATTTCTGTTATGTTTTAGGTTTACTTTAAGACAAAAATTAAAAAAAGGTTAGGGAGGAAACGGAAATAAACTCTATTTAAAAAATTTCTATTAGCCCTGGTAGAAACGTTCCCCATATGTTCGCCAGATTTTACTCTATTTTATAGGGAATGGCCAATTTCTGCTTAAAAGTCTGGCCAGAAACCCCGCTACCTGTCGACGTTTTCTCGTCAGAAACCTGACCAACTTATGGTTAATGAATAAATAAATAAAAAATAACGTTTAACGAATTTTTATAAGTTAATAATGATTATTATGTCATGGATTTAATAGCTTATTGTTAATAGAATGCTAAGATATATTTGGGATAGATTCGAAATAAAAACTAAAAATTTATTTCATTAAAAGTTTTTTTAAGGTTAGAGTTTTATAATTAAATAAAACATAAAAAAATCAAATAAATAATCGAATAAAAATTTGCAAACTGTTTTAACGCAGAAGTACTATAATGGGATTTACATTTTCAATCATTTTTTAGGGTTATGTAAGCTATTTAGATTTTCTATAAATTTCTGGTCAGATGCTGGTTTATTTCTGGTGAACTATTAGGAAACGGATCTGCCCAATAGATCGTGAACCGACCATCTAATATGTTCAATTTACTACCGGGGAGGCTAAATGATATTTGAAAAGAATACGCATATTCAATTGCAATTTTTTGGTATAAGTTCTCTATTTTGATACTACTAATCATTTTGCAGACTTTTTACACTTTTAAACGCTAGTAAAACATAAAAAAATCAAAAAAATGGAGAAAAAAAATATTGTATTGTATTAAAGCTTAATTCTTTTACTAGAATATAGGCCCTTTAATTTTATAATGTAGTTTTTCTTCATTCATATTTTGTTTTTTTATCAATAAATTTAATGTAGAACAAATAAATAATAAATAACAAATGTTATACGTTAAACCACACTTTATACCGACAAAAAATGTACGTTACATTAAAATTACAACAAAAATTTGATCAATTAAGTGTATTGAGAATTAGCAAAATATATTATTAAATTTCTTTTGTAATTTATTTTGAATTTTATATATATATGCGTGTGTGTACACTTACATCGACGCTGTGGCGTGGTGGTAGAACCATACCTCGAGCGATCGACGTAGTTAAGCAGCGTAAGTCATGGCTAGTATTAGGATGGGTGACCACAGGGAACCCCGTGACTAATGCAACTTCGTCCGAACCCTTAGGTAATGTTTCACACTCAATAAAGTGAACCAGGCGTGTAAAATGATCGGATTCGGTGTATTATATAACCTACGAATGTTACAGACATCCAATTCGAGCATGCCAAATATACCGACCATCTCAAAGCGAATTTCATCCTGATACAAGTATTCGTCACTCCCCAGGTATAACCCTGGGCCAATACGGGATGTGATTAGGTAGGATAATATAAAGGTATGGAAAAACAACTATGAGATACTTGCTATGCCAAAAAACTGCAGAACATACAAAATTAATTTACCTTATCGATTTGAGAAAATTCTTTCTAATTCAGAATCCACAAAAAAAACGAAAAAAAATAGCCCTGTTTGGTAAAAAATGAACGTGCCATTTTCGAGATATAAGCGATCGAAAAAAGAATTCGAAAAGTACGTAACCTCAAATATCTTGAAATATAAAGGTAGTTATGATCTGGATAAATAACTCGTTCATGAGATAGTAAAAAGCTACAGATTATTTAATATAATATAAAAACAAAGTTATTAAAACTGTGGATTTACTAAAAAAAATTATTACTGAAAGTTATAGTTTAAAAATGGTAAGAACATTTTGAATTTGTCGATGATATTTGTCTATGATTGAAAAACAACTAAATTTTTGTATATCTTCATAATAATATTTTATCAGATTTAATATACGTTCTAGGGTCTGGTTACATGTCTTAAAAGTTTGTAAAACATGCATTTTCAACTTACCGAAAAACCAATATTTAATTCCGGGAATGAAAAAGTCATGAAAGAAAAATGGAAAGTAGGGGGGGGGGGGGGGTTTGACAGTACAAATACATACATACACATACATATACATTTATGGTTTTATTGTTTAAAGTTTTGTTATAAATTAAAAATTTATTTCCTTACGGTAGCTGGTTTCACGGTGTATTTTAGGGTGCAGATTTGGTATGCATGCTTTATTTAATCATTTATTGTAAATCAAAAATTATTGTCCTTGCGGTATGGGGTTCTTAAGATTACAGTTTTTAATTTTATTATTTAACAAAACAAATAAGGCGCAAATTAAATCTTAAAGGTTCGATTACTCGAACTGTTTCTTTGAAATAAGGTATAGGATAATCGACACGTTTTGTAAAATATAATCTTGAAAATTATTTAATAATTTTATTAGGGTGATTATCTCATTTAGGCATATCACAATTTTTTGAATTATAAAAATCAAAGTATTCATGTCAATGTGTACTTGCCACGTTTCTTTGGATCCATTTTTTAACGAGTCGATTTGAAACTTCCAGAAAATATTGTGAAGTATTGTGCATATGACGCAAATATGAAAAACATTTTAAAATATTAATCTAAAGATACAAATAACGACCTTAATAATACATGATAATACCATTTTATGCATAAAAATGGTAATAATCGTTTAATATTTAGCCTTATAAACTTAACAAAAGTTCTGATTATATGTAAGAATGAATTTTTGGCTCTGCAAGGTTCTTGAAATTTTTGTTTTTGTAACAAAACGTTAAATTATCAAAAACGTGATTTTTTGACCGCGATACTTCTTTAAAATTTTATTAAACTATTAAATGTACATGTCATTTATGCCATAACTTTTTTAGCGTTTCAAATATTGATTTACAAATAAGGCAGATGCTAGTCTTTAGTTACCAGAATATATTATACATGCATTAAAAACTGTGCCACCTATACAAATCAAATGTTGAATGCTTGAATTATTGTTCCTAGTTTTTTGTATCTTTCCATCTTTTTTATAGTCATTCGATTCTAGAAATGTAGCGTGCTTTGAATTGTGAGTTTTCCAGTTTACACCTTTTCATTACACAAAAACTAAGTGTTCGGAACGAGAATAAACTAAGGATTTTGTTAAACTAATTTATACACCATTTATGATAAAATCTGTTATTTATTAAATACAACATTCGCCTAACTAGTATAACGCGCTATGTAACTACCGATCTGTATAAAGGCCAGAGTGCATCTGCTCTCTGCGTAATTCTTTTTCGAGTTAGAATGAGCCGCTATACGCGCCGCCGAAAGTCGCCGCTGACGACCGCCGAAAACATACATAAGAAACTTGAGAATGTCATCGCATTTGAACTATACAGAAAGTTTTAGAGACCTTTTGCATAGGAACTTATTACACAGTTACATTTTATTATTACTAATGGATTCTATCCGTAACACTAAGATTTCTATGGCTGTAAAAGTAATGTGTCTAAAATTAAGTTAAGTATGAATTCATCAGCTGTAATATTTTTTGCGTAACTGGTTTAAAAAACGACATCTTTTGGAGCCTACCTGTGTTTTAAATAAAAATCGCTTGCAAAATTGCGTAAACAATAGATGTAAATTACAAAATATGTTTGAAAAACACTAAATTTGTATTTTAATTTGTTGAGACGAACAGATAGATGTTTACTACAACGACTGTTGTATTACATACGTAACAGAACATACACATTTTATTCCATAAATTTAAGCGTTTAAAATTGTTAATCGAAACTTTGACAGAAAATAGCATTTATTTACCTAAAAATAATGTGCATACGTAAAAAATTGTGTCATCTATAAATAATAACCCAAAACTCATATTTTGTACGGCACACACTTGCGTTATAAGTAAGAGCCCGTTTATAGTGAGCAAATAGTTTGATTAAAACTTTACTGTGGAGAAATAGATTTATTTATAGAATATAAAAAAATGCCCTTACTTTAAATAATTCATGTATTTCTCAATAACCATTTTTTTATCAGAAAGTACATGTCTGAAAAAGCCTTCAAAAAAATTTTCAACCCTTGACTGCTATCTTCAAAAATTCCTACAAGGGTCTCGTTTTGACTATTTTGAACCTGTCTCGAAAGATTTTCTTGGTACCTATTCTCGCAAATTAAAGAGATACTCAACCCATTACAATACATACCATGCAACTTTGGTATTAATACCTAATTCTTGTGCATATACGCTCAATGATCAAAGGTCATCTCTTAACCATTTAGTATAAACTCTCGATTATAGTATTAACACCCAACCCTTGAGAGTACACACTCAACTGATGAGGATAAACTCTCATCCCCTTAGGATAAACACTGGATTTGGGAATCAACACCCAACTCTTCAGAGTACACACTCAACCATTGAGGATAAATTCTCATCTTTTGAGTGTAGACACTCGATTTGGGAATTAACACTCGAACTTTTAGTGTTTATACTCAATCGTTAAGAGTTAACTATTAATTTGTGAGTGTTAACCCTGAACATTGGAAATAAACACTTAAGACCTAAGACTTAATACTCAAATTTCAGTGTTAACTATCAATATTAAGTGTTAACTCTCAATATTAAGTGTTAACTCTCAATATTAAGTGTTAACTCTCAATATTAAGTGTTAACTCTCAATATTAAGTGTTAACTCTCAATATTAAGTGTTAACTCTCAATATTAAGTGTTAACTCTCAATATTAAGTGTTAACTCTCAATATTAAGTGTGAACTCTCAATATTAAGTGTTAACTCTCAATATTAAGTGTTAACTCTCAATATTAAGTGTTAACTCTCAATATTAAGTGTTAACTCTCAATATTAAGTGTTAACTCTCAATATTAAGCGTTAACTCTCAATATTAAGCGTTAACTCTCAATATTAAGTGTTAACTCTCAATATTAAGTGTTAACTCTCAATGTTTAGTGTTAAATCTCAATATTTAGTGTTAACTCTCAATATTAAGTGTTAACTCTCAATATTTAGTGTTAACTCTCAATATTTAGTGTTAACTCTCAATATTAAGTGTTAACTCTCAATATTAAGTGTTAACTCTCAATATTAAGTCTCAACTCTCAATATTAAGTGTTAACACTCAATATTAAGCGTTAACTCTCAATATTAAGCGTTAACTCTCAATATTAAGCGTTAACTCTCAATATTAAGCGTTAACTCTCAATATTAAGTGTTAACTCTCAATATTAAGCGTTAACTCTCAATATTAAGTGTTAACTCTCAATATTTAGTATTAACTCTCAATATTAAGTGTTAACTCTCAATATTAAGTGTTAACTCTCAATATTAAGTGTTAACTCTCAATATTAAGCGTTAACTCTAAATATTAAGCGTTAACTCTCAATATTAAGCGTTAACTCTCAATATTAAGTGTTAACTCTCAATATTAAGTGTTAACTCTCAATATTTAGTGTTAAATCTCAATATTTAGTGTTAACTCTCAATATTTAGTGTTAACTCTCAATATTAAGTGTTAACTCTCAATATTTAGTGTTAACTCTCAATATTTAGTGTTAACTCTCAATATTAAGTGTTAACTCTCAATATTAAGTGTTAACTCTCAATATTAAGTCTCAACTCTCAATATTAAGTGTTAACACTCAATATTAAGCGTTAACTCTCAATATTAAGCGTTAACTCTCAATATTAAGCGTTAACTCTCAATATTTAGTGTTAAATCTCAATATTTAGTGTTAACTCTCAATATTAAGTGTTAACTCTCAATATTAAGTGTTAACTCTAAATATTAAGTGTTAACTCTCAATATTAAGTGTTAACTCTCAATATTTAGTGTTAACTCTCAATATTTAGTGTTAAATCTCAATATTTAGTGTTAACTCTCAATATTAAGCGTTAACTCTCAATATTAAGCGTTAACTCTCAATATTAAGTGTTAACTCTCAATATTAAGTGTTAACTCTCAATATTAAGCGTTAACTCTCAATATTAAGTGTTAACTCTCAATATTAAGTGTTAACTCTCAATATTTAGTGTTAAATCTCAATATTTAGTGTTAACTCTCAATATTAAGTGTTAACTCTCAATATTTAGTGTTAACTCTCAATATTTAGTGTTAACTCTCAATATTTAGTGTTAACTCTCAATATTAAGTGTTAACTTTCAACATTAAGTGTTAACTCTCAAAATTGAGTGTTAACTCTCAATATTTAGTGTTAAATCTCAATATTTAGTGTTAACTCTCAATATTAAGTGTTAACTCTCAATATTTTGTGTTAACTCTCAATATTTAGTGTTAACTCTCAATATTTAGTGTTAACTCTCAATATTAAGTGTTAACTTTCAACATTAAGTGTTAACTCTCAAAATTGAGTGTTCACACAGTGTTCACATTTGTAATGTAAACTATCAAGGTTTGAGAGTCTTTTCTTTAAGGGCCCACATATATGCACATACAAAATCACACGTACATATACATACATATTTTTTTGAAAAAGCTATACATTCTGAACCAGTACACTTGAAACCATAAAAAAACATCATGATCTGGAATTTAAACAATCTCATCGTAAAAAGCCGTTCTCTTCGAAAAAATAAAATCACAACTAACTGCGTTAGCAGCTTGCTTTCTGAAAGCGCTCTGAAAAACAAAACTCAAATTACCTCGGCATCCAAATTTTTCCTCGTTACAAAGCTCCTTTTCGAAAACAAAGCAAACCCCAAAAAACCGCGATCACCAACAGTCATTCCTCTCGGCATCTCGGGCGGTTATCATCCCGAGTACAACATCGGCCGCTCTGCTTCTGCCCTTGAAAATCGTCCATCACACTCGGCAACAACGGCGGGCCTTAGCTCTCACACACCGTGCACCTTATCCCGTCCTTGATGCGTCAATCGCGCGGCTGTGCGCCGTTTCCCGGCTCACTCCGTGTACATTATACAGATATATAGTGTATATACAATGAGCGTCTCGCGACACATTACACGCTCGGATCCGCTCGCTCGCTGGTTCGTGGTGTAGCTGGTACCGCGTTCACGTTCCTCGACCTTGTCCACGGCCGCAGTAGTAACTGGGGAAAACGTATGTTTCTTCGGAGACCAGATCAGGTATAATATATATATATATATATATATATATATATTCTCGTGCGTGCGTGTGGCGTATCGCGTAGGCCACTCGCCCGAAAACGCGATCTTGGAATGATGCGTGGATAGGTAGTTCGATATTACTTTTGGTCTCGTCATTGTTGTGTTTGTAATAGATGTCGTTTTTTGGAAGCTGGGTTTTTACGCCTTTTTTCGTGGTTAGCGCACTTCCGACTGTGTACAGACACGCGAGTGAGAAGAAGTTATTGTGGTTCTCGGAAGGAACGAATTTAAATTCATATTTGCGCATGATGATTTTGGGCTTGTTATCGGTCACCGATCTATCGTTAGAGATGATGATAGGTTATTTTTATAGAACTTGTTTTGGCTGTGTTTTAACTATAGGAAGTAGCAGTCATACTGACGTATAAATAGATTATTTCTGGATTCTTTCAACGTAATTTCTTTTTTTTTATTAAATGAATCTACAATGCTTTAACTGTTTGCGTAGTTGATATTTTAGTATCAAATAAATAAAGTCATGTTAAGTATTTTCAGGCATATTTCTAAAAAATATATAAATTACTAGAAATAAAAACAAATTTCAAATTTTTAAGCTCAAGCTAAATAATATATTTTACTATTCACACTTCTAAATGGATACTTATGCAGTACTTATAGAACTTATATAGTATACCCTAATCAGCTGTTTATTCATTAGTGATTTTTACACTTTTAAAATTGATTCATAAAAAAATTTCAAGGTTATCGCACACTAGCGACGTCAACTATTTTCCATTTCTCTCAAGAAATTTTCCTTTGAAACTTCCTGCAAGTCGATCTCTTTGTTACGATTCGCTAATTACATGGGATGATTCCAAGTAAACTAATATACTTTTTACGGTACTGAACGTATGAACAGATTGAATTCTTTTCACGTAATTGTAGTGATACATTATTTCGTTTTCTTCAATATCGTTTCGAATGAAAAATATACTTACAATCGCATACGTTATGTTTAGAGCAAAAAATTACGTTCTTCGAGTTAATACGGTTGCACTTTATTGTTTCCTTTTTCATTATATAAAAACAACTCATAAATAATAAAGCAAAAATTTATAAATGAGTCGATATATTGCATTACAATAATCCATCGCAATATCGAAGTAAAAAGAAATTCTTGAACTATTGAAGTATAAATCTATGGTTCGATTGTCCTCAAATGGTTAACGATATCGCAAATATGATAGTGACTTCAGTAACAGTTGCAATGTTAATTAAAGATTAGAAAAACTAATAAGTAAAAACTAATAAATTTAATGCATTTGTAACTAGAAGACTCTTCCTGGAATAAGCGTTTTCCTCTTGCATTTTATTTTAGTCATTAAATATATAAGAAAAGTATGATAGCTTTAAGAACTCTAATAGAAGTTCAATTATTATTATAACTTAGAAAAAGAGGGAGAGAGAGAGAGAAAGAGAGAGATGAGTTTATAAATTATTCAACGACATTCTGTTACGACAACGATATGTTTCCTTTAAAATTTTAATGCTAAAACAATCAGCTGATCAGTTTCTCATTTCTAGAAAAAATTATTTTGCATTTTAAGGCGGGGATTTTCTTTTTTTTCTGATCATTTATACAGCTTTTTGGAGTAAAACTCATTGATCAAACTAATGATTGCGATTTTCGTTTACACAATTACCAGGTATTTATGGCTCATTAAAACTGGCATTGAATGTATAAAGCGCAAATGAACTATCGTCTGTTTTTTCTTGTAGCAAAAATTATATTGTAATAAAAGGCACATTAACCAGCAAATTGATTGTCTTTTGTAAATCTGATAATGTTTTATAGACATGCATTTAAAGACAAATGCATCAAACAGTTCTATCAAAATAAATTATTTCTCAAATAATGACTGAAACCATTTGTTGGAATAATACTGAATAAATTAAAGATAAATTTATGAATTAATAAATATATCCTCTTTGTCCCAGCAAAAACTGAAACATGTCACATAGTAGGAATTATTCTGGTAATCATTTAGATTCTATTTCTTAAATTAGAAGAACCTTGAATGGCAAACATTATTAGAAATTATATTTTTTTCTTATGAGAAAATGAATTTACGTAAATTTGTGACTTGAAGAGTAAGTGAAATTCTCGTTTCATTATCAAATTAGTATTATGTAAGCAAATTGTTGTTTTCCTAAATACTTTCATAACCTATGTGATTTTATGAAAAAATCTATCAATGATTATAGAAAAATATAATAATTTATTTCTATAAATCCCGTATAGATTAGATTTAGATTAGATTTTACATACAAATTTTAGATTAGATCAATGAATTTTTTCTTCTTTGAAAAATTTAAGTTACTCTTAATATCTTATACTGATGGCGAATTTAGGTAAGATTGTAACTTTATCAATAATTTGAAGAGGTGATTGTAACATAATGTACGTTGAATTTACACAACAGTGCATAGATTGTATTTTGATATTATTACGTCTAGCTAATAAAGCGTTCAAATTAATAGATGCGTTGCATTATTCAAGATTGTAACCAATATTATTGATTGACGTGAATAGTTAATTAACGTAAGAAATGATTCGATATATACCTTATATATAACATCATATTAGATTACTGTTAAACTGCACTCAAATCGCACAATCAGAAATATCATCTCTGGAGTAAAAATGACACATATATATATATATATATATAGTCGTTTTTTCTCGAATAATAAATGATTGCAAAATTAGCATAATAAATAATTGTTTTTATTGAAAATTATTGATGCTTTATACATCGCAAAAGAATAAATTATTAAAAAGATAAAAAAAAATTGCTTTAACGTGGATTAGAACATAAAACCTCTAAGTGGCCAACCATTACCTTAACCACTAATCCATCAGTCTTGTTGTAATAGTATAGTATCTAAAATACATTATAAGCTATACCAGTAGTCACCTTATATATAATTTTATATATATTTATATATAGTTACATATAATTATATATAAATGGACTTGAAAATTTTTTGAAAAGAAAGTGAAATATAGTCAGTAAAAAATGAAAAGCTAGATATAATTATAAGTATTTGGTTATATATTTACTCGTATATAAAATGTTATATATAAACATGTATATTTGCGGGTTCCTGGAAAAACGATTTAAGGCTTTTTTTTGAAAAGTGAGTTTTGAGCGATTTTGGTATCCTTACATAGTATATTTTCTGATAATAATACGAATAATCGGAAAAGTATGAAAACAAATGATCATATCTTCTATTTATGTTTTTTTAACATTAGTTTAAATGAAAAATAAAAGCTTTAAACCTTAATATCTCAATAACATAAAAAGTGGACTTAAGTAATTTTCCCGGGATCCACAGATATATGCTTATATAACGTTACGTTACAAATATATTTTTGAGATAAATTATAATATTAAGCTGCATAGACACAAATCAAGTTAAATAAGTTACACAATTTAGATAAACAAAAGCTAGAAGAATAAAAATTCGATCTCAATTTTATAAAAGTATATGCGTGGGTTATTGGGTACAACATATACATATTAATTATAAAACAAACGAAAACTAATTCGGTACTGTACATGTAGTATTAAAAAACCATAATACACTATACGGCGAAGTCAAATTTTATTTTATACAAAATCAAAGTTCATACATGTACTTTCAGTCATTTGGGATTGAACAAAACTGGATTATTTTTCATCGTGAAACAATGACAAGACTTTCGAATATTTTACTAGCCAATGAAAAACGTGTATCAGTTATTAACTTTCCGGACAGAAGAATATGTGCAACTGTTAGTTCGGGTTGGTAATTACATTTATAAATCTCCAAATTTTCTGAATAAAATTATGTGATTTATTGGCATATCTGTATTTTTATTATTTATTAATTGTTATTTATTGTTATTTATTGTTAAATTTTCAAAATGAGCATTAAAAATAAAATTATAGGTATATAAAATTATATATGATTATACATAGGGATATATAATCTGATCAAACTGTCGAAAAATAACTATTATATATGACTATATATAATTATATATAACTATATATAGGTATATATAATTATAAATAGTTATATATAGATGTTTATATATCCTTATATATAAATATATATACTTATATATAATTGTATATAGTTATATACGATTATATATAATATTATTTTCCTAACTCGAATCTGATTATATACTTATATATCCCTATATATACTTATATATAATTATATATAATTCTATATAAGTCATTTTTACTCGATGTTTGATGCTGTCAAATTTCAGACTTAGGAACCATGCGATCACGCAAATACTTACAGAAAACCAACATCCTTGAAGCTTCACTATTGACGAAAATACGCCTCGTATGTGGCGTCTACCATTCCTATGTGAGTGAAACACACATATACAAGTCAACCAGGCTCGACAGCATCGGTATATAGTTATCAGTATAGCAGTTATTATACTGACGTGATCGACGTAAGACTATTACTACACACGCACACATACGATATATGACTATAAAGATTGAGATTGTGACCATGCTTGATGTTTTTTTATAATCTGAAAAATATTTAATAATATTTACATTACATAAAAATTATCTAGTTTGGCTACCATTTCGAAATATTACGTAAAATCATCGAGGAACCATAATGTATCGAGAGTCAACATATGTGTCAAATAGTAGGAGTGACTCTACAATAGAATTGGTGTTCATATATTGTAGTTAAAAGTTACTGAATATACTCAGAAAAAAATATAGTAATGAGTTCGCTTGACGGTTAACACGCCGAAAAAAAACATGAATTTTATTCGTCGTTCTGCCTATGAAATTCGATATACATCTATTTGCAGGGTGTGAATCTCCATACCTAACTTGCCGCCCCTGTATACATGTATAGTAAATTAAGAACGATGAGACGAGTTGGTCGCAATACTCAAATAATTAGTAATCAGTGTACAGAATCATTAATTTGTGTAGTACTTATTACCAACTCGATTCATTATTCCCAATTTACTATATATGTACGGTAATCTTTTTCTCTCCGTGTATCTGAATAGTTTAGTTTAAAATAACTCATTTCGTAAGAATACAATTTATAAAGGGATGCGTCAGACTTTATTTAAATATATTATATAATTTTGTTTTTTCTGAAAAAATACGCATTAGAATCACATTTTCTTTTCAGTATAGTCTTATTTGTGAATAATGAGTATCGGAACACTTCAATTATTAATAGAATTTAAAATGATCAAAATTATTTGATTATACTAATTTTCTATTCTGATAGTAACTTAAGTGCTCCACTCTTCACTTTCCATTGTATAAAGCATTCTCGGGGAAGAAATTTGGCTCTAATGCGCATGTTATGAGAAAAATGAAATTTAGTCAAAAACAGCTTAGCGTATGTTTGGCGAAAGTTCTGAAACTTTCGCCACACTTTGCCTAACTTTGACAATGAGACTTTGCGAAACTTTGAGAATAGAGTTGCATAAAAGTTCGGCAAAAATTTCGGCAAACTTTAGGTGGACTTTTGCCAAAGTTTGAATATATAGTAACTTTAGTAGTAAAAATGCCAACACGTACATTTGGGAATTAATAAATTTAAAATAAACAAAAAATATCGGTCAAGTTGATAACTTTCTTCCTTTTTAATAAATACACTTTCGCTGAATTTTTAACAAAAATATGCAGAAACTGACCAGAAAAACCGTATCATATCTACCTAGTTATTATTATTTCTATTAAATCGGGAAATAAATTATTGAGCTTGACTTGTATTTTTTTACTATGATGAACACAGAAATGCATATTTTATTTTTGATATAAGAGATAAAAAAACAAAATAAATTTTAAAATATACGTTTATTAAATTAATCTAAAAAGCTTCCGCTAATACAGCTAAATTTACAATAACGCATGCATACTTTTACGAGTCACTAAATCTTAAAACTACACAATATCTATAAAAAAATATTATTCAAAACCAAAACAAAATCGTTCTAGATATAAATGATCATCGTTGTTACACATACACGTCGTATACTTATTCTTATCTTATTACTAGGAGCACTAATATACATATTATTCGATGCAACGGATACAAAAAACTATAAATTTCAAAATATACGTGTATTTAACTAATCTTATTCCTACGCACATGAAAACTTCCGACACCGCACAATTCCCAAAAGAACATCGCATTGCAATATTATTACCGATCATCGCGCCGCGCTCTCAGAATTCCTTTATATATAAAGCAGCGCGCGCGCGCGAACCGGTCGCACGCCACCGCCGCGCAAACTATCACGCGCGCACACACACACACACACAAGCACAAAAAATCGCAAAACAAACAAAAGTAGAAAAAAAGAGAGAAATAAAAACTGTAAGTACGTGTATAATGGCAACGCGCCTTTCGGTGTCTCGTACGTGACCGGGTGCGAGTACCGAGGGGCGCGCGCGTGCGCATAGCCCGAAAAATGCAAGAGACGATGCTAACAACTCAACGTCCTTGGTTACAATGCGCGAGCCCGTCTCGAGATGCACGAGAAACCGGTTGTCGCCGCGTATATTTCTCGCGCTCTCTCGCGGGGTTGGCTTTTCCCCCAAGCTGTCTGCGCACATGTATATGTATATATATAATATGTTATAATGTGGATGTCGAGCCTCCTGCGTGCATATAAGCGCCGCGCGCGCGTGATTTTACTGTCCCGCGAGCCGGCCGATTTACGATCCGCTGAGGCCTCGATACGAGGCGGAATTTATATTTCATTATTAGCGGCTTGTTTCGCGAGATATGAGATTTGAGCGATTGCGCGATATTTTATGTGTGTGTGTGCGCGTATGTGTGTGGTGCACGGATGGATGATTTATTGCGGCGGTTTCGTCGAGTGACTTTAATGATTGTTTATCGATTTTTAGTGGACTTGCTGGTTGTTGTTTTATACGCGGTGCTATGGTTATTATATCGTTATGGAGATTGTTGAGGACAGTCTTTATTTGCTATTGTGAGGAGCTACGGTATCATATTTGGTTGGATATGATACTCGCTGTGAAAATTATAATGCGTTGTGGGTATATGTGGTGGTAGATAAGGTAAATGTATTTCAAGTATGGCAGTACTTGAAATATATACACCTTTGTTTGAGAAGTGGTACTCAGTGTTTTACTAAATTTGAGCAATTACAATCTTTCAATTGTGGAATCAACACTTTTTAAGTTTTAATCAAATGACAGAAAATTGGCATTATAAAAATTGCATAACATTATTTTTATAAGAATAAAATCTGTATATAAATCAATTAGAAAATGTCTTCTTTAAAGTTTTTGACGAGGCACAAATGTTTTTGAACAATTGTTTATTTTATTATCAAAGTTTTGCTTCTGCACCTGAAGAAACGCAATTGCTTATCTGAACTTATGAACAATTAAGTTCTGTTGAAGATGATTAAAAATAAATTAGCAGATTTGTTTTCAAATCATAAAAGTGAATTTTGGATATGGTACCTACAATCATTAAAAATCACTGATTATCGCAAAAAGTAACTATTTTTTTACATGCGAATAAATAATATTGAGATTGGTGGCGTAAATGAATAAAGCAAGCATCTTTCTACGCAACATATACATAATTTTCGTAAAAAAAATAATTTTTAGTTGAAACATTGTCTAAATTAAATTGATTTTTATATTTAAAATACGAAATTAACTTACTTTTATCAAAAAATAATAAATTAATAATAACGTCATAATTCATAAAGATAATACATATGTCAACTAATAATAAATATCTGTTCCGAGAATCGTCAACTTGAATGTTTAAATTATTTAACTGATGCTTTAAAGTAATTCAATATAAAAATATATATATATCAAATAAAATAAAATCGTATATCAAACATAAAAAATCATTTCGTTACACGTATGTTTCTTATAATAAAATAGCTTATAAATAAATTAAATACTATTACTGCATTTTGGGTAATTTGAAAGTTAGTGACCTAAATACGGTTGATTTTAGAGTTGATGATATAGTTGATATCGACATAAATTTAAATTATTTAAAAGTATCTGCAATTTTAAGTGTTTATATATTAAACATAATTCATACCAATTTTAAAGACAATTTAAATTCATAAATATAACGCTAAAATTTAAGTACTAAATTTTTAAATTCATAGAAATTATTAAGTTTCATGAACAAAGTTAATACTCTTATTAATTTTGAAGTCTTTGAAATTGGACGATTATGCTGAATATACAATCATCACGTACTTTTATTGTTATTGTTATGTTCGTTATGTTTAGCATTTAGTAAACCATCACTTCGAAGCAAATTATTTTTTATACGTAATAAATTTGTAACATTTCTAAATACCCTGTATAACGGACTCTTAGACCTTTTAAAACTCAACACAATATTATTATCATTCTCAACAGTTGCGTTACTAGGTTCAGAATCCGTTTCCATGTTTTCAAGCTGCTTTAGTTGCTCAATGGTTGTATTTCCTATATAAGTCTGGAAACTCTTTTTTCTTTTCGGATTTAACAACGTCGACTGTCGCGGAAGGTTTTCACAATTGTTATCATTTAACGAATCACTTGGGCGTCCGATTTCTAAAAGAATTTGAATCCTCGACATAAGTATTGATGGCTATTTTCTTACTTTCATGATTATTTTAAAAGTAAATACGATATTACTACTCTTGATCGTCGCATTACTAGAGTCGGAATCTGCTGCAAGGACTTGAAGTTGTTCAATGGTTTTTTCCCCCAACGAGAACTTAATAGTTTTTTTGCTTTTTGAATCTAGCATTGTTGATTGTCGTGGAAGATTCTCCATTTCGTTTACCTCCTCTTTTGAACCACTCAATCGCCTGATTCCTAAAAGAATTTCATAATTCTGTTAATAAGAAGTAATATTAGTCTAGAAGTACTATTTATTTAAATTAACTATTATAAATATATATATATATATATATATATATATATATATATATATATATATATATATATATACCCTACCCACTGCAATGTAATTAATAATAAATACGACAATATTTTGTGAAATAATATGTAAATATATTCATGAAGTTTTACCTCTATAAATGTCACGTAGTCTTCTTGGAATTCTCCTTTTTAAGGGGGAGTTCACATATTGATTCGGAAAAACATGATACACTGTACTGTCATCCGGTACTAAATCACAAGATTCATCGGACGAGTTCCTTGCAGTCTGTGAAAAAAATTATAGTTAAAATAATGTAAATTGACAATACATATAGTAAAAGTGCATTGAATAAAAATAAACTTGAAAAAGATATTTACATCGTAATTACTTGATGTTGTTAATTGACTATTAGCATCTTCAAATTTGGATGAAGAATCAGAGCTTTCACCATCTGGAATGATAACTCTCAAGCTAGTTGCATTCCACAATTTCAAGACTTCAGTTTTGATCATTTCAACAACTTCCTGCATTGTTGAATCTCCATACAGTTCCTGGTTAGTTTCAGAATTCACTACATTACTTTGTGCATCATGAATTATAACAGTCGGGTTCTCCTTTTTGTTATCATCTAAAGTTTTCAGATCTTAATTAACACCTGCACGTCTATTTAATAAAATTATTCGCTCGTAGTTTAGAATATTATTAATGACGTTTAGTATCATGTTATGTTATTTATAAAGAGGTATATACATTATTTTGTTTGGAATTAATAGTGAATAATAAAACTAATGTACTTCTATCACACACGTGATTTTGCCAATAAATAGTATATCTACAATATATTTTTACACTTTAACAATTTTTGTATAAAGTACGAATTCTGTCTAATTTAAAATTTGTATGAATTATTTTGTTTTTGTAAAATGTGTGTAAAATGCGGAAATTCGTATTTTACACAAATTTGATGTAAAATCCGTATCCGATTGTTTACCGTGTACAATGTTTAAAGTTACTAGCATATAAAGATTAAAATACTTTTCTTTTTCTCATCAGCCTGCAAATTGGACGTGGAGTAAGGCGTTATGAATACAGCGGCAATTCCGAGAACTGCTCCTAAAACTAGGCATATATCACAAGACACGGTCATGATTCAACTGTTAATATTTTACGCATATTCTTAATTAAAAATTTAACGCACATTTTACAAGAGTGATTAAAACTTGTCCGATATATTCGAGCGACATCCTCAATACACGTGTACGTATCATCCGTCGCGTTGATCACGAAACTGAAGAACATAGCTGTGTCTGATGAGCTGTGAAGTCAATGTTTACATTCTAAGTACACGCGAATTTCGTGTTTATAATGCTTATTCATTCCTACGCAATAGAAATTAAAGTGGTATGAGCGATCGATAATTGTATTTATTTCTAAATTAATGATATTATTTTATAAATTTAAAAAAAAATGATTTATTTTTAAAAAAATTAACATTGATATATTTTTCTAAAGTTTTGAATTATTAAGGATTTAAATACAGTCAGACCTCGCGCACTGTTACAAGTCGGGACCGACGCACCTGGTCACTGTTACTGATGCATCAGCGAAACAGATTGAAAAGCCAGGGTCGTACATACAATAGATTACAGATATTTAATAGAAAATTAGATTTAATATTTTTAATAAAAATAGATTTTATTTTGAGGTTAGGTATCTCAAATAAATTACAAAATATATGCAATGTTAGAAAAAATTAACTTATGTTTTATATTAATTTTATTAATATCTGGTTATTTCATAATTAATAATTCTGTAAATAAAATTATATAAATTAGAGGAATCACAGACTTTAAAATATTGATCTTAACATATAAATTATTATTGCATAAATAGAAAATTATATGCTGATTCATCATACGAAAATTTACAAATCATATATTTGCAACAATAAAATTTCAATAACTTTCCTCAATTCAGTAACATAAATAATAAAAGTTTTCATATTCTATAATGAAAACATGTTTTATTCAATGTAGTATGTTAAAATAAAGAAAACATTTTTAAGGGGCCCCGTAAGCTTGATACATTCCTGGCCATGGAATTATATTGTAAAACATTAATTTTTCTTTTAGAATAATTAACACCGATTTAATTTTTTAATTTTTAAAGAAACTCATTATTATTAGTCACCAAATTATTGTAAAATGAACAGACTCAGACTATTTATTTTGTACAGTATGTACAAAGTAAATAGTATTCATAATATAATTTCATACAATATGTACAACAGGAATAAAAAAAATCTAGCCATTTTTCAATTGCAATTTTGATCGCAATATTCGTAGAATGTTGCGTATGCCACCTTGAAAAGTACCAGTTACAGGAAAAGTTGGAGGACAAGGACCTTCCGCCTGGAAAGCTTCCTCATCAACGTCGATGTACAGAGAGAGAGAGAGAGAGAGAGAGAAAGAGAAGTGGAGACGAGTCAATGTTTACTTATTTTGCACCTGCAGTAGGATTGGTACTTACAAACAATAGTGATATCTTATTATTAACATAATTTTTTATTGTGATACTTGTCATGTTTTTATTGTTAGATGCCTGGTATTATTCTTTGATTGTAGAAATATATAAAAATGTAACTATTATATTTAATAAATATTAAGAATTTAAAATTCAAATGTAGACGAATTTTCTCATTCATTCATCTATAATTCAGGTTTAAATACTAAATAATTATTGTTTGCGGAGGTTCAAATATTTGAAATGGACCAATTATTTTCTTTATTATTGAAACTCATCAGTGTCTACACTTATATAAAACTGAACCTCCTTCATTGGTAGACGCTAGAGTATCCTTCTATGAATATTAGTGTACTCAAATATTGATAAAAATAACTTAATATGTATAAAATTTAACTTAATTCGCGAATATTTAAACAAACATAGTTAACAGATTTTAAATAACCGGTTCACTCGTTCATTTTTATTCATCCGTAAATCAAATCCATTAATTGAGATAAATTGCGTATTCGAATTTCTTCCGCATGAGTGAAAAATAGAAAAATGCCCGCTTCTAATTGGATACTTATACGCTATGCGCATATCGAGCTCGATAAATAACTAAGAAATTGAAAAAAAAATCAGTTCTACAACAACTACTATGATATATTAAACACACAAGTGCAACAGTATGCAGCAAATGGTCCAGCTTTAATTGATCGGATTAAATAAGCCAAGGTTGCCGACGCGCGACGATTCATGCGAGGAGCCCGCGGATAGACAGGACAATAATTAGCGCCGCTACGCGTATAGCGTTAAAAGCGCCTTCGCGAGATCCACAACGCTTTATTTTTAGCTTCGTGTTTGTAGCGGCGATGCTTCGATCCACGCGGCATTAAAAATCAATGTGTATAAGTTTGGATTTTTCCTTATGATTCACGTGCGACTGAGTTAACGGCTGCACTCGATCGGATTCGATCCACTGGACTGACAAGCAGGATGACGCTGCGCGCATGATTTTTGTCCCTGGGAGTCCTGCGCGCAGCTCGTGAGATGCGCGAGGCTGGTGTGTGCGTACATCTGGACGATAACGAGTCTATGTCCGCTTAATGCGAATTAAATTACATCGTGATATTGATAAATGTAATACTTATTTTATGGTGTATATTCTTTTAATTGGAATTCAGCAATACTAAAAACGCTTTACTATCTTAATTTTATTAATTTTTATTACAAATATTTATGCTTTTATGAAAATAATCATTTCTTCTTAACATTCAATATTCATTTTATTATTCGTGCTTTTCTTTCAGTCAATCTATGTTAAACAGTGTTGCCCTACTGAAAACTTTTGTCACAACCTGTTACGTCATACTTTCACCAAGTACTGATTTGGGTAGTTGAATAATTCAATAGCCTTGTCGTCGCAACAGTGTACAATGCATTACGTCGATTAGCGATTCATGTATTACACCAAGAAACTGCATCGTATTTTATACGTGAATTACTTGATACATTGTCTGCGATTTAAAATCTAATGACAGATAATTATTAATTATTAATTGATCATTATAAAATCTAATGACAGATAATTATTAATTATTAATTGATCATTATAAAATCTAATGGCATGTGAATCATGAACACATAAGAAAATACTGTCGATCAGCGATATGCAGTATAAAATAATTTTCTGACGATGTGTTTATCGTTAATTATTACGCTATTAAAGGGCCTTTCTAGCGTTGATGGAAAAAATAGGCGTTTTTGGGGAATTAAACCTTTCTGCATATATTTAACTACATTTTAAGACCATATATATTGCTCAAGTAAAAATATTTAATTGTTTCAAAGTACTATATATGAGTCTAATTCATATATTACATCCCCTGAATAAGACTATGACAACTCAAAATTCTATCTTTTTGTTAAAGCAAACTAAAAGACCAAGCCGATCTCGAGATGTAAGCGATCAAACAAAAATTAATAAAAAAACATAACCTCAATATATCAGAAAGTAAAACATACAGGTCATGAGATAGTAAAAATTACCTTTTTGTAAAGTTTTAGATAAAATGCCATCGATTTACTTAAGTTATCGCGTCATGAAAAAAAGCGATTTTTTTAACAAAATTATTTTTTTCTCACAAAAGAAAAATATGACGCTTCAAAAACTTTACAGGATATTATTCTAAATATTCCTTATCATCTCAATTTTGTTCAAAAACTTTCCATCTTACATTTCACAGATATGACCGTTTGAAAAAAATGACGTTTTCGTGTATAAAAAAAACAAAGAGTTATGCTGGTAAACATCCATACACACACACTCACACACACAAATACACACACACACATACACACACACGCACGCACGCACGCACGCACGCACGCACACACACCCACACACACACACATACACACATACACACACACACACACACATCCATACAGACGTTTTCTAAAAATAGTGTATTTTGATTTCTGAAGTCTCAAAACATATTAGTAACCTGTTTTTAGCAAAACTTTTTTTTTACTATCATAAAGCTTCCTGTGTGAGGAAGCAAAAGTTAATTTGTCAAGTAGATTCTTAAATTTTATTAATTAATTTGCGTAGCATTTGACAAGTTTTTATTTTAGTATGAGTTATTTGTATATACAAGAATCAAGTTTAAAAATGTTGAGTTGTCACAGTCTTGTTTCATGAATTTGATATATGCTAAAACTATTTATAAAAATAATTAATTGATAACTTCAATATCAGTAAGATGGATTATCGAGTCCACTTGAAGTTGGCAACTATATTTAGTGAATGTCAAACTCTTGCTAAAAGTAGAATATTTTCAATTCATGCCAAATTCTTTGAAGAAAATTAACTTCTTGTTTCTTGATATACTGTCATTATAGTTTATTTAGTTTAACCCGTTATTGCCAATAGCCGAAAAAAAAATTAATAATACTTTAGATAATCATATAGTAATGTGTTTTAGCCGTTAACTACAGAATTTCTGCAATAATTTTTTTTTAATTTTTAAAGTTTTCTCGCGTATTGTCAGTAAAAAATGATTTAGGCCCCCATTTCGAGATCAAAAATGAACCAATTTGATCTGATTAATATATTTAGTTTGCATAATTTTAAGCTTTTCACGTAGAAATCTTAAGGAAACGAAGAAAAACTATGTGTTCTCCAGGACCCCTGCGTCCCTACTGGGTTAATTTAAGTAATTCGAGTTTTAACAGCCGTAAGTTTATTTACACTGTGCAGTAACTTTTATTAGGCGCTGCGGAAGAAATAATGTCTGAAACAATCTAAAGTCTTAAGTTAATTGGACGTAGGTATAATTGTTTGTTAAATTCCTAAAAATCACCTTACCATATCAATATCAACACTAGGCATGAACCTTGTTTAATTAGACATAAAATATCTTGAGAAGGCAAATGCTATACAGTGAATGAGAGTCTCAATAAGGGAGTCATATACATGTACATTATTTCTTCACTTTAAAATAATAAGAAACATCGCACTAGTCTTTAAAACTTCAGTTTGTATCTTCTTATACCAAAAACTCGCGAGTACAGCCAACTCGTTATTATAATTCGTTGTTATAATTTTTAGTTATTTTAATGTTCGAAGTTTTATTTATTCGTAATTTTATTTTTTCGTTATTTAGAGTCCCACTCGTTTCGTTGTAATGAATGTCCCATTAAAATATTAGTAGCTTATGGTTAGTAATATTTCATGTTGACATGTAAATTATTATTTTCATGAATCTTTTCAAAATATTTAAAAAATCTCACTGAATATTTTTAAAATATTTCAAGAAATATACTGGGAATTTATCGAGAAATATTTTACAGTATGTTTATAAAATATTTGTGTAGTATTTCAAGAAAGAACATAGTTATACAGTTCTTAATATATCTTTGGAATATTTTAGTAAAGTTTTATGAAATATTTTAAATAAATACATATATGGAATGTATTTTAAATCATTCCGATGTGTTTTAAAAATTTTACATAAATATTTATCGGTTAAGGTGATGCTAAGGCCACCTATCACCGACAAATACGAGGAACCACTTTTCTAATTTAATTTTTAATTTTTAGCGAATATCTTTATGAAACGTTATTGTCCCAATCAAAAACAACAACTTTCCAGAGAGAAGTTTTTTCAAAATTGAAAATTGAATTAAATAAGTGGTTCCCCATATTTGACGGTAACAGGGGGTTTAGCATCACCTTAATTTAAAAGAATTTAATGTCATTGGGTCAAACATTTCGGAAAAATTCAAGCAATGCTTTATGCTTTTAACTCTTTTCTAACATTGTAAAAATGATATGTCAATGTAAAAGTATTTTTGATATAAATTAAGGAGGTTCGATAGTGAAGTAAAAATGATAAGATGATTCTGAAAATGTATTATGTCATTCTTCTAGAAAGTTTACGATGGCATGTAAAATTTGAAAGTATTAGCCATTACTGATTTAAAGATAATTAACTTCAAAGTTTAATTCTTATACACGGGCTCTTATGAGAGCAGCTTGTAAACTGATAATAAACTTAGAGTACGATTGTTTAAAAATGATAAGAAAAAAATAAAAAACTATCCAAAATATTGGAAAAGTATTAAAGTTTGTGTACGCGAAATTCCGAGCACTAAGCGAAAACGTAAATAAAAACACTGACTTGTAGGCTGCGCGAGGAGGTGCGCGATAAGAGGGGAGCCGGTGCGCGGTGAAGGGGGACTCTCCTATCCTCACCCTGTGCGAGAGATCTATCTAACCTCCTTAAGGGGGAACTCCACCGACTTTTCACCAAAAAGTCGAAATTGTTTTTATTACATATTATTTATGTTTATAGTTTTATGAACATTTTGAGACCTGCTGGATGTCAAAACTCTTTGTTATACCAAAGTTATAGCCAGTTGAGTGAAACAATTAACAATGCATAGCATACCAAATTAAAACTTTAAACGCTCCTTTCTCGAAACTTACGTTTCTACCTTTAAAAAGTTCTTTGTGCAACCTATGACCATGGATATTTTTGAAACCTCCAGAAAATATCGGTTAAAGTATAGTGAAAAGAAGTTAATATTTTGTTTTTAGGTATTTTGATGGTAAATGTTTTATTCATCCATTGTACGTGTTGAGACATGCAATTTTTTTATGTTTTTTTAAGTTCAAGAAACGTTTTATTTATTTAAGACCATTAATTGATTTTAAACAATTTCAAAAAAATGAACTTTTGTTCCTTTTAAGTTGAAATATACCCTAGAGTTTTTTAAAATAGAAATCGTTAAATTTGTATGCGCAAGGAACTATTCTAAAAAGCCTTGTTTTTATTACAAAAATATATATTTTCTCCAATAACTAGTAAAAGAAATTTAGTGAAAAATTCTCAAAATTTTTTTACAACCTCCTTCAATTATGAAAAAAAAATACCGAATATTTAATATTATTGGACGAAAGGGAGAGATTTTTTTAAAAATTATTGGAGTTCCACTTTAATTCTTTGTACAGTGAGAAATCGACTGTTTACCAGCAAGAACGGTATAAGTAAAAAATTAGAGTTCACAATCTTGGCTTACATTGCAGGTTTTTATGTTTAATTATTCACTATCTACCATCATAGTTTAATTGGTTTTTAATCCATAAATTTATTTCATAATTATAAGCCAATAGTTCTTAATTAGTGAAAAACGTTGTATTGGTTTTCTCAAAATCTTGATTTTCGACTTATACCATTTTTCCAACCAGAGCCTCAATTTTCTTTACCATATCTATACATCTATAAATTATGATTACAGTTACGCAAGTAAAGATGACTGGATATATACGTATGCAAACCTTATGACAGTAACAAAACATATTCTGCCCACTAGGTTGTGATTAGGTCTAGTTAATCCAGTTAATTTTAGTAGCGTTAGATCAGGTCTGGACTCAACGTGGTATCTCACTATGAATGGACCCTTAGATAGACAAATCGTACAGGAGAAGGCCGCAGCACGCGGGAGAAACTGCAACTCGTGAGCGCGACCTCGACCCCTTTGAGTCAGGTTCAAACTTTGCTGATATAGAGCCTTTGCGTTTCTAATGGGCAGCAGGTACCTACACCGCGTTCGATGATCGATTTCGGGGTTACGTTGCGGGATATGTTATAGCTTCCGCTCTCGTGCTCTTTCTATTGTATTTGACGGTTGGCAAGAAAAGCTTGGTATCCGTGCGCGGTTCCGTGAGGTTTGGTGGCTGAGTCATTGAGTCAGATACTTCCGGCATCTGAGTGTTTTTTATGACTTTTTTATGCGGAAAATTCTTCGTTGTTTTTTTGATATTTGTAGTTTTGTAGTCTTGTGAAATTGTATACGTGTGATTTATTGATTAATCATATCTTGCCTGGTCGGTAATTACTGAAGTTGGAACAATGCATCGAATTATTCACGAGAAAATTGACTTATCATTAATATATTGATAGTATTTGCTGACGATGATTTAAATCACAGCTTAATACTTACTTGGGATTTAGTTATACTATAAATTTGATAAAACACTTCGATTCATTACCTTTTACAGTAAATCTTCGATAATACGTACTCGGTTAACACGAATTTGGCTTTAACACGAACTGAGATTACAGTCCCAGCAGAGTACCACATGTTCTTATGGGCAGTCTTCTCGGATAAAGCGAATCCTGGATAGCACGAACTTCAAACTACTTTTTGGCTTAACAGGTTCTAATATTCGGTTAACGCAAGCTATTTCCAGTCATATGTATAGGTATACTGTTACGCACGCGATAAAGTTAGGTTAAGAAGTGTAGAAATTTATACACTTACAACATACTTAAATAAGGAGGAACTAGAAGGTTAAGTATTATCTATAAGGTAAATTTTGAACTTAAGTTGAACAATGTCCTGATCAATTAATTATATTTCAAAGTTAAATTAAAATACTTTAAAATCTAGTTAGATTTTTTATATATTAACGTTAAATTCATATATAAACATTGCAAAACTACGTTAGTACGAAACATTTTTCTTTGCATTTTTTAATTCTTTAAACCTTACCATTTTATAATATAATTATAACAATCGCAAAGTTCTTCGTCAAATAATAATCCAAGATTACTTTTTTCGATACTTTAAAACAAAAATTGTACTTTTAAAACTTAGTTTTTATGTTATAAACTTAGATAACTCGAATTAATTCGTGTTATCGAGGGTACTCCATTAACACGACCACCCGGTTTACACGAACTGAAATTCCGGTTCCTTCAAGTTCGTGTTAACGAGGATTTATTGTAGTACGATTACTAAAATAAAAGAATATTAAATATTATTTATATTTCTGTTATCATTGTAAGGTTTCTAACTTGAACATTTCTATCATATTAAGTGAGCTACTTTCAAAAAGAGTCTTAATAAGTACAAAACGTCATTTGCATTTTACATCATGGTTAATGTTCTAAGCATTCACTCAATTAAAATAACAGTTCTCAAGGTATCGCCAACAACATTTCGAAAAATTTTCTTTCGAGAAAACCGGTTAGTATTTTTTTTTAATTACTTTACTATCCTTTAAAAATGTAATTCTTTTCAACACACCTTCATTAACTGGTTTCTTTTTCATTTTTTGTTCTTCATGTATACTACTGTAATGTTGCATTCGAAACATTTTATTTATTTTACTTATAATGTACTTACTGTCACATATAAAAATATTACAATTAAATAATTGTCTGCGAAATATTACATAATAATAAAGTATAATAAAAGAAAACTGTTTTGTGTGAAATCTTAATTCAATAAATAAAAAAACCGCTGCCGATTTATTGGCACTTAACTTCCTCCAACCTCAGTAAATATTCCAATAAATTTTTTTTTGTTTTATTCTGTGTTAAAAAGTCAAAATGACCATTTTTTTAATGTCGAGATACATATATTTATATTAATAGAAATATTTAAATTGTATAAAAACTTAACAACTTTTTGTATTTCAAGTACATTTTTTCAATTAATAATAAATTTTGCAACACTATAAAATTGTTGATTAAATATCCTTTTATGCATTTTAAAAAATGCATAGTACTTTTGCAAATAATTTCTTTTTGTACTTTTGTAATTTTTTTTTAGTTTGTGAACAACGAATTTATTTAAGTAAATATCTTTCTAATAACCTTCTACCACATAAGGTGAGTTTACACTAATTTTTTCAAAATCGTTAGACATCTGGAATTTTGTATTCTATCAGGTCCTAAAATGTTCTTAGAAATTTAGAGCTTCAAAAAGTGTAATCAAATTTTTCTTAATTTTTTGTTAAAAAATCAATGTAGACCCACCTTAATACAAAAATATCATAAAAATTAAAAAAACGCTATAAAATAAAATTGAATTAATAAATCTTAAAAATTCTTTTTGATTTCAGACCTACATATAAAGGCATACAAATTAGCTTTGATTAGTCAAAAATTATCGCGTAATACTCAAGAAATAAGATTAAAAAATTTTTTTTATAAGAAATCATAAAAATGAAAAATTGTTATAAAATAAAAACGAATTGATGAATCTTTGTTCCTAACTTGTTTCTAACATGATTTTTAGAAAACATTTTTTTACTATTACAAAGCTTCCTTTAGTAGGAAGCAAAAAGTAGATAATAAATTTAATAAAATGTAACCCAACACACTGCATGTAGTATGAGCATGGCGATCTACCAAACTTGTGCCAGAGGGCAACACGGTGGATATAAGACTCAAGTCAATCGGAAGCTGAAATCCCTATGTTCTAATGAGTTGGAGTCTTATCCCACGTGCTTCACCTGCTCTCCAGAGTTTGGTGCTCGCCATCCTCATATGAATACAAAGTATTACAATCGATCATGCTAAGTCACATTTTTTCTACTCAGAAGTCCTACTTATTAAAGCATATAACTCGCTTCAATAAATCTTCAGATACGTTTCGTCTCGAAAGTCGGCGTTCCATCGGCATTTATATAAGTACTCGCCTTTTTTAATGGTTTCTCGCGCTGGCTAACAGTATGACGAATTCTCGCGGAGCGCGCTGCGCAGGTTCGTTCAACCGCGTGGCTCTTATATTTCTCCTTTTTTTTACTCTATCTCCACCTTTAATCGATGTTAATCGCGCGCGCGCGATCGTATGTATGACAGGTATTCTGGCGCTGCGACTGCACATGCGAGGTAAACCGGTGTAATGATCCCCGCGCGATCATTCGAAAAAGGCAGAAAGTGAGCGGACTTCGCGCGGATTAAGCGGGTGTATACAGAGAGGTATATGAAGGAGAGACAGAAGATCGATTGAGAAGAGTGAACTGGAAGTTCGAAGAAGAGTTGAATATTGCTGCTTGGTGTAGAAAGAGAAAATATAACGTTTACAACGAAGGAAGACGAAAAACGATTATAATACGAATTTGAAGAATTCTTATGAATAAGAACATTTTTCGAAGTGGTTCAAACGCGAATGAAAGTACTTTGAATCAAATAAAACTTATGCAGGTTATTTACGAACATGAAATGTATCCCCTTGAAAAATTTTAGACGAGGTTGCCGAATCAAAAAATTCGAGAACAAATTACTTGAAAATCGTGCATTTTGTAATGATTCAATGAAGAATATGGGGAAACGAACTTATTAAAAAAATATTTACTTAGAAAGTACGAAAACGGTGTAATTGTAACCTCAAAGCGTGAAAAAGTGAGTCATGCAAGCGTTAAAATATCATTTTTGTAACGAAAAGAACATTCATTAATTAAGCTATTCGTTACATTTTTGTACACACTGAATTTACTCGGGAGTCGTGTGCAACCCACCTTAAGGTACACCATTTTTCTGAGAATTGTATTTTAAAAATGGGCAGACCTTACTATAATAGGGTTAATGCACGTCTTTCGCCACTTTAGTACAATTTATTGCTATACTTTTGCAAAGCCTTGTTTATCTGTGTTCTATATAATCGCGTTTCGCCATTATTGTTACTCCACCTGTCAACCTTTTTCTTCTTACATTTTAACATACCCAACTTCTCTCTATTGATTTTCTAAGCATTATATCATAGTAAACTGGCACTATACTACTTGGATATACCCAAAGTCTAAGTTTAAGTGAACTTTACAGAGGCAATTTAATACATGTACGCATTAGACCTGGTTCCGTATACAGTTATGAAGCATCCATTCCCCGTGATTGCTCGTGGTGGTTTTAGCATCGTGACGCTTATAACACTATTATATTACGAAAATCCCCCCCCCCCTTCCATTGACCGCTGTTAACCTCCTCTCCTTACATTCCGACTCCTTCACCTTTTTCTGTTATGCTCTGTCTCCCTTATAGGAAACCTTTGACCGAATTGTTTTTCTACTTAGTTTCTACCTATTATTTTAAGAATAAATCCCTCTATAATAGAAGAATTGTGATCTCGCAGAAATGCGCACACAACCCTTGAGTTGCGCACGCATCCTGTGAGCTGCGCGCGCATGCCTAGGTTTGCACGCGTAAAGCTATACACAAGATATGAATTAATTGACAAGTTATAAGTTATAAAAGACAAGTTATAAATTCAAGGAAACCGCTGCCAATTCATTGGCATTTAGCTTCCTCAAACTAAATTAATTGTCCAATATGAATTACTTTGTTCTAATACATTAATTTTAAATTACTATATCTATTTCTAATTACTAGCTCAGAAAAAGTGTGGTATTTTATCATTGACTGTTTGTCAAAAGATAAATTTCTACTAAAATTACACATTTAGTTTAAATTGCAATTTCCGCACCATCTTAGAGGTACTATAATAGGCGCGTTGAGTTTTTTCTATATATTATAATTTATATAGAAATTTTGCTTTCAAAAAATAGAAATTCATTTATATAATAACAAGTGATCGCCACATTCTCGCGATATAAACAATCAAAATAAAAAAAAAATATATATATATGTATATATATATATATATATATATATATATATATATATATATATATATATATATATATATATATATATATATATATATATATATATATAAATATATATATATAACCTTAGATATTTCGAAAGATAAGAAACGTAGTCCGCGTAAAGAACTGAGTCAAACGAAAAGTTACTTTTTACATTAATTAGCTCAATTTATTTAGAGGATTTCCATTATAGCTTTCTTCCGAGATATTTCCGTTTTAATAACAAATGACCTTTTCGTGTATAACAAAAGTAAGGATATAGTTTATCAAAAATGTTATGCTCTTATTTATTATTTCTAAGATACCAAAATAATTTACTTAATTGATTTCAAAATATCGTAAAATAGAAAAATCGTTATAAAACAAAAGCTAGTCGATGATTTTCGAGAATTCTTCTTAATTTCGAATCTTCATTAAAAACTAAAAAATAAACTCCGTTTTGTGAAAAATACCGCACCGTTCTCGAGATATAAGCAATCAAAGATTTTTTTCCAATAATACAGAACCTCAAATATTATGGAATATAAAGGTCATTATGATCTGAGCAAATAACTCAGCGAGAGATAGTAAAAAGTAACAATTTTGGAAAGTTTGAGAACAAATGCTGCCGATTTACTCCAGTTATCGTTGGAAATAGAAGATTTTTTTACAATGTGATTTTTTTCTCGTTAAACGAAAAGATCGAGACTCAAAATTGTTACTGAATATTTTTCTGCATAATCTTAATCACTTCAATTTTTTTTTTTAATTTCAATCTTATATTTCTCAGATTTAATTTCCCGTTTAAACATAAAATGACGCTTTTGTGTATACAACAAAACAAGAGAAATAGCTTATCCTCAATTTCGGGTCGGAACAGATAGGTGATTTTATGCTCTTTCAAATGAATTTTACACTGAATCAATAATATTATTTTTAACGTACTAAATACCCAAAAAATTAAAACTCAAAAATTGAAAAACCACTAAAAACGCACCGTAAAAGAAAATATATTTGAGCCCACCACCTTGAGATAAAACAAAAAAAAATGAGCCCCGAAATAATAATTTTAACCGTGAATGTTCAGAGTAATAATGATACACATACATATACACACACATATACACACACGCGCATGCGTACGCCCACACACACACACATACAAACACACAAACATTTTCAAAAAATAGTGTATTTTGATTCCTAATGTTTCAGAACATATTTCTATAATGATTTTAGCATAACTTGTTTTATAATCACAAAGTTTCCTCTATGAGAATGCAAAATGAGAGCTCTATGAAAGTGAAGAACGCGCAAAGGGAGATTACCTGAACAAAATAATGATATGAGCGTTACACTATTATAGATGGTGAGATGTAAGCGCGTAAAGAGATAATTGAGGTCGGAAAGTAGGAGAGATTTTCCTAACACAATAATGATATGAGTTTCACGGAGAAATATGTACCATTACTTAGAGAGTCAATGGGTAGGGGTTGGGAGTGTTGAAGCGTAAGAAGACAAAAGGACGTGGGTGGAGAAGGAGGAGGTAATGGGGGAACGTGAAAGGGGACTTTCTTTAACAAAATCAATATATGAGCGTCACACTAAAACCGTCACGCTACAATATGCGTGACTTTACTATGATGTAGTGCTTAGAGGATCAATGCGGAAAGAATAGTTGGATGTGGGCTAAAAAGCGCATCCTTATAACAAATAAATTATTGTAATATTTGCAGAAATGGATACGCATCCAATGACGTAGTAATGGTGTAGATATTTTAGCAAAAAATAGTGCTAGCGAGATTGACAGCGAGAGACAGATAAATTTAACGTACTTCTTAACTGATACTTTAAAGCTTTCAAAGCACGACCTTTGCCTATAGATGTGCTTTAACTTCAAAGAGCCTCATTTAAATGCGCAAAGAATTTCATACACCGTCCAATTATTCGCTATTGTAACAATGTCATACTCACCAATATTACAAAATCATCTACATCATCATGATAATGTTCAACAAAATCCCATGATAAGTATCGCATAAATAATACAAACATTACTCTCATTACATCGCAGATGCAGTCACACGTACGCTCGCACATATCTCATATAGTACATAAAGACCCGCGAGCGAGACAGGTAGGAGCAGTACAGCAAAGAGAGAAAGACAATTCAAAGATGCCGGATTTCTAGAACAACGCAGCCTTGACTCGCGCCTATACACACTCGTTAGCGGTGCAGGTTCACCAACACCCAGCGGGGAATGTATATCCTGCACGAGCGTCTTATCGGCCGTCTGCGCTGTACGTATATATTTTTCGAACGAATTGAAACGCGATGGAAGGAAGGTCGCAAGCAATTTGTGTTTATACGCGCACGCGCGCGCAAACGTGTGATCCGGAAATCTCACGTATTAGATTGATCGAGCGCTCTATCGATGGATCTATGATCACGCGGTGTATTGTTGTGCGCATCGCTGTATAGCGCTGTTTGAAATGATTGATTTTTTATTCCGGAGCTTTATTACGTAATATTTGGTGATTTTGTTTAGTTGTTCATCGTTTTTACTTTGGATGAGATTTGAAATGCGTAGTAGATCCGAGTGTTTTGATAGGTATAAATGTCGGAATGATAGAACGAAGGTACATCATGTGCATACTCTATAGTTACTGAAGCAGTAGTGATATAACGCAATGAATATGGCTATAATAATTTTATTGAATATCATAATTTGTTTATGTACACCGAAATAGATAGTAGTTATTAATGGATTTTATATGACAAATTGTATTTTTTTCAAAGTACGTCAATAATGTTTATAAAATATTATTTCATGTTAGATTAACATTTTTATTTATGCAAAAAAATATTAACAATTCGGCAAAATTGCGTATTAGGTAATAAAATAAAAAGTATAAAAATTTGTTTAAGTTAAGCTGCCTGATTATAAGCAGGCAATTAAGATAAAACTACATAGTTAATTTTCTATCAAAGTTTGTTTAACAGTTTTATTAAAAATGCTCACTTTTAAAATAATTTTTTATGATACATAAAAATGAAGCCTAATATTCGTGGTTTTATCCAATGGGCCTTTGTACGTTAGATACGACGTATTTAATTAACGTGTATAGTATTTCTACATATGAGCAATTCTAATGTTTTTTGTCACTATCTCAGATTTAAAGACCCATTGGATACAACTACGAGTACCTACTGTGCTTCATTCTTAGGTTCCAAAACTCGATCCCCAAAGTTTCATCAAAATCCAAGACCCGGACTCCATGGTCTCCCCCTATTAGTAGTTACAATGCTGAAACTCACTATACGTTACAAGGAGGATGAATTCAAGATAAATAGTTCGTTATTTTGACCAAATATGCTTGGGCAAAAAATATTATAATTGTTTTAGTTGTCGATATATTTACTGAGGCAAAGTAACATTTTGTACAATAATGTTTATAAACTTTAGACGAGTCAATTTAATTGTCAAGGTAGTCTTGTAACAAATATGTATACAATACTCTAAGCTTCTTTTGCTTCCTCCTAAAGAAAGCTTTGTAATATGAAATATAAAAATATTTGTAATATGAATAGTAAAATGAAAAATTTTCTTGTTTTCCTATGTGTTTTTGATTTTTAGCGGTTTTTCGATTTAAGTTTTAGTTTTTCGGGTATTTTAATACCTTAGAAAAAATATCAACAAACCAGCGAATAGGCATTTGAAATAGCATAAAATTACTTAACTTTTTCGAACTGAAAATTTGGATAAGGTCATTCCCTTCTTTTTTTATTCACGAAAATGTCATTTTTTGTTTAAATAATAATATCTCAGAAACATATGTAAAAAAATCGTTTTTTTATGTCAAACGATAACTTGAGTAAAACGGCAATATTATTTTTGAAAATTTACAGAAAGGTAGCTTTTAACTATCTCTTGGCTATCTATTAGAATAAAGAAATTCATAATCGAACAATTTATTTGAGGAAGCTAAGTGTGAATGAGTTTGCAGCAGTTTTGTAAATGTTCTCATACTATTTCTTTAGTATTTGAATCGAACTCAAATTAAGATGATACTAAAGTGGCTGAAAGAAAATGCGGTAGTTGTTCATGGAGGTCGATTGTATTCAATCGATAGTCTTGATCGACATGAGCGTGTAGAAAAATTTATTATCCGGTGACATAGACCGTCTAGACAAATGAATTACGTATTTATCGACTTTCTTCACTTCTCCTAACGAGTGGCGCACACGATAAATTACATTGTAACATGTCGTCGCGACTTGTGCAATTGTTACCTTTATGTGCTTTATCTCGTAATCGCAATCGAAATATTATCTCATAATTGAAGGGAATAATTTATAGCAAAATCGTAAAATGTACTTTGCATGGCGTTAAGACCAAGAGCCTACTTGTTCATTACAAAATTATGAATAACTAAATCGAAAAAAACCTTCGCGTGAACATTCATAAAAGTCGCTCTTGCAAAAGTAAAATTTACTGTTTAGCTGCTAAATCGCTCTTATTAATGTTCATTTATAAAAATTTGACCCTTTTTCAAATCCTAGTTACATTGACACATTTTCCTCATAATTTTTTTTAAACTGCTGATATAAATAATGTCTTATGAGTTCATGTATAAGTTTTAATAAAAATACAGATACTATTATGCCCTAAATAACCTTGTGCAGAAAACATTTACTGATCAATTTAATTTATGGACTAACCAAAATTAAAATATTTTCTTTGAATAATTATTAAATAAATTAAAGTTTTCAAATATAAATAACTGTTCTAACTGCCCTATAATAACTTTAACACATGTAATTTGTCGTCATTTGTAAGATATGATCTTTGTGCTAGAAAATTTCGAATAATATTGAGAAGAAAAACGTACCTAATTTTTCATGAATGCACTGGCTGCTCATTAAGTTACACCAATATTTCTAATATTTATTCATTGATAATATTCATTGAAGCTTTCAAATTTCTTATGATCCACATTTATCATAACGCTTATGTATTTTTCCAGTTGGTAAATATGAAAACCAAAAAAAATTTATCTCGTCTACAATTATTGAATAAATAAATACTATATTATATAAGATTGAAGGAGATAATTATTCCCATCGCATTATTCAACTCATTAATCCCAATCATAAACTTTATTTAAATGCTCCCGCTGAGAGTATTCATTACGAATAACAAATAATATCTGCGTCGATCAAACGACTATTGCACTGAAGCGAAAAGCACGCGACATTGTAATATATTTTCTTCACTTTTCGCGCGACGATGTCGAAGACAAGCCGTCGGCAAAAGTGAGGCAAAAAAAAGAACGGAAAGAAGCATACACGGCGGTCTTTGGCAATCATCGATCCTGTGAACCGTCCATAAAACGGCAATGTACCGTAAAATCCATTTATTATATTATAAAGTGCGCATTCATTAATAGCGGTGCAAAAAGTGCAGCAGTCGATTGCCAAGGCATCCTTCCATCTACGGTGATCCTTGATGGTTCATAATTAATTAAATAATCAATGGGATTAACATAAGAATTTAGGTATATAGATCCTCCCACTTGACGCTTGGATCTCTTTGATCACACATAGCTGGATAATGCACGGTTGATTATTCTATTTATTTTGGTTGAATCATTTAGGTGCTCTTAACTGCAATTGTGTGAATAGAATTAGTTAGAATTCAACACCATAAAACAGTAAAAGTATTCGTTTGCTATTTACTTAATGCTAATCATAAAAAGCATTTGCTAAGCTAAATAAATTAAAATTTAATGAATTATTCTAAGATAATATATGGATTACTTATCTTTAGAGCTTGTTTAGAATTATGTTAAACAATAAACTTGAATTATTTATAATCATATTTCATCCTCCTAAATAGCTTTTATGTATTTTTTAAACCACATATATATATATATATATATATATATATATATATATATATATATATATATATATATATATATATATATATATATATATATATATATATATATATATATACACTTATAATATATGCATATATTTCATATATCTATATTAAAAAATGCTAGTAATTTTTGTATTCACTTGCTAAAATAGTCAGTTACTAAAAAATATTTATATAAGATTTTAAAACTTCTTTCTTACTTGAAAGTTCCTTTGAAGTAATTATTAGTTGTATCAATTGAAACGAAATAATATCTATATTATGAATATATGTATAAGTGTTATGTACATATACATTTGCGTACTAATACATATTCATATACTACATACATACACACACATTTACGTAAAACTGTATATTCTGATTTATCCTCCCCGAAATTGAGCAAAATATGTGATTCCTGAAATACCTCATTGTTACAAAGCTTTCTTTTTGAGAGAGCAACAGAGCAATTCAAAATTATTGTTTTGATACGAAGTTTTTTAAATAATAAATTTTATATTTTATTTATTATAATACTATTTTCTTATATTAATTAGATTTATTACATATGTCAAAGAATTTGAAATTATCATTCTTACAAAAACAACTGTAATATCAATAATAAAGTCCATTTCAGTAAGGAAATATATTATATAAACAAATTCATGATCAGTAAAAAACGTGTGTAGAAGCATAATGTAAAATGATTGATTGCACATTATTTAAAAGCAATTATTAAGTCGTTTAACTTTTTCTTACAATAGTTAATAGCAGTTCCGTCTTTTTTGTATACTACAATTTTCAAAATAATTGCAATTCTTTCAATTACTAAATAGCTCTTGTTATTGCAACAATGCTTAAACGTTGTCAAACTAATCTCAAATTTTAAATATTAATTAGTGCAATGTAACATTTATGGTTATTCGCAACCGTTTTTTTGTTATAAACTCCATAATTTAATTAACTTAATTTTTATACGAAGCATATATTAAAATGTAGAGCACGATGAATAAATAAATATAGAAAAGTAGAGAAAAAACGCAAGCTATTGAGAAAAAAAATTCGCAATAATTATCATAATGACACAGGCAGATGGCATAACGCTTACGAACGTATCGAGGAGTTATTAAATATTTATCTTAAACTAAATAATACATAATTAATTAAATAGTTAAGTCGCAAAACATTCGCAGTAGCATTTGACATAATGAGATTCTTACATCATAGTGTAGAGAAAACTCACTTCTTCAGTAGAACATACTATAAAAATCTGGTTTTACTTCTAGCAGCAGTTTTACAATAAAAAGTAAAATATACATTCAATTACTTTGAATAATTTTACATCTTAAAAAATTAAATATGTGTTAAATTTATGATGTCTATATTTTTGAAAAACTTAATGGGGAAGTCTTGTATACATGAAGTGTTTTTCAAGTACTTTTTTAACAGAGAAATTATTTATTATTGTTTACAAAACGTTTCTCATGAAAAAATGTACATTTGAAAAAGTAGAAAACATGGTGAAAAGTCATTCTTTTACCGCTATATTATATTTTCACCATGTTTTCTACTTTTTTCTATAATATATATATATATACATATATATATATATATATATATATATATATATATATATATATATATATATATATATATATATATATATATATATATATATATATATATATATATATATATATATATATATATATATATATATATATATATATATATATATATATATATATATATATATATATATATATATATATATATATATATATATATATATATATATATATATATATATATATATATATATATAGCGATCGCATGCAGAGGCTCCACAAAAATGGTGGGAAAGATGGCATCCTTAAGAAGAGTCTAAAACATTTTTTAGTATGAAAATACCATGCGAATGAACCAACATTTGCAATAAAAAAATGTGAAATGAGTAAATGGCGAGGTAAATGGTAGGACAAAGAACAACATTTTACCTATAAAATAAAATCGTCCATTATTTTGCAATAACAATTTCGTATTGTTATAATTAATACATTTTTTAGTTTCGTTGGCTCGAGCACCAGCTTAAAAAAAGTGGTTTCGAGAAAAACGCGTTTACAGTTTTCAGTTGTACGGCGCGCTCCGTGTTATCTTCTTGATGCGTAGCGCTTGTAGCTATTTTTCGTTTTTATTAACTCTACATTATATTCTCTAGATGTACCTATAGAAAGGTTTTTAAGCAAACAAAATCGATTTTTTGGACCGTTTACACAAGATATCCCCCCTTTAAATGCAATAGCAAGTTTTTAATGTAGTTTTTCTTTGTTATGAGTAGAGTCGCTAACTTTGACATAGCACCTACTTTATTGATTTCATTATTGTATGGGCTGCAATGGCTTTGAGTATTTGAACTTCGTTATGAAAGGAATTTATTTATAAAATTATAAACATATAGGCAGACTTGTTCGAATCCTAGTCTCTGCCGATTGATACAAGCACCTCTGTAAAAATTACATGTGCTTTGTTTACAAACACACCGCAGACCCCCGTCGTCGATTAGCACCACATGGAAGCACAAACATGGCGACGTTAAATAATAATAAAAAAAAAAAAAAAAAATATAGGCAGACTTATGATCAGCAGTAGACCTACCATTTTTTAGTAAAATAATGTATAATTAAGGTCGATTAACTTATATCTAAAGAATAATGACCGATTGAATAGAAATATAATGGTGCTACATCTTATTCTTAGGTACATTAACACCTCTTTAAGACGCATTAAACTTTGTTTCTCAAACCTGCATACTGTGTGATACTCTCCTAATAAGTTTAATTTAAAACATTAAAAAGAAATAACTTCTATTATAAGAATATTGTAATAAGAATATAACAAGAATAAAATATGTGATGCCAATAACTGTATGTCATGGATCGTGTATTAAATTTTGTAAAATAACGTAACTTGATTATATGCATATTCTTTTGTTACTTTTAAAACAGTTATCTTGGTAGATATTAAAAGGTTCGCAGCGCTTTTCCATACAAAAAATATCTGCACGAGAACCTGCATGTCAACCTGTAGATCGATCTGCAAAAACATATAGGTCGAACTATGTGTAAATCTACAAGTTAATCTACATGCAAATCTGCGACTTAAACCTGTAGGTGAAACTACATACTATGTTACATGCGATCCTGCATGATAACATGCACACTTTTTCGCACTTTTAATACGTTAGTTTGTGCATGCATAGCTGCATGTGATCATACATATAAGCGTACATAGGTTAATCAGCATGTACTCACAAAGGTAAACGTTCATGAAAACGTGTCAAAAACAACCAATCGTAGCTGATACTATATAGACAATTATGTAGGTAAGGTTACCGTACATGTAATTTTGCATGTATCCGTGCACATGAGCCTGCATGTATAAGTGCAACTACTTCAAAAAATACCTGTTTGAGGCGCTGTATGTGAACAAGCATACTCATGTGCTTTTGCATGAGCGGATACATGCGAAATTATATGTTCGGTTACCTGTTGGATCGCATGTAAAACATGTACTATGATTACATGTACTATTTTCATGTAATTTTTCATGATTCTTATCCTGACCCTTTTGGAAGAAATCTGCAGATGTTTCTGCACGTTTATCTGTAGACTTTTCTACACGATTTTCTGCAAGGCTTTTATAGAATAACTTTCAAGGCTTAAAATCTCTTCAGCAAACCGTGCAAATATAACTAATAGCATTTAAAGTGTTTAATATATTATAATTTTATATTTCCAATAGTATATAATATTCGTCTTTGTAAAGAAAATACTGTAATCGAAACTTTTGTTTATTTTCAGAGCTGTTATAACCCCCGAATAATTCTGACAAACCTATTAACAAAAATAAACACCTGTAACAACTTGGAAAACGAACAATAGCATCCAGCGTCAACCTTTTACATTTTAATCAAGATATTCACGCGAGCAGACATTTCACGTGCAAAGCGTGAACGCGTACGCGCCTAATGACACGTCGCTGAAGCGTGACGAAGTTACACCGTCGACGACCGTCGATCGCGTAATAACGCGGATTAATTTCGCTCTCGCTCCCGTGCATATTCCACCCATATATCCATGGGTATAACACGCGTGCGACACGCACGCGACTCGTTGGTACAACGCTTATGCGTATATCTGGCGTTCGCGCCTTAATTGTTAAGCATAAGAGCGCGACTGTATTTCGCCGCGCCGCTATACTCGCGGAATGATTAATTATTAATTATTGCGATTCACTTGACCGTAATTACATCCTCGTTCGATAAATGTGTCCGTTTCGTTTGTTTATATATCGAAAAATATATACTGCGATCGCGCTCATATGATGAGTGGAGATGCTAATAAAGGATTTGATTCGCCACGAGGGACTTCGAAAATTAATAATTCGCGGCGACGTTGACTGACGAGGATAATCAATTATACTGTTTAATCCGTTAGAATAAGTAATGGCTTGGAAAAGTAATAGCCTGCGTGTTATGATCTTCGGTTATGCCTGTTGTTAGTGTTTTATTAATATGTTTATACAAAGAGCAACGTCGTGCTTTTCTAATTTTAGATTTGTTTCATTACGATTTTGCAGAAATATTGAATATTTTCTAATAGTTATTTTCATAGAATTAAATACAAATATTTTTAATAACGTTAATATGTTACAGACGACTTTAATAAATTTCAGATTTTTAATAAAATATAATAAATTCTTTTATAATTAAATTGTATTTGCGTTAATGAATTCGAAATGTGTAGTATGAAAACTGACAGTGTGGTTTTAAAAAAGGTATTGACACAAGATAACTCGGTTGCTATATTTTTAGTCTGAATAGTGATTCGTGCTATTGGTGCTATTCGATGTAATTATTAATCATAAATATTACACAGCGCTATAAATTATTAATCACCCGCCAATTCACTTGACCGCTATTACATCCTTGTTCAGTAAATACATTCGTGTTACATATTTGTTTTTAATGAAAAAAATAATAATTACCTAGATGAGTGACGAGTTTCCGTTTATCAGATATCTACAACGACTCAAATATTCATTAAAGCTCTAAGGCCATGTTTTGCTTTCTTTAGTATTACGCAGGAAAAAATTGTCTAATGCATTTTCTTCCTCAAGTTATAATAATGTTGTTTGCATGTCAGTCAACATTATAATTTTTATAAACATAACTTTCAATAACTTTATGAAAATGGCGTATAGACTGTTGACTAATATGATTCATATTTTTAGTATTAAAATAATTATTTCTATTTTTATATCTATTTATATTGAATGTACAATATTATGCTCGAAAACATATATACATTTATGTATATAAATTAATTCAAGCAAATTATAATATCACCAGTATTAATCTGTAACCTTTGCTTTCAACTGTTATATAGCTAATATATAAGTAATAAAATTTATTGAATATTTTTTTAGTTTACTTTGTTTGAGTCCAAAACTTCGGTAAATATCTAATTTAGAATTCAAACATTACTATAATTATTAAATATTGCATTATCAGAACATATCGCATTGCTGCGCAGCTGCACTTCTCGACTTGTCTAATCGGTGTGAAAACTGGCTGATAAATTGTCATTAGCAGACTGATCCAGTTTTTTTTCTTAATCTTGCCCTCGACCACACCTCCGTCTCAAGGTTAGAGTTTTATCACATGCGTCATACAACAACTTAAGGAATATCAACCTCGATGCCGCGCATGAAAAATACCGATCTTTGCCTTTTTTTTCAATTTATCATTTTGCGCTTGGATCTTCGAGATAACAGTCGCACTGCATACGAGGATCTTTTATTCTAAGAGAATGGCAAAAAAAAGTCTAGACAAGTTAAATAAAATTAGTGGTCTTGAAATAGATTATACTTGAATGAAATAGTGTGTGACTCATAAGATTTTTAGACATTAATTTCAAATTTTTTTAAATACAGTTTTTAATTGGCTATGATAAATTTGTACATAAGTATCTTCTTTGATAAATTGTACGAAAGAATAATGATAATCTTAACCTTAGATTTTTGGTTGAAATACATATAGATACTTTCAATATATATACCATTATATAATTCATTTTATAAGAAGAGAAAACATGAATATAAAAATATGGTTGTTGTTATTTATAAACATGAATTTGAAAAAATCGTTGATTGATCCTTCGCGCATAAGAAAAAGTGGTAAAAGATGCACTTAAAGTGAAAATATACTAATCGTGGAAAATTTAAGTTGGAAATACTATACACAAGTATCTTTGAAGGCCTTTCTCACTACTTTTCCTTCAGCAAGAGAGTTCATTTTTTTTAATTTTTGTTATTTTAATGATATTCTATATTAAAAAGATTAAATTTGATATATAATTCTTTAAAACCAAAATTTATCTTCTTCAACTCACCTAATAATCTTTGCACGGTGCATAAATAAACGTGCTGTTTTTCTGCACCCCCTTAAAGTCATAACAAGGATATGGTTTTAGGACAATCCATCACACACCAGCAGCTGAATTCCCATCGTCATGCTCGTCTCCTCCTCCGTTTTTTCTTTTTTTTGTCCCTCGACACAAGTGCCATTCGCGCGCGGGCGGGATGATTATTCCATTTTCAACCTGCAGACACCAGAAATTCTCTATCCCAGAAACATAAAAGTAGGTCGACTGCAGCGTATAAGTCGTGTACATATTATAGCCCCAAAGACAAGGGATTACCGTAGCGGCGAGTTTTCGCCGGGGCCTCTAAGCCTGATTCCGACAGCTCTGTGCCTTATTTTCTTGGGGTGCATCCTTCCTGGACGTCATCTTTGCAGCTTTATCTTGGATCCTGAATCGTATTCGCCACCAATGTACGTTTTGAGTTTTTATTTATCAATGAGTTTTTGTTTAATTAACTCTTTTCCCACCAGATAAATTAAAAAAAATAAATAAAACCATCTTCAATTTAATTTTTTTATTTGGTTGTTAAGTAATAGCATTGCTTCGATATAAACTTTCGAAAGCTCTAGTGCAGATTCATTTTGTTGACCATTTTTTATATGTTGGAATACAGTCTATTTTCGGGTCATAAATTAGTTTCTAATGATTTGTATCGTTAACCGCATTAATTGTTAATATATCATAATTTAAATAATATTTCACAAGGGATTTATTTTAGTGTAAATGGAAATCTCTTCTAAAAAGCATAGTGTCAATAAGGTTGACGAGGTTTAATTGTTGTTATTCTCTTATGCAATTGTGAAATTATTGAATGGTTTATTAAAAAGATAAATTTTACACCGAATTATAGAAATTATTTTAATATAAATATTCTTGTGAGTGTACCGATCATCTCTGTTTTGATAATACTAGCAAGATAACAAGAAAACTGATTGTTAAGAGCAAGTATATACAGTATATAAAAGAGAAATCACTATAAATATCTGAGCAATATATAATAAATAAAAAGCTATTTTTCTAGTTTATAGCTGAAAATAAAACCTTAAGTGATACATTCATTAGAATGATAGACCATAGAATTATGCCATCATTTTTTTATAGATCTCAGTTTTACTGGAAGGATATTTGAGCCATCAATTACAACCCCTTTTCCTTGATCCGTGGTCAACTTGCCGGTCACGTGACTAGCCCATTTCCGCGGCTTTTACACCCGCGCTGCGAGGCGGTATAACGAGGGTCGAGCGATATATTTATGGTCCGGCGTGCACTGGATAGGAAATATCATAAAGAGGACGGCATAGAAAAAGTCTGACGGAAATAAAAGTACTTTGCGATTCGCTTCTGAATTATTGCTGATAATTAGCGATTCTTAGTTCGACTTTCACTGCTGCTTGTGCATTTCGAATATTATTTTGTAAGTGAATGAAGCTTTTGCTTTCAATTAATATAATTTTATTCATCTGATTCTTGACGTTTTATTATTTTCAGCGTAAAGCTATATCCAGTAATAACTAAATCTATAATAAAAAAAGTTTAATATTACATCAATATCTAAGATCTATAAATTTAACCTAAGGTTGATTGTTGAAAAAATATTAAAACATTTTTCTACATCTTCTTATAAAGTTGTAGGAATATAATATAGTCTTGATTTTTTTTCACGTTTTGAGTTTTTTAAAATTGTTTATTCATTTATGGAAGATTGATTAATATGTATCAATGGCGTTGATTTATAAATGAAATCAATCCAGTTTTTAATAAAAACTTCAACAAAATTCTTATACACGAAAAAAATTAAAGAAAAATGAAGCATACTGATTACGCTCACTTGATACTTCCAGAATATAAGGTAGGAAAAGCGCATTATGGCTTAGGTAAAGATAAGTACTATATTGATGCACTTCTCATATAGCAACTTTAGATATGTAAACTTGAAGAATGACCTGTGAAAAATTGGTTAAACAAGTTAAGAATGTTGAAGAAATATTCCACAAACTTTTTACCTTAATGCCCCTGCACCGCTAAAAAGGAAGCATATTAAATACATAAAAGATTCGAGCAAGTTAACAATTAACAGAAATCGAAAGTATCGCTACAGTAGGACAAGAATAAAAAAGTCACTTTTATAAACAAAATATATTTAGAGAGTTCTTAATCTACCGTATAATAATCACTTTTGGCAAGCGACAACTGCAGAAAAAATAAAAAAAAAATAACAAAACTGCTGAAAGCATGCAAATTCTTAAACACGAGCAAATCGAACGCAACGCAGCGTGTTGCACCGATCGCTTTTTGCCTCCCCCAAGTCCGCCTATATATGATCCATTAACAATTCAAATGAGAGATTGCCATAATATCACGCTTCGAAGGCCTGCCTCAGTGTGTACCAATTGGAAGAGGCCACCGCCGAGGAGCACACACGTTTAAGCGAAGAGCCGTATTATAATGCGTGTGTGAATATCAAGAAGAACAAACATGATCCTAGGTCGCTGATATCCACAGCGCGATTCGGCAGGAGGACCAACTGCTGAGCTGTCTTTTAATCACCAAATGAATCAATAAAAATAATTAATTGCGCATAACTAAAGAATATAATTATTGCTATATGTGTATTATAGTGACTTGAATAATATCAATATATATCAGCTTTTTGAAGGGATATATTTAATGTTTGCTTAATATTTTAAATGAATTTCCTACATTTATAGGTCGAATTAAATTTTCAAAATCTTCACAAAATATGATTTTGTTTATGATAAGAAATCAAAGGTAAGGTATTCGAATGTTGGTTAAATTTTTAATTCCTTCCAGAATCTGCAGACAAAGCTATTTTCAGAACTTTTGCACTGCTCAAGTTTACTATACTATTCAAAAATATATCCCTACAAATTTCAGTTAAGATATTACTACTTTTGTATCAATGCCTTTCTTGTTGAAAATTCAATGAAAGTATTCAGTTTAAATGTGGGTCACTTAACTTTAACAGTGTGCAAATATGTCCTTATAATTTATTACATTAATCTCGTTGTTCAAATCAAAATTTGTACTTATTTATATATTTTTTTCAACCACATTTAAGATGTTTAAGAAATGAGCACATTCTCAAATTTAGCAATTTGTTCTTCTTTTGGACAGAATTTTCAAAGATAATTCACGTATCCCAATTTTATTGACTTCTTCAAGAGTATCTTAAGGTGATGTTAAATCCGTCTAGCACTAAGAATTACGAGTAAACACTTTTATCATTTAATTTCCAAATTTTAGTAAATATCTCTCTAGAACGTTATTGTTACAAACAAAATCTACAACCAGATAGATATTTTCTCAAAATTGAGAATTAAATAAAAAAGTGTTTCCCGTATTTGCTGGAAAAAGGGTTTATCATCAATTTAAAATCGCTATTGACTTATTACCTTACGTATCCAGCTCAACAAATGCTACCAACCCACAATTTTATCACTGATCTGAATTCGATTACCATATCTTATGTGTTGTATGAGAATTGTTAAAATAAATTTTTCTATTCTATTCATAATTCTTATGAATGATTTCATGGAGTACAACTTTAACTTAAATGTTTCCACCAAATACTAAACTAACTTGAAATATTTTCTCGAAACTAAGAGAGAATGGAACAAACTTTGGAACAAACTTCGGAATGACAAATCAAATAAATAGAAACTACTTAAGATTATGAAAAAATCAACACTGATTTTTTCAAAATCGTTAAACATAGCCACATAGCACTCAATATTACAGCAATATCACATGAGTACTACATGCAATATGAAATATTCCTGTAACATATAGCAGTAATATTGCAGTGATACTGTAGCAACATTTAATGTCCGTGACGTATTTATCACAGGAATATTACGGGGAATATCAGTTCAATATTTTGGTGACAATCAGGCAAGATTTCAGTAATATCACAACAATATTATTATGGGTTTTTAGTTGTTGCGGTGAGAACGGGAAATATTGCAGTCATATTATTATCATTTCACAATAATAATGGAAGTACCGCATGAATAATATTTCAGTGACATTCCATCAATATTATTACTATTTTATCGAAAGTATATATAATGTCCTTTTCAAGTTTTATTATTTTTATTTCGCCGTAACGCTAGTACCATTATTAGTTTAGTTACTATACATGTATTAAACGCCTGTCAATAATCGTTCATAATGTTTGAAAAAAAGAAGAAAATATACCAATTTTGAGCAATTGACACTTGCTAATCCCAATTCATTGAATGAAATCCACCTTTTTGCAGTCAGAACAGTGGTTAATTTAAAAATTTTCTTGCCTGTTTAAGTTCGACAATAGCAACCTAATAAATTCTCATTTAATTTAAAACCCCTAACAAACAAAAGTTAGTATTTTCTATTTTAATTGTCTATCATAAGTAGCTTGAAAAAAATATACCTTCATTTTAAATAATGACAATAAATACTATGTTTTTGCATACATATTTAATCCATAAACATTTTTATCTACGCACCTCATGAAAAACATATTAAGTTATTTAAATAATCCTTATAGGAATATTTCCTGTGAGTTACAACTAGATTCATCGATTCTAAATGCGCGAGCAACTTTTTAAAGCTATGAAAAATAAGTTTCAAGAAAAATGCATTTAAATATTTAGAGTAGGTAAGCTAAGCCGGTTCCACGCCACCTGGGCACTGTCACAGGTAACGTGGAACCGGCATAGGGTTATTTAGATGGGGCGGGTTCCGTGCCACTCGGGCACTGTCTGGCGCGGAGCCGGCTTAGGGTTTCCGGGTCCCTTCCCCGCCGAGGGGTTCCCCCACCCGGACCCCACCTCCTCCTTCCACCCAGCCGCGAGAGAGACGCCGCGAGGGAGATGTCGCGAGAGAGACGCCGGACCTGCACGTGCGTTCCCTCAATGCCTCCCGCAAGTGATTTTGCGTGTGTGTGTATGTGTGAGCGTGTGTGTGTGTGTGTGTGTGTGTTTGTGTATGTGTATGTGTGTGTATATGTAAGAATGGGAGAATCTACCTCACCGACGGATAACCGCAGTTGTCTGCCATCAGTAAGGTTATGGAGATGCAAAATGGCGGCGAGCACTGATACGTGCGCGGACTTGTCTAGACTTGCTGAGAGAGCGTTAGGTCACTCGTACCGCCACAGGCTCACCACTTCTCCTTCGCTGAGAGAGACCTAGCGAGGCTCTAGAGAATCCAATCCAACGAGCTGCAGAGACAAGAACTAGTGTTGTGAAGATTGTACTCTATCACCTAGCGTACATGTATAGACCTGAAAGAATAAGATTGTAGATTATTTATGCTTACCTTTAAAGAGGAAGGGTGAAGGCCCCGACTATCGCCTCACCTTTGAGGTTTTCCGCTTAGCATAACCTCTCCATAGACTTCCTCTTTACGGTTTCTTTTAATGGAGACCCTCAGTGAATGCGCTCGACAAGTTTTCTTCCTAAAAAAAGTATGGGGGTATTCACCGAGATTTGAACCCAGATCGATAGTCAAGATGCTCGATGGTAACCAAACAATCTACCTTACCGATCTTTGGTATTATCAATTAGCGAAGGACGGTAAATCAAACGACCATTTGTTAATGGAGAATAAATTATTAACACCTACAGAGGGCGCTACAAAACGGCGGTAAATTAAAAAAAAATTCACATTGAAGCGACAAATTCAAGTTTGGACTTATCGACTGATAGCAGCAACATTTGCCGGATAAGATGTATCTATTAGTTTATAAAAGCGTATGGAAAAAATAATTTTTGAAAATATAATCATGGCTTCGTTGATTAACTCATTCATAAAAATAATGACATCTCATAGCTTCATTAGGGCCTAATAAAGATAAGAGCAAAGTTTCATTGAAATGCACCACGCAGTTTTGAAACACGTATGAACAAAGTTATTTTAAAATTTCAGAGCTAATATAAATGATTAAAGGATTAGGTAGTAAAGATGAGTAGTCTATTTTTATTAAAGTATGTTCATCGTTTCAATGGTTGTTAGCCTTGAATATAGCTGATTGGATCTGGTGGTGATTCTGAAAAGGACCGACCAACCTTACAAGGATTTGTAGGAATTCTGAGCCATGATTGTTTCTTCTCTTCATCAGCAGTAGGTTGTGGTTCATCCTCGTATACGATGTAATTGGATTCTGGCTGTGAACTTTGTCGTCGCAACCATTGACAGCTTACAGCTTTTTTCGTATCTCTATATATTAGTATAATACATCCTTCACGATTAGAAGTCATGAGTTACAATTCCACTTTCTCAGTCAACTCATTCTCAGTCAAACGAACGTCTTTATATTTAGCCTTGACAATGCGGACAGCGTTGACGAGATTCATAGCTGATGGTTTCGGATGAGGCTCCATAATGATCAAACGAAGGAATGATTTTTCTTGCCGAATACTACTCCTCTTTATAATGATTCTCCCACTCATATGTATAACTCTTCCCCCTCTTTCGAGGTGCTGCGTCTCACCAATCAGATCTTGAGCAGTTCCCCAATAGTATGTAAGCATTGCTTCCCCCTCTCTTTCACAGTAATAGTAGGGTTAGTATTATAACCTCAAATATTTATTTTGATTAAAACATCTCTTTTCAGGGTTATACATAATTTCAACGTAAGACAAAATATTTAATATATATAAACTAGTCAATGTATCAATATTTTATTACAATTTTGAGGTTACGATATTCTCTATAAGAGTTTAAAGATAAAATAAATAATTATTCTTTTAGAATTTTGAGGTTAAGTTTAGAATTAAATATGCTCATAGCTTCTTAAAAATGTAACAACCGATTTTATCTTAGTACTTTATTGAGAAATAAAAGGTTATGAATCTATATTTAAAAAAGTTATAAACATCTCTTTATTAGGTAGGTATAGTTTTAATACTTTTATTCAATAAAAAAACATTCAATTATACATCATATACAACTTTATTTTAACATTATCATTTGATATATAAACGTCATCCACTCAAAAAGTGCTACGTATTACATCTGGATTGCGAACTGATCTCAGCAGTTTAGATGAAACTGTAGAAACACATAGAGATGATATAGATAATAAATGCATTGACCTCGAAGCTACATCAAGCATATAAAAGAAGCATTGACTAAAAACCTTAAAAACATTCAATCGATAGATGACAAATTGATAACATCGAAGGATGGAACATCAGAGAGTGGTGGTGGAAGAGCTTCATAAGCCTGCTCGACGCAATTATCCGCGCCGCAAGTACGATGTACGAGGTTTGGATGAAACTTGGTAAGCAGATTTGGTTGAGATGCCACCTTATGCTCACTATCATAGATGAATTTTCCAAATTCGCTTGGGCTGTTCCAGTCAACGAAAAACTGGTGAGGAAGTAGCAACAGCTATGAAGTCTCTATTGCGTAAAACAAACTTTCAGAACCTCATGAAACGCTACAAGATAAATCTATACTCAACTTACAGCAACCTGAAAGCATCCATTTGTGAAAGATTTAATCGTACCCTCAAAAATAAGATGTGAATAAAGTTCAGTCTACAAGGAAACTGCAAGTGGCTCGATATTTTGACTGACTTAATGTCAAAGTATAACAACAGTAAACATCGAACTATTGGTATGAAGCCTAACGAAGTCTCCGTTTGCAATCAAGCTCAAGTTCTAAATCGATTTTCTCGCGAGAGTCAGTCGTTGAAGAAGAGAAAGCCTAAATTCAAGGTTGGTGACAAAGTACGTGTGAGTAAGGCTAAACAATTCTTCGAGAAGAGTTACACACCCAACTGGTCCACTGATATATTCACTGTTAACAGAATCGCAGCCACGAATCCTGTAACTTACTACCTATCAGACTATCAAAGTCAACCCATAACTAATGGATTCTACGAGCAAGAACTTTTAAAAGCTAAGTATCCCAATGTATACCTAGTGGAGAAAGTTCTCAAGAAACATGAAAACTATGTATACGTTAAATGGTTGAGTTTCGATAGTTCTCATAACAGTTGGATTAATAAAGCTGAAATATAAGACATATTTTGTGGTATAAATAGTTTGCTACATTTGAAATTATTGATAGTCCTGAAAAGGACTGATTGGTTTTGTAGCTCTGAATAGAGCTGTTGCTTTTGTTGTAGTAGCGAAAGCCCCAACCTTCGCCCTCGCCTGCGGGATACAACCATAAAATATGAATCCCTTACTTAGAACATGAAAGTTCAAAGTAGGAGGTGCACGAGTGTTTTCTTATCCCTCCATTATAATGCGATGGATTCAACCAGTATTGAATTGCACTATATTGCATCCTTTCTACGTGAAAAATAGCTGCAGCTTATTAGCCTTTGCTGTCATCTCATCCAACAAGGTTTCATTCTTCACCAGAGCTACAGACACTCGACCAGGGAGGAATACCTGAAACTCTCTATCCAGTACAGCGACGATCTTCTGTCCACACTTAGTGCTGATAGGTTTCAGGGACGTAACCATGAAATCCTGGTTTTGCTTGAGATCTGTCAAGCTCTTGGTTAGGAGGAAGTCTCCAAACGCTAGTCTATTGAAAGCTTCCACCTTAAAAGAGGTTGTAGTCGATAAGAGCTAGAATTTAGTGAACTCCTAGAGAACTTCTACTGGAAATCGTCTTCAACAGAGTTACTTGTGTTCACTTGACTTCGAACGACGGAATGATTTCTAGAGTGCTGCTCACTCTCCTATATACAGCTCTCCCCTACACAACCACCTCTAGAGTCGCCGCCGCCGCCGCTTGACGAATCAGAGCTCTGCTTCTTTCTCCCTCTATATACAAGTTTTATGAGGTTTTGAAGGGTGGAGGCCCCAACCTTCGCCCCCACTGTGAGGCACAACCTTTCCATCGTCTCTTGTGAACCCTAACTTTAAACACGCAAGTTCGAAGCAGGAAGTACACCCATTACTCGTTTGTCCCTCCATTGACATCCTCCGAGGCTGTAACGATCTGAAACAGAGAAAAAAAAGTTTGATTATTACAACAATCCACTTAGATACCATTACTTCTTAATACTAATGATATGTTATACTTACGTAAACCTTGCAGCCTTACTCCAACCGTGATCTCTTTGATGCTGGCTCGTCTGCTGCTTCTTCCACCTCTTCAACTACCTCAATCATCTGATATTCGTATACTTCTGAGTGACCCCAAGGCAGTGTATCCGTTTGATTGGGGATTAGGAAGCGTTTATTGTCATGGGGGCTCAGGGAAATCTTATTCTGTTTCTCCGTCCGAATGATGTGGAGTCTAATTCGAATATTGCGTTGTTCACGGCAAACAGTTACGTTTTCACGTAAACAATGAATATAGTCGTTAAATTCGATGGTAGATTTGACGACTGATGACTTGACTCCCTTTTTTCCTTCTTGATAGGCTGTTGTCCTTGGATCTAGACAAAGTATATTTTGCTTCTGAGCCCCACGAATTTTGTCATTACGTTTCCGTTGCACTCATCTTTCACGAGGCCAACGATCTTCTTGTTTTATACGTGACATGTTGTGTGGATTATCTTCGGGATAATCACAGGTGTCGAACTCATGAAGATCTTGTTTCCTCACTTCATACATGTCCACGTTGCTAACTTCATAGATGGGGCTGTCAGTGTCAGTGTATAGAAGTTTTTTGAGTTGTTACCAACTCGCTCATGCATGTAATTGTAGTAGAAACGATGTACTAAGGATTTTGATAAGTCTAACACACTGAGCCCGATGTAGATTGGCTTGCAGATAGTGATCTCAGTGCGCGCCATCTGAATCGCCACAAGATTTTCGTCAAAAACTGAATAGCTGTGGAAATTTGGCATTGATGTGTATGCCTCAGCACCATACCTTGTGTCCCACTTCCCGACCAGTTTGACGTTGACCCTCTTCCATTCATTCTCCATGGTCTTTCCATAGACTGCATTGTTGAACAACTTGTACAGCATCTTCTCGAATCCGTTCTTTGCGTTCTTACGTTTCTCACTAATCAAATCAATGTACGGTTTCAACCAAGGCTTCGGGTTGAACTCCAAGGTCCGGTGAACTTTGTCCAGTTTAAGACCGTACTTGAGTGCTTGTTTCAATGAAACATAATGCAGTACGTAACAAATCTTCTTGTTTAGTGTTGTCAGCAGCTTCTCCTGATTCGATTCTGGTGGTTTCATATGCTCTGGACATAATGGAAGATCCGTGAGTGCATCTTATAGTTCCGTTGGATATATGAGGTCAACCTCCAAGATGTATCCTATTGGGCTATCGTCCGGAACGTTAAAGAAGTCTGGACACATGTTTTCTACCCACTTGAATCCTCCATACGGTAATGATCTCGGCATGGCCCTGAAACAAATTAAAAATTATAATACTAATACAATAATAATAATAATAATAATAATAATAATAATAATATTCTTACCATTTATATAAGTTGTTTACGTCATAATACATCAAGATTTTGAGCAATCATCATCCTCGCTTCGAAATATCCTATTTAGCCCCTAATTACTGATTAGATTTTGGAGCTGATTGGATAATAAAAAGTACATTTTTTATAAAAATAAGTAACTTAAACAAATTTTCAAAGCTCGGAAAAGTTCCTGTTTATTTTTATACGTTAAATATGTTAAAAATATATATATATATAAACTACACCTAAATTTCTTTCAATTAATATGTCTAGCAATTATTTTGAAGTTTTTTGTTGGAAAGAAAAAGAAAAATATAAATTTTACAAAATTTGTAAAATCGAGAAAAATTTTTTTGTCTTTTTATACGTCAACAAATTGAAAATATGTACGTTTTCTTAAAATAGACATAATTTTCTTCCAATTTATATATATAGCAATTACCTGAACGCTGTTATAGTGGAAGAAATAAAATTGAATTTTGAATACAAATTTTTCGAAAATCGAAAATTTTAGTAAATTTAAAAATAATTTTTTATTTTGATAAATCTCAACAATAAATATGCTGTTAAAGATTTTAAATGAACAATAATAAATAAAAAATAACTATAAGAAATTTTTGTGTAGAGATATGTTATTTTATTTAAGTATTAAGATTATCTCAGATTGGAAATACTTAAACAAGTGACCCTAATGAGTTAACTTAAACTTTACTTTATTTAACCATGTAACATGAATCGAGCATTAGAAGGATTAACGTTTTTTGATCTTTTACAATGTAGATATATGAAAAATATATATAATTTTCAAATAAACATGATACTAATTGTCTACTTTATTTTCATTTTTCTTTCTATTTTGTTAAAACTTGTTAGTGTTAATCATTGTATATCATATATATACTAGAATACCTCATGCACATACAAATTTTTTTAGTTATAACAATTTAACATAACAATTGTGATGTTGCAAACTCGAATATTGTGAATTGAAAAAGAATCATTAAAAATTCAGAAACTGTTTTGTTTTCAATCAAATTTTAATGACCAGTGTCTTATTTTGTTCTTTACATGTTGTTTGATAGATCGACCGAAAGAAAATTGTTTAACTAGATTGCGTGTCTAGTTATAAACAATAAGCTTTTTTGTAGTACTCATGAATTATTATAAGTTTTCTTTCGGTCGAACTGTCAAACAATATTCTAAGAACAAAATAAAACTCCGATCATTAAAATTGGATGGGAAAAAAAACAGTTTCTGCGTTTTTAATGATTCTCTTTCAAGTGACAATAATTGAGTGTGGAACATCACAAATGTTAATTCAAAATTTTTTTTGTATACGTAAGATATACTAGTATAAGATATATAATTATTGACACTAACAAGATTTAACAAAATAGAAAGAAAAGTGAAAATGAATTTGTTGTTTTGTAACCCCTGAACCTTCTTAAGCAATTTTGGAGAAAGACAACATTTCGAATAATTTTAGTTTTTTGTTAAGTAGCGGTTTTTATTTTGATTTTCTAACATATAATTTAATTTTATAAAAAAATGTACAATCATTAACATTTGTTCAAATTTGAATTTTTAGACATCCATTCACCTCCTTAACTGGATCTTAACTATAAATTAGCTATAAATAAGCTTATTTAACTGCAATAGGATATATTAACTACTATTGAAAGATTATAAAATTAAAGATTAATAAATGTTTTATCATTTCCCCCTTTCCTATTCCCTTAACATCGCAAGCTTCTTATACTCGCACCTCTGTTACATTCTATGTCTATATTATATATTAATGATGTAAAAATGTATTTTATATAGTTAAATATTTTACATAATTGTAATTATTGCTCAAGTCTGTATTTTACTGTAAATATTTTGAACGCTAATTTATATAAGAAGGGGATGCAAATTTTACTAAATAATCGAAAAAGAATCTTGAAACTGAATTAGAAATAAAAATAACCGCACCGTCCTCGAGGTATAACCGATCTCAAAAAATCTTGAAAAAAACATAACCTCAAATAACTCGGAATATAAAGGTTGTTATAATCTGGGCAAAGAACTCGGCGAAGCGATAATAAAATGCTACCTTTCTGCAAAATTTCAGAAGGAATGGTGCCATTATTCTCAAGTTATCGAAAGCCAAAGACAATTAATTTATTTTACAAAATTATTTTTTTTTCTCCATAAAAGTAAAGGATATAGACTTGAAAATTACAGAATATTCTTCTTCATATTCCTAATCACTCCAAATATGTCCAAAATTTTTCATCTTATATTTTAAAATAGATTATTTAAAATTTCGGCTCGGAAGAGATAGGTAATTTTACATTCTGTCAAATACATTTAAACTGAATCGATGATATCACTGCAAACGTACCAAAAAACCCAAAGAACTAAAACTCAAAAATCGAAAACGGTTAAAAGAACAAAAAACATATAAAAACAAAAAAGAAATATTTTTGATCAGCCTCCTTCCTTAAAAAGAAACAAAAAAAATGAGCCCTGAAACATTATTTTTGACCGTGAATATTCAGACTAATACTCATCCACATCGATCCAGAAACACACACATATACATACACGCGCGCGCGCGCACACACACGCACACACATACATACATACAGACATTTTATAAAAATAGTGTGTTTAAAATCCTAACATCTCAAAATATGTTTCTATAATGTTTTTAGCATAACTTCTCTTTGTTAGCATCACAAAGCTTCCTCTATGAGGAAGCAAAACTTATTTTAATGTATGAAATAAAAGTTAGTATTTATTTTAGAAGCAATCTTTATTTATGACTTCAAATTAATCGCATTTTTTTTTAAATTATTGTAATTGTGGAAGAAGAGTAAAAGCAATCAGAAAATAAAAACATTTCTAAAAGAATAGCCGACTTTCACCAATTACATTGAATCAAGTCTTTTTTATTTTTAATTCATTTTCAAGAAGATTAATTAATTTAGTTTGAGTAATGTAGTACGCGGGTGGAACATTTTAATTCAAAATTAGGTATTCAATGAAATTGCTCATCGGAAAGTGATTTTGGTACTTATAGCACATAAAGTACATTTTTCATTATACATAAAATCATATGATGTAAAGATTTTGAAAGTTCTTAATTGTAAACAAATTAGGAAACAATTCAAAGAAGAATCACGATATTAGAAGCATACGAAAATTTTACTAAGGCATTGGTCTTCTTAAATACTGTTCAAACGTTCAATTGTTTATTATTTACAAATTTAGGATAAGAAAAGAACTAATAAAAAATTTTGTTATGTACTATTAAGCAATAAAATTTTTCATACTGATTGCCATTGATATTTATAAAGGCTTTCACAGTTCCCGAGGGATTGTTGGATATGGAATATGAAATCTGCATTAGCCGCTCCCCTTCTGTACAGAGAACAAATGGCGTAAAGACAGAGGGATGGAAGATACTTCGATAAAATGAAAGTAAGCGGATTTACAGCGAAGATTGACTCTTTTACTGTCTTCCTTAATTAATCTTTATATAAGACTCGCGTTCTTCTTTCAGTCGATATTATCCTTGAAATGGATTTTATATGAAGTATCTTTATTCTTTTTATTTCACTGTACTTTTTTTAATGTACTCGATATTTATTTATAAATTATACAGTAGACAATAAATTAAGAGTAATTATAATATATAGTTTTTCACGTAATTTATTGTGGCAATAATGTGCAAGCCTATGTAATAGTTTTTAATTTTTATAACATATTACTTTCACACGTTTAATTATATAAATTCATTTTTTATGACGTTCATGAACAATAAAAAAACTGTGGAAATTAAGGAATTTTTAATTAAAAAGTAATATACAATTATAAATGTTGAATCCATGTACAGTAAGACTTCGACTTTTTTCTAAACATTTTATTATTACTTTTAAAATAGTTTAAATTTTAATATCTTTAATGTACTACCAATTTACATTACGTATTTAACGTTACAAGATTTTCAAATGATAAGATAAATTTGTAAGACATCTATTAAAAAATAAAGATGTAAACATACATACCTATTTGGGAAAACTAACAACTTCCGCCATCTATGAAGTCCAAGCTGAATGTTTGTTGGCTCTATCGATGGTAAAGTAGGTACGTATATTTCTGCTAAATATCATTGCAGTTGTGAGTTCAACTTGTCAAGTAAGTGGCTCCCTCTGTCGACTTACTTTATAAATTAAATTCAAAATAAATTAATTATACTGAATTAATTATTATGAATTTTATTTTCTACTTTTACATAAAGAAAGCTTTGTATTTATAATTGAACATATTTTTTAATATAATTGCTGTTCAATATACGCGCAGATGATAAATTCTAAAATAATAATTCCTTTTTCTACGATTTTATGCAATATTTTTGTTTAAAAGATTTTCTAAGAAGTTATTAGAGAATTATATTTTTTTAAATTTAAAAATTAAATTAATATAAAATTGTGATATTCAACAGTTATTGATTCTTGTTATTGATTCTTTGAATTTCTGTATTTTTATTATTATTATTGTCTTAAAATTATGCATAAAGCTCTAAAATATTATAATATAAATAATGTTTATTGTATCTTGAAAATATTTTTTAAACAATAACTTCCCTCGCGAAAGAAACACCCGAATTTTCAGTGTTTACACCGAATATTGGGTGTAAACACCTAACATTTCAGTGTAAACACCGAAATTCGTTGTGTATACACAAATTTAGGTGTTTACACCCAGAACTTACGGTGTCTACGCCAAAATCGTCGGTGTACACACCTAAAAATCAGTGTCAACACTCAAACATTTAGTGTATGCCTATAATTTTCGGTGTGAAACACCCATATTCAGTGTCAATACTCAAACGTTTAGTGTAAACTTTAAATTTTCGGTATGGAACACTAAATTTTCCAGTATGAACACCTGAGATACAGTATACACCCATAATTTTAGGTGTAAAACACCCAAATTCAGTGTCAACACTCAAACCTTTAGTGTACACTTCAAATACGCTCTGAATTTCAAGTACGTTAAATATAAGCATATCAGAAAGTTATTTGTGCATTTTTAACTTAAATTTATCAATATAATTTGGTTTTATTAACAGATAACCATTGCAAATTGTGAAAAAGGACGAAATAGACGATTTTCATCGCGTTCCATGCGCATACAATTTTTTCAAAGGCTTTTCTATCACATTTTTTTATATTTTTGAAACAAAAATAAAAACATTGTATGGGTAAATGTCCAAAAGTCGACCATTCTCAGATATAGAATTTAAGAAATAAGAGGTATGCTAAATTAATAAAAATGCATTTTTCTACAATAGTATTGGTCATATGGATGTGAAAAACCTACTTGGCCAAGATCAATAACTATTATTAAACTATTAAAAGATTTTTTAAGTATTAGAATAAGTCTCATTAATTGTGCTCAAATTACTCACTAATAATTATTAATAAATCATTTTCTCGTTCTTTTTGTATCTTTTTTTCTATCAAATCTCTTTCTTGTGCACATTTTAATATGAATGCGAATAATCTAGCTTGATCTTTACGCACTATTTGTAACTCATAAGCGCTACTGTTTAACAGGTTAACATTATGTTTGTTTACTGTTCTTCTATGCGCAGCGATAATGCGTCGACAAGTCTGCTGTGGTGGTTAGAGCGTACACTATAGTGTAGTTCATCAAACATCGGGACACACATGGTAAGCAGACGATATAATTTTGACAATAATTTTTTCCTTACTCGTAATTTAAACTTAAATGAAATTTCGGAAGAAGCAATTCATCTATTATTTTACACGATAAACTTATTTTCAAAGTTACTTTTTAAAATTTCTTAATATTTGTTTAGTTATATCACCGGATACACGTGACATCAATTAAGGTACGCAAGACAAAATGCAGTTACGCCCTAGTGTGAGAAATCTATTAAATCCTATTCGCCGATACAAAAATTGCATATACATCCTATTCGCAAATAGAATCTTTTCATATTTGGGAAAAGGAATTAATAGGATTTAATAGATTTCTTACACTAGGGATAATTCGACTTTACTTAAAAAGTATACAATGAAGCCTTTTAAAAATAACCAATAATTGAAAAGGAATGGTTAAATTAACAAATATATCCTGCGTTAATAATGAATTTACACATCTTTGTATGTTTAAAGTTAATTTTAAAGATAGGACACACCTGACGCAAAAGTCGAGGGACAGATTTTAAGTAACTTTTCAGTACTAGCATGAAAATTAAGATATTACACTTAATCTATTTGATAGCTGAAAATAAGTTTAAGCAATCTGCTGCCTACTTTTCTCTTGAAACTTCATCTCGTAATAAGATTTAAAAATAATATCAGAGAAAGTTGGTTGGGGACACAGGACACACATGACATTTCATGGTGTTTTTGATTTTTAATTCGAAATCAAATCAATCAATACTATTGAAACTTTGCAGTAAAGTTCTACAAGTTATATCTAATATATATGATTTTAAGTTACACCGATATATCGTTTAAATTTTGTGCAAAATAACGGGGACCCGACTATTTGACTTTTACCCGTATTATTTAAATTTGCAAAAATTTTTTCTTTATTTTATTATCAGGCATAACAAAAAACATTTAGAAGAAACGTAAAAATGTACTGCTTCTGAACCTTTTTTTAACTGATTGAGGCTCTTATTTTTGAAATATGAATTTTATGAAAAAATTAAAAACAAAAGTTTTCAAATGTGAAATAATAAGTATTACCGAACTATTTTATAAAATGCGCATGGAGCATCATGAACATATAAAAATGTGTGTCGAGAAAAATGCATTTAAAGTTTTTCTTTTCTATGCTATATAATGTTAATTACTTTATTATAATCATTATAAGTTTATTTAGTTTTATTATTCAAATCTTTCTTATTCAAATTGTACAAATCCAAGAATTGTATGAATTAATTCAAGTTGATTAATTGTCAAAAAAAGTTATGCATATGAAGTTAAAGTGATGCTAAAGCGACCTGTCACCGATAAATACGAGGATCCACTTTTCTCATTTCATTTTTAATTTTGAGTAAATATCTCTATGGAAAGTTGTAATTCCAACCAAAAAGAACAACTTTTCATAGAGATATTTGTTTAAAATTAAAAAATGAATAAAAAAAGTTATTATCCGTATTTACCAGTAACACGGGGTTTAACACCACCTTAATAGAAGATCTATTTTGGCTATGCGTGCTTTGGTCATGGACATGCTGGACTTACAACATTATGTGGAATTATGGATTTGCCACAGACAATATCGCACAGCAATTTTGGCAATATCAACGATTAATTGAGTGAAGCTTGCGAAGTGATTGCTGAAGGCACTATGAGTAACGGTGCGATAGAAGAAATGAGTATCTTGCCTTCAGATAGTGCTAGATTTCCTGTGTCTGGAGATGGTCCTTGAAGAAAAAGAGGTTTTTCCTGACTCCAAGGTGTTTCTAGTGTAATAGGCAATTCTACCGGAAAAGTGCTTGATGTTTCTATAAAAAATAGTTTTTGTAAGAGTTGTTCTTTATGGGAAGGAAAAGAAGACACACCAGCTTATGAAAAATGGATTGAAACGCATCAAAGTCAGTGTACGTCAAATCATTAAGGCAACGCTGGAAAAATGGAGGTAGACGGTATTATGGAAATTTTTCAGCGTTTTCTTTAAAAACATGGTGTTATGTACTCGTAGTATATTGGTGATGGCGATTCGAAAATGTATAATGCAGTATTGAATGCTAAGCCTTATGTCAATGAACTTATTGTTTAGAAAAAGGAATGCATTGGCCATGTGCAAAAGAAGATGAGAACGAGGCTTCGAAATTTGAAAAAATCATTAGGTGGACAGAAACTTGAGGATTGAAAATCTATTAGAGGAAGAGGAAGACTATCAGATCAAGTTATAGGTCAGCTGACAATATATTATGGTAATGCGATAAGGCCCACAAAGACTGCATTCAAAGTATGTCAAATGCAATTTGGACCTTAAGGAGGTTCAAGCGGCATGATCTGATAAAAATAACATTTTGATGAATACGTAGTTGATTGTTCTCTCTTTTGACTTTAATAATACAGACAGAAAAAATAGGTAATTGTTTGCTATTGTAACGTATGAGTTCCACGAACTATCAAATGTCGGATAAGTAGAAGCAGCGATAGAAAAATGAAAAAGTGGGAGAACGAAGCGAGAGTAGATTGTTCCGAATGCCAAAATCTGGACACTGGCAAATCAATCGTCAGTTAACGAACATCGAGATAGTCTCCTGTCTCTCTCGAGTCGGTCTTGCGCCGACTCCTTAAAGTCAATAGAACTACACTGATAACGCCGATATAGCTACAAAGAATAATATATTTTTGAATTGCTAAATCATTCATTTGGCGCATTTATTGGGGCATCGGATTGAAAAAAACTACAAGATATTTGAATTACGCGGCGACATTCTGGAAGAAGAAAGTTTGACCCTGAAGAGTGTGGTATGAGTGAGAACTACTGTTCAATGTACATATAAATTTGATTTGTAATCGACCCACGCACTTATAATAAATATAGTTTTATGATATTTTATATCATATTTGAAGATGATTATTTATATACCTGGAGTCTCGATAGTATTCATTACACTACTTAAAGAAATGTTTTTAAGTTTGCTGTAAAAATTTGTTAAAAATTTCATACAACTTAGGAAGATTATCATAGAGGTATAGTAGTAAAGAAAGAAAGCATATTTATATGGAGAGAACAAAATAAATGACGATTCTTTAGAATATAAAGAATTGTTATCTAAAGTAACCGTAAAAATTTCGAACAATGAAAATATTTTTTCAAAAAGTTATGTTAGTTTACAGAAAATTCAGATTTTTAATTTTAAGTACATATCAATTAATATTTAAAGGAAAAACATTTTCGCATATTCACATTGTGTTTATGTAACTTTTATATTTAATTTTACTTAGTCTCTCTGATACGAAAATAACACCCAATTTTTTGGTGTCAACACCTAATTTTGAATGTAACATAACATATATACATATTATGCGTACACATCAGATTTATAAACTATTACTGAAATACGTAATATAAATATATAATAAATATGTAGAGTCTTCAATTAAACTGTATTATAAGGTACAGTCGTATTTGCGACGAAGAATTTTGGTCGCTAATAACGCTACTGATTTTGAATCACCATCGTGACGTAGTGGACGGTGACAGCAACTATTGATCAAGGAAATTAAGCAGCGTTGGCCACGCTTAGTACTTGGATGGGTGAGCGCTTACACAAAATGGCAAAAGAAGACTAATTACTTCTTTTTTTTTTCTTAATGCCAAACTATTAATAATAATTCTCCTAGTATGGCTAATAAACGTTAAAATATATTTTTTTTCAATAATAAACTGGTTTATGTTTAGGTACACCCATCGTACACCCAAACTTTGGTGTACATCTAAATTGGGTGTTCTTTTAGGTGTCATTTAAGGTGTTTTTTTGGTGTTTTTTCGCAGGGGTATCATCAGCCATACACCTTTCAATTAGTTTAAATTCGTAAATTTATCTTAAACGTGATTGAAGCAACAAACATCAATCGTTTCATTTTCAGCCTCGAAAATTAACTCTTCCATATTGACTCTTTATTATTGTTCCGCTTCGATGGTTCAATTGGTCGTTTCTAGCGTGGCCTAATAACCATGCTCTTGGGTTCGCGACTATAGACATTCGTCGTCTTGTCCGTGATTCCATTACCTGGCCTCTCGAACACCGAGCAAGCAATAATACACGCTGCGGGCGCAATGGATTTGCTGCGCAGCAGAATAAACGGGAATGGAGTGCCGCCTCCATACATAACGTCGCCGCACCAGCACAAATGCGAGACACCGCGACCCGAGTTCTGCATTGTAAACAATTTTGACCATTGAATTATTATCATGAGTGCGAGAAATAGTTATCATGCTATTCGACAGAAATATGAAATATAAAGAGTAGAAGAGGAACGTCAAGTGTGAATTAATTTATATTAAGTTCTTCAAATACAAGTTCTTAACTATAAAATCTAATGATTTTAAATATGGTCACATAAACAGTTCTTAACAATTAAGGGGTTAAAGGTTAAATCACTTTTGAACCTGAAAACGTATAAATTTGCAAATTCCTTCTAGTAAATAATAAAAAGAATGGTAAATCAAAACACGAAAAATTGTAAAAGTGAAGAATTATTCATTCATTATATGTTGTTTAACAACTTAAGTCACATTTCTTAAAGGCAATACACAGTTCTTTATGCTTATGGAGGGTCTTTCGCTAGATATAGGGCATACAAAAAAATTCGTATGATAGTTTATAAAGGTTTTATGACAAAACTAATGATATGTTCATAATAATAGTCCAAAACTACATGAAAAAAAAGTTGTTCCAAAAAAATTGTGACGCTACAAGCGTAAATATTGTCATATTAAAAGATATTTAGTTAACCCTAATTTATTTTTTTATGTCTTAACCAATTTTAATGTTTCGGGGCTTATTTTTTCCTTAAACATTTCTCTACGAAGTTAATGAAAGAAAACGATTGGCTTTCTCTAATCACAGATATATTATTTTAAAATTTTCTTTCGTTAACTTTGTAGAGAAATGTTTAAGGAAAAAATATGCCCCGAAACATTAAAATTGGTTAAGAAATAAGAAACTTAATTGGTGTTTTACTAAAAATTTATTAAATTAACAATATTTACACTTGTGACATAACGATTTTTTTGGAACATTTTTTTTCATGTAGTTATGGACAATTATTAAGTACATTTCATTAGTTTTATCATAGGACCTTCACAAATTCTCATACGTTTTTTTGTTTTATGTCTTATATCTAGCGAAAGACCCTCCTTAAGGTAGACAAATTTTCTTATTGAATTTTCTTAATCTTTGTAATTGTTAGAATTTTTCTGAACCTGTCATATGTCATAATACGATTTTTTTTTAAGTTATATGCGTCAAGTAAAACCATTTACATTATTTTTCGTTTCCCGCAGTCAATTTTTACTTCAATAAAATTTTACGAACGTACGCACAATCTTAGTGATAAACACCTAGATTGTGCGTGCGTTCGCGAAAATTGAAAATCTCATTTATTCATTGAATAAAACGAAAATCTGGAATATCAGTATCGGGCATCCCTTTAAATCTTTAAAAGTGTTTTTCTCGAACCTAATTTTTCTAACTTTCAAAAGTTGTATGCGCATGAGGTTTTAACGAATTCTTTAAAAAAATATGGGTTACTATGTTGTGAATAAAAGTTATCACTTTTGAAGTAAGTATACATCCATGGTTTACAGTATAATATATACAAGTTTATTATAAATAAATGTCTTTTTTCTTGTTTTTCTTAATACTTTCTTTAATACTAATCAAGCTAGATTTTTTTGGGTGTTTTAAGGATCAATTATTTTTGTAAAGTAATAACTTATTTCGTTTTTTAGTGCTTCAAAAACATATAGGAATTTCTTGAGTATCCAAGCTGAATGTTGTGTGTGCCTACTACATTTTGAGATTAATACTAATTGTGGTATAAAATCAAGGGGATGCGGTGAAATGACTTGAAAACTGGTATGGATTATATTTTGTAATAATATTGATAGAAAAAAATTTAAGTTAATTGGTCAACAATAAATTAAAAAAAATTAAAACACTAGAGTCGTACCTTAACTGGGTAAAAGGGTGTCTAAATATGAAAATTTGAATGTTAATGGGTCTATAGTTTTTCTAAAACCAGCTTAATGTATGCTTAATTATATTATGTACATAACAGGGAAATTGAAAAATCATCAAAAGAAAATAATTATCCATCCTAACCCATTGCCACCCATTGTCTTCATCGGTGAGTCCGAAAATTGACACTATCACAGTTACCGTAGAATATTTTTTAAAATTTTCAGGCTTTTGACCTTAAATTTTGTTTTACATTCTTTGTATATGATGTATTCGTGGCAGTAATCTAAATGCCTAATTTTTCTTACGTATGATCAATGAAAAAAAAAATTATTCAATTCTTTTTCTAAAAAAATTTATGAAAATAAAGATTTTAAAACTTAAAAGATTCAACTGATATGCTACTGCAGATTAACAAAAAGTCTGTTTTTAAATACCAATTAGTTACGAAATTATGTAAAAATGCACATTAAAAGATTCGATTTTTTTAACTGGCTATATAATTATATGAGTATTAAATAAGTTATAACGATTTATATTCTGTTGAATTTAATAAACTTTCATTTATAAATATATGCAAGGAGCAATATAGGGAGAGGAGGATAGAGAGATAGAAAATGTATTAAATGTCCTCATCAATTGTCAACCAAAACAAGCAAAATTTGTCTTTTCCCTGTAGAGACAAGACCCGTTCAGTCGTTATTAAACTGTCACTTTATACGAGGACGTTCATATTTATTTCTCATTATCTTTGATAATCGCAATATTTACAAGGTTTGCGTATTGACAGGATCATCGATAACGTAATTAGCTGTCAAACTGCTGTGCATATTTTATATAATTAGTAGCTTGTACTCTTATCGACATAGCTTTATCATTGGAGTATTCACTTCTACCTCATACCTGGGAAATACATGATATTACTAAATAAAGAAGAGTATTGATAAGTCAGGGACGAAGATGAATAATGATTTAAATTCGTGACCTTTATTGAAGAGAGAATATAACTCGAACAATAATTTATACGATATTTAGTCAACATTATTATTCATTTATCATGAGTAATTTATATCGAGATATTAATTTTACTAAAATGAATTATTGGACATTTAGCTACAAGACTACTTCAATTTGAATTTTATTTACAATAAAAAATAAATATTTTATAACTTGATATAATAATTTGATCAAGAATACTTTAACATATGAAAAAACACTATTTATTACCAAATACTATCAATCTACTCTCAAAACCTAATCTTCATCCGCTCAATATCGTCATTTTATATCGAAAATCCTTGATACCGATATCAGCAACTGTCGGACTTGACCCTGAGTAAGAACAGTATATAACATAATGATTGGTTCTACTCAAAATCATTTAGTGTCCAACTATTAAAAATGTATTATCATTTATGATTGAACTATATTTAGTCTTATAGTTAGGCAATAAAATAAAAGAAATAATGTACATCCTTATAAAAAGTTATATTAAAATTAAAAAAGAAATCGCGTAATCTTTAAAATATGAAATGACTTATGCCCCTTCTTCGTGGGACTTTAAGTGCGTCTCACTTTAATTTTTAATGTTGAATAATATTTTTTCTATTCATGTAAACAAAATCTGTTAGTTGTAAAAAATAAAGAAAAATATACTTTACCGATTCACTTCTTCGAAATAGCCTGATTGTTACAATATCAATAATATTTCACATTGAAAGTTAAAGCGAAAATCACTTTAAGTCCCATGGAGAATGGGCATTAACCCCCCATTTAGAGCACATAAATATATAGTTTATAGTTTAACTTGATTTGTTTAATGCATAAAGGGAAGGAGGCCCTGGTGAAATTTCAGCTTACTGATAGAAAAATGACCGGGGGTCTAATAAAATCTTTTTAACATGGTTTTTCACAACCAATTAGGCTTTTTCACGTCTGACGTCATATTTGTTGTACTTCCAACGTTCTTGACATTTTATTGGCTGCTAAGAGCTGGTAACCTGGTTACACATTATTTTACCTCCAACGTTCTCGCCAGCTGATTGGTATCACGTCAGATGTAAAAATGCGTATATAAAAAAAATCAAACAAATTTCTTTCCGCCAGTTTAAATTTTTGTTTTGCGTTTTTAATTTCATTTTGCGGTCTCAAACACATCGAGACAAATGCATACGATATTTTCTTCGGAATGATGTCAGGAACCTACAAAAAAATTTTGAGCCGAAAATATTGGAATCTGAAATATAACCCTGACCTCCCCTTAAGTTTACATGATTTCAAGTTTATTACGTACAAAATTTTAAAAACGAAATCACTTGTATATCCTCCATAACGCATAATCTATATATGGCATTAGCAAATTAAGCAGCGCAGTGTCAAAATTTAAGGAAAATTCCATAATTCTAAACAATCCCTCCACAAATACTACGAACAGCACAATTATTAATCCAATTTCAGAGAATCCCAAATTTCAATCTAACATCAAAAACTCACCGGCATCATTAAAAACGCGAATCAGGCTAATTAATTACGCCGTAGGCACGCAGTCGGCAAACCGGCCACGAGCGCAAAAATGCACCGCAAATATGATTGATCGACGGATATAACCGGCGCACATCCGACGCGCATCGAATGCCCGCGATGCACGCGAACGCTGCCGGATACAATTTTTGCCTCCACCTCACGGACGCAAAATTTTTGCGCATTTGTCGCTACGCACGCTGATGGATCGGACAGTGGCAGACAGAGCGCAGAGAACAGCAGCAGCAGCAGTGCGGCGTCACTCCACTCGTCCCGCATTAATCAAGTTGACGATGATGCAGTGGCCGCGATCATTATAATTGCGCGTATGTGCCCGACGCTTTCGCGAGGCAGGATTTTATCGCGAATATTCAACGGGCAGCTTTTGTCGCTAGGCGGCGCGTCGTTTAGGACCTGATTATGTGCTCGGGCTCGCGTTGTTCCGTGGCGCTGGTTTTTAAAGGGGGTTAATTTTTGGGACGGATGTGTATTATTATACTCGAGCGCGAGTTTCATGGCCCACGCCATTTTACTGGAAGCCGTTTAATTTTGGATAAAAGGAGATTGGAGCTGGGTAATTTTGGCGAGGTTGCTGCTGCGCACCGAGGATTTCTATTGTTGTGGGAGTAGGTGATATTTTTCGTCGGTGTCGTTGTGAAATTTGATCAAAGTTTCAGCGCGGTTTGAATATTGTGTTGAGGCAGGGGTGTAAAATTGTGAGAGACTGGGCACTTGTTCATTTTGCGCAGTATGCACTTAGAGTTGTTTGGCTATTTTGTGAACAGTAGCTTTTATAATGAATTCTTGATAAAGTGAATTCAAAGGACATAATTCGAATTCATTGTTAATGGAGAAGTTAATCGTTGTGTATAATACATCTTTTACGAGTGACAATAAATCTACTAATTTTATTTTATGAATTCATCACAAAGGGAAATATTAAAATTGAAAATGGTGAAAGAATTCCATATTTTATTGCTCGTATTTTAAATTGATTGAGTGCATTGTGCTGTATGAATGATTTTCAGTTGAAACGTATGGTAATTCTAATTATGTACATTAGCTTATAAAACGGCAGAGAGTAACGTTATTGCTTCATATTGATTATGGGTTTAGAAAAGTATTTATTGTAGTAAAATTGTCTTTTCATCAAAGTAATCATATTAAAGATATTTGAAAAAAATTAAAGGTATATCAGATATTTATATGTTGATTTCTTATATTTTATTTATAATTAAAAAGCCTCAAATAATTATCTTTTTTATTTAAGTTTGTAATAGTATATCAATAAAACGCGAAATTTAAAAATTTTATCTAATTTATTTCCGAAAGCTTTTTCTCATGAGAGATTTTAATAAATATGATGTTTTCGAGGTTTCTGAGTTAGAAAATCAGGTATTTAAAAATGTGTACGTGTGTGTGTATATTTGTATGTGTGTGTGTGTGTCTGTGTGTGTGAGTGTGTGTGTGTGTATTTGTGTGTATGTTTCTGTGTATGTGCGGAAAAAAATTGTATCCACGGTAACTCTTCAAGGGAATCATATTACGAGTTGAAATTTTGCAGACATGTTAGGTATGTCTCAACTCCGAACTGATTAGATTTCGGTGCTAATTGGGTATTAAAAACGAGATTTTTTAATACATAATATATTCGTTTTAGAAAATTATAAAAATTCGAAATAAATTTTGTTGTCATTTAATACAATAAATATGTTTAATATATGTACATTTTCATAAAGTATAAGCAATTTCCTTTCAATTAATATATTATCTAACATTTTTTAGGGTACTTTGGTTAAGGAAATATAAAAATAAGTATTTGAAAATTTATAAAAATTAAAAAGAATGTTTGTCTTTTCACGCAAAGAATATTAAAAATACATATGTTTCCATAAAATAAACGTAATTTTCTTACAATATGTAGTATACATATCTAACAATCAACTTAAAGCTATATTAGTAAAATAAATATTATCAAATGATGAATACACATTTTTGAAAAATTGGTCTTTTGAGCAAATTTAGAAATAATTTTTGAATCTTTACTGTATATCGACGATTGAGCGGAAGAACTTGTTAACTTGGAGTGCGCTCGAAGAAGAAGTTAACTGAGAGTGCGCTCCAAAAGTATGTTAACTCGGATATGGCGTGAAGAGCGACTACTTTAGCCAATTAATTCTCGTCATGATCGTATATTGAAAACTCTAAGAAAAATGGAAGAACGAATACTTCTGCAAAAGAAGCATTTTCCTATTTTTTAGAGTTGCCAATACATAACTAAACGCAGAAAATAATTGGATGAAGTAGCTGTTCTTCATGCAATATCTGAGTTAACAGGATTTTGGAGCGCGCTCCGAGTTAACAGGTTCTTCCGCTCAGCCGTCGATATGTTAAAAAAAATTGTGTATAATTTTAAAACGTAGGTATATGATTTTAAGCTAATTAATATATTTCACATTTATTTTGAAGTTATTTTTGCAAAAAAGTATGATTTTGAACGATGTGTTTAATTTTCTAAACATGCGATATTTTTATTAATAATGTACTTTACAGTATTCAATTGGTATTGAGATCGTATTAATTAATAAGAGTTTTGTTAGTAAGTCATTAACAAATTAAAAAGAATGATGAAGACATTTATACACACACTTTTGGATAACCGTTTTTTTTATTCAGCATCCTCGAAAATATTGAAAGTTATCATATACCGAAGTATATCACATACCGAAAAGCGAAAAGTACATATTCTTAAATTGCGCGTGATTTCCATTTGACCCATGTCGTTTAAAGAGTTCAATAATTTTTTGTTTAACAATAATAATGCATTTTTCACATGCAGACATGTTAAAAATTAATTCGCGTTTAAAGGTTCTTCCAGACTGGCAATACTTAAACGCTTGTATTTAGAGCATCTATTATAGCATTAATTTTGTCAGTTCAAATTTCCATTATAAGCCTCTCCGACTCAATTTTTAGGACCACTCTTTGAGAAAACATTCTGATAAAGCAATTAGCAGCGGTTTCTTATTGTGTAAACAATGTATTACGTTTATTTAATGTAATTCTTGTAATTATCAATTGAATACTGCAATTAAATTATGCAGATTTTTTTACATATATTATATACATATATCTTACTTTTAATATATAAAAATGAATGTTATATCTATATAACATTCATTTTTTAAAAGTAAAACTTTATGATAATTATTAGAAATATTTCTTAATAGTTAAAACATTAAATTCTTATTACACAACTTTTCATAATAATAAAATATCCCTAAAAATTGTACTTTTATATCTGACATTGAAATCAGATTCTTGGCACAGTTTTAAGGGCGTTTATCTGCTTACAGCAAGGCTAAAAAGTAAATTTTCGATAAAATCATTATTTAATGGCCATATTTATAAACTCTTAAATTAACTATATAAAGTATTAACATATTAGTCAATAAATATAAAATATGGTATTGAAAAATGTACCGCTAACAATGTTCAGCTTTTATATATTTACTTCTATGATTATTTTATATTGCCTACTAGTTTTTCTCAGCGTATGGGTCTTATATTGAGAATTAGAACTTTGAAATTTAATTTTGTTCATTTTTAATAACGTAAGGAGGGTCAAAATTTCTGCCAAGTATAAAGCACACTTAAATTGACTTATAATACAAGTTCAAGATATTTTTAAGAAATTCGATTATTAGGTGAACGTCCTTAGGTGGATTAATCAATTATGTGATGAGTGCTAAATGAAATTAAGGGTGAGGTTACGATAATAAAATATTCGATCAACGGAAATACTTTTGTTATTGTAAGAATATTTAATAGTTGTAATATTTTATCAGTTTAAATTTAAATGAGAAAAATATTATTTAACTAAATCATTTAAAAATATCAAGAACAATCACTTTTTCTTTATCTCAATGAACTCTTACTCTAGAAAACGCTTCAATCTTTTACGTCTAATAAATTATTTTTTAAAGTTCCTTCACAGTCAAAACCCTGTATGCATTTCGGAGTTCGCCCGCAAAGTACTCTCCCACCTTTTTCACTCTTGACCCCACGATTGCAGCGATAATTAATTATACGCCCGCATCCTCTGCCGCACACAATTCCCCACAAACTCAAACAACCCCCGTTCGACAGCTCCCCGCAGGCAGCTAACCAGCGTCAAATTTTTTCAACCACCTCTTTTTTGCCATTTCCAATTAAAACTTGGTGCAACATTAAAATCAATCAAAGCCAACAGCAAAATAATTCTATTCCGTTGGACTTGTGTAAGGTCAGTGTTTGGCAGTATATCTCTATACCTACGCGTGGCCCATTTCTGTTTGTATTGCGCAGCGCGCGACTACTCGCTGACCGCACGCCGGCATCGAACTGCGATGATATCGACCGCAATGCGCGAGGCGAACTCCTGTATCCGCTGGTAATGGACGGAGCTCGCGCGTTGCTGGTGCTGCTTGAAATATACACGGGGCTGTCATCTTTGAAATGCATCGAGACCGATCGGAGAAGTCGATCCTCGCAGGAAATGGCGAGCCTTGAACTTATAGGGACACCTAGGGCTGTATATTTTTCTGGCTGTTTGGTTGAAAATTTATCGTGAATTTCGATGCATTAATTTGGGGATGATGGAAGACATGAAATACGTATGTGGAGTGTACGATGAGCGAAATGGAAAAGTGATTCGCGTGTACGTGATTACATTATGTTAAGATATGGAAAGGTAATCTGTAAGTCTGAATGTTTTGACTTTTGAGTAATGTAAAGAATGAATAAAATATGTTGAACGCGCGTTTAGTTAATTCACATGCGAAATTTGTAAGCTCATGTAAATAGCTTACAGTATATTTGTAATAGGCTTAATAAAATTAATTGCATACTGATAATAGAGGCAAATATTACTTGACCAAAATCAATATGTTTTGCTTATGATTGATGATACGCATTATTAAATATTCTCTGTATGAATCAATAATATTCGATTATCAGATAATTTTAAGCATAATTATATTTTGTAGGGAATAATTTTACTGTAACCAATTGACTTCTGTATAATCAGTATTACAATTTTGACTATAAACAATATTATGGAAATGAGTACCATGTGCGTATTTCCTTGTTAATTGTTGACTGTTCAGTAACATAATTATTAAAATATTCATATTTGCAAAATTCAATTTTCAAATGCTTTGTCGATATATCACTATTCAAATATGTTAATCCTATCCCTATCCCTATCCTCTCTATAGTAAAAGAATGATTGTAATCACTGAAACCGGTATAAGCGTAACGCTAAATTAAAAGTGTTATAACTATGACATAGTGCTAGGAGGGTTAATGTGGAGATGATGAAAAGGTGTGGTAGCATAAGGGGACAAAATTAGGATAGATAGGAAAAGTGTAGAGGGCGGGTTATGAGGATGTGGAGGGGGTATTTTTCTTAACAAAATAATGGTATAGACATCGTAACGCTAAATTAAACGTGTTATTCCTAGACTTGTTATTACTTGGACATACTATAACATAGTGCTAGGAGGATCAATGTAGAGATGACGGAAAGGTGTGGGAGTATAAGGGGACAGAAAGGAAAAGTGTGTGGGTGGGGGGGGGGGTGTGAGGGCGTAAAGGGAGAGGAGTATTTTTCTTAATGAATAGTCATGTAATTAACACTTAATTTTCTATGATGTGGTGCATCAAGAACTTAAGTGAAAGGGACTAGAAAAACTGAGAGCATAAAAGAATGGTTATAAGTACAGCTGGGTGCAGTGTGGATGGCGATGGAGCACGTAGAGGAGATGGGAAAAGACATTATTGTGAAATGAACGCATTAGATATACCTACATATATATGCAGAGAAAGAGAAAAAAAGAGAATGGAAGGACTCTGAAAGGAGGATAGGATAACCATGAGCATAGAAGAAAAAGGGTAGATGGATTAGGTATGTGGAAGGAGGAGAGGGAGGGGCTTGTGCGTGGTGCCGTGCGTTGGTGCGTGGATCCTGGCGTAGTCATTAAGGGTGTGATTAGATGAGAGAGAGAGGGGGGGATCAGTGTCCACATACACACCCGCATGCGCTGTTATGTCCACGTGCATTTAAGTATGCACGGTTATGTTCATGTACACTTAGGTACGCGTAGTTGCATCCACATGTACTTATGCATGCGCAGTAATGACTGCATACAGACAGTCATGCACAGTAGTGACTACGTGTAGACAGCCTTGAGCAGTAACGTATAACCCACAGACAAGCACTATTCTCAATTATCAAAAGTAATACCTTTTATAAAAGAATGATTGTAATCGTAAAACCGAGACGTTAAAATGTACGTGCATTTACTACAGTATAGTGTTTGGAGGATCATTTATAAAAGTGGCGGGGGTGCAGTAGCATACGGCAAAAAAACGGAATGAGGTGAAAAAAATAGAAGGGGTATCGAACGATGCGGAGGGAGTATTTTTCAAAATAAAACATTATATATATATATATATATATATATATATATATATATATATATATATATATATATATATATATATATATATATATATATATATATATATGTGCAACATTCTAAGACTGTTACGCAGAAATATGTGCCAGTTTACTTAGACGATAAGCTTGGAGGGTCAATTGGGAGATGATAAGAGGTAAATAAGAGTAGTGGGAAAAGTGATGGTAGGGTTCATAGAGAAGTAAGGAAAAAAAGAGAATCAAATCGTTAAGAAAAGGATGAACGGCATAGAGAGAGAAGGAGATAAAGAGACATAGAGTGCCTAAATTAGCAGCTGAGTGCGGAAGCTAGCGAGTAAGTAAGTGAGTGCGTACATTCGTGAGTAAGTGCGTGCGTGAGTACGTGAGTAAGTGTATGCGTTAACAAGTGAGTAAATGAGTAAGGAAGTGAGTGAGATATATGCATGGATCGGTGAGTAAGTTAGTGCATACGTGCATGAATTAGTGAGTGAGTGAGTGCATGCGTGCATGAGTCAGTGAGTCAGTTAGTACGTGAGCGGGTGAGTAAGTACGGGTGCAATTGGGTGGGTCAGCTCGTGCATGAGTGAGTGAGTGAGCATATGAATGAGCAAGTGAGTAAGGGAGTGCAAAAGTATGACTGAGTAAGGGAGAGGAAAAAGTTTGAAAGAATAAGTGAGTGAAAAAGTGCGAGTGAATAAGTGAGTGATTAAGAAAAAGACACATGTTAAATATTTTGTTCTTATATATACATACTGGCAATGCTACTAAGCACTCCAATGTCCATGTACTCCATTATCCATACACTCCACTATCGACGTACTCAACTGTTTATCCACCTCTATTAAACAAAATATTACGCGTTTTCTTAAACGAAAAGTAAAAGGAAAAATCACCTAATTGACCTTGGACATATGGGCAATTCTCAATTAGTTCGGAATTTTGTATGACGCAATATTTTTTGTGCTAATACAATATTTTTGCTCGTTTATCAGCCAAGAACTAGATTGTATACATTGTTTACAACATGTAAACACAAAAAAAAGTATTATAGTATACATTTTGAAGACAAAAATTCATACGATACATAAATAAAATAGGAAAATTTGCAGAAAACGATTTTCGAATTTGGTGCGTCTTTTGAAAATGTTTAAATGTGTGCTCTTAATAGGGAAAAAGTTACAAGGCACCAAAGTGGCGTGACTACTTTTTTTCATTTTTAATATTTATTACTATTATGCCGCATCGCTATTGGTGCGTAAACAAAATCATTATAAAACCACATGGATAGTATTCTAGGGCACAAAGGCAACAAATCTATACATGGCGGAATCATGTGCTCCCATAATGAGGGAGTAAACATGGAATGTATACTTCAGAAGGCAAAACGTGCACGGAAGCAAAAACGCATATTATTTATTAGGACATCATCTGTATTTAAAAATTTTGACTAAATACATTTGTGCTCCATTATTTACAACACTATTAAACTAAAATTCACTCGCCCCCATTTTATATCATTATTTAAGAAGTTACAGAGCGATTTATTATTACACATGATTTACTAACTTATTCTTCGAAAATAAGTTAAAAATCACGAAAAAATGAAAAAACGTGTAAAAACGTTAATAACTTTTGGTGCGTTGCTTCAAAACGTTGCACATTGGATTTTGTATTCTAACTGAAGGAACGTATACTAAAAATTTCAGACATGTGCTCAAAATATAAAAAAAAAAATTTTTTATAATAAAATCCGAAGTTTGTGAGAATAGCCCATATACTTCAGATATAAAATTAAGTGAGAAAATATGTTAATTTCTCAGACGATCTTTCACCTTATTTTTTAGTCACATATTCCTTTATTTACATATTCTATCATGAAACCAACATCTAATCATTTTTAGGTAAGATTATGGTTTAACACTTAGGGAAGAAGATAGAATAAACACTAAAATCCTTTAATTTAAGAAAAAAAATATTTTTTCTACAAAATATGTTATAATATAGAAAAAAATGACATTTTAGACTGGTTTTGTTCAAATTCACCACCCTTTTAAGTAGCCATTTTGAAAAAACCTGTAAAAACAGACATATGTTTGATTATCACTGTGCGCAAGGGGTTACGATGGATTTGTACACTTTTTTATGAACATTTCATGTTAAAATTAAGACATTTAAATAGCAATGTTTTCAAATAATATTTTTTAACTATACTGAGGTTATATTCTATATGAACAATTTGTTGTTTGCGATATAAGCAGTATTTTAATATTAACTTATATTTAAAAAAATGATATTTCAGGTAATAATAATAAAAACGCTCTTTAAATTTGTTCAAAATAAGTTAAAAGAAAGTACAACAGGATTACAACGTGATTCACGAAGAACTGCTGCGCAGGCTTACAAAGTAAGTTATGAAAACTAAGTTTTGAGAAAAATGAGTTTAAACATAAATATCAATAAAAATAGTATGATCAACCATTTATCTAAGGCTTCAAACAAGTCGAAAGAAAATTAGTTTTCGCGTAAAACCTTACACGTTTGAAAGAAAAAGGGTTAAATAAGGGTTTTACTACTTAAAAAAAATCGATTTTTTTACCAAAAATCGGTAGCTTCTTCCCTTAAGTTAATACTATATAATAACATTAACATTCGCCTTCTTCATGTAATAAGAAACGAGCGAAATCGGGGTGATTTGATTTCTAGTAAATATAAATAGTAAATCGTATTGGATACCTCTAATTAGAAATTTCAAAAGATCTGAAATTTATAATAATTATTGTGAGTTCTGATATTCACCTAGAGAATATTATAAATAATCTTCAGTTTTCATCTACATGACTTGGAACTTTGTAGAAATATTATTTTGTAGTGTAAATTCGAAGTTAAACTCCAAATTTAATGAATTTTGAATCATTAGATTTATAGTTATTGGGCAAATGTGTATTTTTTAAGTATAATTAAGACATCGTTTTGATAGATCGTGATGGAATTTTTGAAGAATATTCCAGAAATTTTTTTTCTTTTTCAATGTGCACATTTTTCTCTCAACTTTTTTATATGTCTGAAATTAAAAAAAAAAACATTATTAGAGTATAGAATAAACAAATAATGAAATGTTAATTATTCTATATTTAAAGTTTTTACATGCTTATTAAGACAACCATCTATTTAATAATCCCTGGTAGAAATCTTATCGTGGCGCCCACATTCACTATAATGGCCTTTATAGGCAAACTAGATAGTACTAGACTGTACAAAACTCGATAAATCCACACAGATCTACATAGTTTTCTCAATAATAATATGTACGTATAAAATCTGGGAGGTTATATATTATTTATTGAACAGAACTTTTATTGTAAAAATTAATGTTAAAGAAAGTTTAACATGCAAGTTTTTAATTATAATAATAAGATCTACAGTTCTATTCATACTATTTACATATAAAAGTAGTCAGAAAGCATATGTAACTTAAAAAATGAAATTTTAGAAATAATTTTCCTTGCATATGAAAAACAGTGATTACAAAATAACGTTATTGATTGATGTAGTTGTTTCTTGAAAAGTAATATATAAATAATAATATCATATGTACAAATATGTACTTTATGAGATGCTTTATTTAAATACTAGAATTTTAATTTCAGAATTGCAAATAATTTTGTATCCGTATGTGAGTTTTTATAATACATAAACTGCTCGTCCGTGACAACATTTTCAAAGACAAACACATTAGTCGAACACATGTAGACGATAATTTTCTTTATAAGTAACAAATTACTATGTTTTAACTGGCCATAGATGTCAAATAAAAGTGTTTGATTATAAATTAATCACAGTAGGAAATACAAAAATAGAACATATATATAATAACTCAAATACATTATTTCTTTTTAAAAATAGAAAATTAATCAGTTGATAATAAATGTATGTGAAAATAGTTTTCCTTACATAAACCATACATGTTTTGAAACCAAGCATGTATTTAGGATGGAACATAATCAAATATAAGGAAACCAATTTTACACAAAGAAAATAAATATTTGCACTAACACTTCATATAGTTATTTAGATATTCAGATTATTTTCTAATTTTGATTGTTTAATATATATGTGTAACATAATATTGTTATTGAGTTCTTAAATACAAAAACTCGATGCATCTAAAATTTGATAACCTTACACTTTAGAGGTTATTTACATTTACTTACATTGGTAATAGGTGAACAATAACATGTAAATACCTTTAAATCAAAATAATACATAATAAGTTCAATAGATTATGCGTCTGATTCTTAAAACATAACCTTTAAGTGGTTGTTATTGTCATAATTTTGCTTATCTAGTTTTATCGGGGCAAATAATATGGGAAACTAGAAGGGACGACCGTTACACGCCTTTATAGTAGCTATCTAGTTTGCCTACATAGATCTACACAGCGCGAGATTATTCTACATAGATCTATAAAGTGGACGGGATAAATTTCTACCAGAATAATCATAAGTAATAAGAAATTCACAAAGTTAAATTAACTAAAGTGAATATAGCTACTGCTACTGCTTTTTTAGTATACTGCTACTGTTTATATAGACAATTAGATATTCCATTTAAAGAATTCAGAATGAAACCTCATTAACAAAAATTATCAAAAAGCAGCATCGAGGACGAAATGCAATTTCTAACTCCGCCTCTGTAAACTCAGCGAGCGAATTTCTTTATGCGGCTTTATTACGCCGAGCTGCACTTAAAGCGCTTTCTATCTCGCATTAAAAAAGTAATACGAGGAAGAATAAGAAAAAATAGTAGTACCGCGAAGAAGGGTGCGAAAAAGGCCAGGTGAATACAAAAGGTTGACTGATATAGAAAAGTTGTGTAACACTCGCTGTTGCGTATACATCGATTGCCATTGCCGGCCTACAAAATAACATAACTTGCAAAGAAGTAAGAAATAAACGTTTTCGTAACAAAACTAAAGTAGATTAATTGAGCTTCAAAAATAAGTTTATTTCACGAAATCCTTTGTTATTTAAAAAAAATAGTTTGCCTGATAGTACAAAAATATTCTTCAGAGTATGAAATACGATTAATTGGAATTCATATTTATTTTTATTATTATAAACAATAAGTGTCAACATAATATTACCATTTTAATTATTAACAATAATTTACCTGTAATTTGATTTCATTTGAGAAAAATATCATTTAAAACCTAAAATTCAATTAAAAATAATTAAATTTATTTATAATCATAGCATGTATATAATATGAATTCAAAAACATATAAAATTACGAATTTCAATTATGTATCGTAGATATCAGTTAAAAGTAACAATAAACAATAAACAAACAGTTATAATAAACAATGTTTAATTGCATTTACTATTTTACAGAGAGTCACAAATAAGATATTTAAGTTAGTTTATTGGCAAATTACATATTCTGACGTAAAACTACAAGATATATTTAGCTATTGTTCTTGGTTCGGATATATGTATAGTATATATTATACAAAATAAAGAACTCCAGATTTAGTAATATGAATAAAATATTTTTGTTTCCGAATTATATTCAATTCTTGTATAAATCAATTGTCGTTTATAACGATTTTTTATTTTGACGCTTATTTGTTATTTTGCTTAATCAATAGATCCAAACGTGTAGTAAATGAATATAAAGTATTACAAAAAAGTTTAAGCTATAAATAATAATTGCAAATTAGTTTCTAGTTTTAGCATCCAAAATGTAAATATGTCTTAGGAGTTAACTTTCGATCTCATTTCTACTATTACAAAATAAATATATTTCTGTTTTGTTAAGAAATAGTACTATTACAAGTTATATTGAATCACAATTCCACAGTTACATTGAATCTACACTCGACGTGGAAAGTATCTGGTCGAATGCGTCAGAATTTTTATTAAATACTGCAATTTCATTGGATTTTGTTCGATCGAACGCACGATTTCGCTAACTTCATTGGAGGATTTTTATAAATGTCAAACGCATTAGACCAGATATTTTCCACGCTGAGTGTACATTAACCTAATTTTACGCTATTTACTACAAACAAGTGCTTCAAAGTGAAAAAAATTCGCTTTCTTCTTATCATTGGCAGAAACACTCGACTAATACAAAACATCCACGCGATCGCATTCATACACGCGCAGGCCTTCGGGTTATGTAGCTCGCACGTACCCGCACTAGAATTTTTTTCTCCGACAGCTCACGCAAGCTTTATTCAATTTCCGGCATCGTCGAATATCTTTTCAACGACGCACCATCGAATCATAGACGTCGAGCCTCCGCGCGCTGCTGCGGCTCTCGTCTGTTTTTCCTTCTCTCTTGAACCGCGTCTCTTTGTCTCTGCCTCCCGCGCAGCTTTTCTCGATATAAGGCTCTATTCATAGTAAGATATCGGAGACGGGACTGATTGGGTCTAGACATGACCTTACCTGACCTAACCCGACCTGACCCAACCAGACCAAACAAGGCTTAACTACAACCACACCTGACCAAACCTTATTTGACCAGATGTGTTTTGTTAACGTCATAAACTTCGTGTGTACACTTCTTCAAATCTTATTGAGCATTATTTTTTATCGAAAAATTAATTAGAAAATGGACTATTAATTTATTTACTTTAGAAACTTTAGCAGCTACTGAACTTAGGTTTTGGGAATAAGTAAATAGTTCCTCTCCAGTTTTAAATAACATAAAGAAAAGGTTTTCTATTAGTAAACTGCTGTATATTAGTTTCTGTGACATAATTAGATTAATAGGGTAAGCAAGTATTGAAACCGAAAAAAGTGAAAACTAAATGTAATAATTCAAGCAGTGGTTGGAAAGAGTATATGTACTAAAAAATAATTTTTAAAGAAGAAGTACACGTTTTAAGGATTAAAACTAAACAATTAAGAATTATTATAAAAATACTATTATTTCCATTAAAAATTTATTGACGTATATCTGATTTTTACATTTAAAAGTATATGACGCCCACAAAGTATATCCTGTTTAGTCAGGTATGGTTCGATTATCTTGGGCGTGGCTAGATCTGGTTGGGTCTAGTCATATCAGATCAAGTCTAAGCCCATCTAGCCTTGTTCTGGGTATCTCACTATGAACAGACCCTTACACTGAACACATCCTCCGCTTTATTCCGTGTTTGTACCCGTGCTTGTGCTTCTCGAGGCGTAGAGCTCAGTTTTCTGGAGCTGAGCCTCGTGCAGCCTGTAATTTCTCTTATGCGGCTACGAAGCCGTGTTATTGCCGTGAGTTGCGCGGGCACAAAAATTCATAAGACGCGGCGCTGCCACGCGCAGCTCGTTTTGTTCTACTTATGGGCTAACGTCGTGAATTGCTGCCCCGCGGAAAGTTTCATGGCCAGTGAAAACACCAGTTTGCTTCTTGTTCTTTTTCTTCTAGTTCTTGTTCTTCCGCTTCTTGGTTCGGGCCTTCTTTTTTTTTCTTGCGCCTGTGTTGTTTCGACGAAGTTGAATACAAATAAATTAGTCGAGTCCGTCGTTGATTGCTCTCCGGTTGGAGTTTGTGTTTACGGTGGAGGTAGGATATAAGAAGGCGTAGGAGCTTTCCTTCTAGTTTACAGACGCGTGTAACTACATTGATATATTTTATACAAATTATTTATATTTTGAATTGTGAATTATTCGAATATTTGGACATATTAACGGAATATCACTGCTGTGCAAACTATATGTTAAGATAATTTTTTTGAGTTATAATTTCTGTAGAAAAAAATTTAACACTATCCGGCCTCTCTCTATACATTCGTCTTCCACCTACCCTCTCTTAAAATGTTTCATTTGCACTTATCTGCTATCTACGCACCATAATATTACCGGAGGATCCTCTAACGTGTCTCCCTATATACGTACGTACGGATACTTTCTAGGCTTTCTACATCGTACAAGGCGTGACTCAGATATATTGGATGCTGCAAATTATTTTTAGAATGATAGCTATTTTTTAAAATGGGGTATGTACACGTATACAATATGATCATCTCAGACAGGGTCCAGATGTCCCAGATGCTATGATTCAATTCGCGCTCTTATCGGTATTTCTTCAAATATCAATAATTCTTCTCAGTGGGAGTACGTGCACGTGTGCGAGATGATCATCTCGGGTGTGGTCGAGATGTCTCGGAGGCTGTGTATGATTTTTCAGTAATATCGATACTTTTTACTACTATCGCTAATTTCCTATAGTAGGTGTACGTACACGTGTGGTCCAGATGTCCCGGAAGCTGCGTATGATTTTTCAATATGATTGATACTTATTACTACTAACAAACATTCTTCATTAATGGTGCACACGTACGTATGCGAGATAATCATCTCGGGTGTGATCCAGATATATGGGAGGCTGCGTATGATTTTCAGTATTATTGATACTTTTTACTACTATCGACATTCTTCATTAGTGGTGCACACGTACGTATGCGAGATAATCATCTCGGGTGTGGTCCAGATGTCCAGGATGCTGCGTATGATTTTTCACTATTATCAGTATATTTGACTACTATCGATAAATTTACAGTAGATATACATGCACGTTTGTGAGATGATCATCTCGGGCGTGGTCCAAATATCTGGGAGGCTGCGTATTATTCTTCAGTAATATCGATGCTTCTTACTATAATCGATAATTTTACAGTGGATATACATGCACGTATGCGAGAACGTCATCTAGAGTGTAGTCCCGATGTCCCGGATGTTGCGTATGTTTCTTCGGTATTATCGATACGTTTTACTACTATCGATAGTTTCCTATAATAGTGGGTGTACGTGAACGTGTGGTTCAGATGTCCCGGGTGCTGCGTATGATTTTTCACTGTCATCGATACTTTTTACTACTATCGAACATTCTTCATTATGGGTGCATGTGCACTTATGCCAGATGACCATCTGAGGTTTGGTCCAGATTTATCGGATGCTGCATATGATTTTTCTTTATTATTGATATTTTCTTTACTATTATCGAAGATTCTTTATAGTGTGTATACGTGCACGTGTGCGAGATAATCATCTCACTTATATTCTACATCTATCTATTTGCATTATATTAATGGAATACCATTAATAAAAAACGAAATTTAAACGAAATTTTGTTATAATTATCTTCTTATGTTATAATTTCAAAAAATATTTTTTTTCAATACCTAACGGACTTATTCTATACATTTACTTTCCATCCTCCCTCTTTTAAAATATTTCATCTTCATTTATCTACTATCTACACGTAATAATAGCGGATCCTCTACCGTACGTCCGTACATACGTACATTTGCGCGATAACCATCTCGGTTATTAAATATTAAATAGTTATCAAATATTAAAAGAAAAAGATTGTAGAATAAAATAGTGTTAATAATTTACGGTAATACATTGTTATTGCTTCCAAAACGCGTGCGAGCGTTAGCCAACGAGCTGTTCTTGCTAGTATCAATATTAATGTAATAGTATGAAAGTATCGTATCCGTAGCATTTGTAGGTATATAAATATTGGTTTTTTTAATTATAGTTCTACAGGCGTGATGTTTAATACCTGGTGACCGTCAGTAATTGTCAGCTGTATCCATAAGGTAAACGACACCTTAAGCAATCCTTAAGGGGAAAAGTACACTGAAATTGAAAAGTTTGTTATCTGTTTCTTGTTCTCTCAAAGAAAAAGCTGTGTGATGGTGATAATTTTTTCGTGTTTTATTCAATGTATAAACATATCTTATGACTTGGGGAGTTGAAATGTACTGGTCTTAAACATGTCTTCATGTACGTGCGTATGTATGTGTGTATGTGTATGTCGGGGACGTGGCTTGGGAGAGGGGGGGGGGGAGGGGTTAACACAGATACGAAAATAAGTTTAAAAAGAAAATTTGTCGCACTCATTGTATATCGACTTTTCGTAGATTAATATATTTCCATAAAGTGCATTACTGCAAGTTAACCCATTTTTTCTTAAAAGCATTTCATAAAATCATTAATGCAACAATAGGTACCTCTTGTAAATATATATTTTTTTGACATACAAAAAGAAATATATATCGATGGTAAAGATACTATCTCCACAAATGCTAATCAAATAATTTTTGTATTATTCCCTATCAACATTATTATTGGGAAAGGAAACATCCACCGCGCCAACGGTGGCACTACTGAAAACCTATTGTCATAGTGGCCGTGTTGTTGATTCTAACATAGGAAACTATATCTATATATATGAAAAATGGCAGTCAAGAGCATAGGTCACCAGAGGTCACATAGAATGTTTAATCTCCCAAACCCAAGAAACACCATGCAGTATCGAAAATTTCGGTATAAAGCTCGATGGATTTAAAAACACAAAATACCGTGTATTTTTTTGAAATTTTCACCGAAATTACAGTGTACTCTTCCATTAATATGCGCATTGTCATACCTTTATCAATAGCAACAACATTTTGTTAAATAATACAAAAATGTATGTACACCTAGATAGCATTCAATGAGCACAAATGTTTTTTAAACTTGTAAAAGTCTCTAATAATACAGGCGCTCAAAAAAAATAAACATAACCGATTCCTTCATGTCGTTTTAACAATGTTAAAATATATTCGTACACGTTGAATGCTAGCCCAAGTATATAATATATTTAAAAGTTAATAAATTATAGTAATGTTAAACACCCTATTACCGGCAATCACGGGTAATTATTATTTCGTTTTATTTTCAATTTTGAGAAAATATCTCTCTGGAAGGTTGCTACTCGGGTGGCTGTTATTAGGACGTCAACGTTCCAGAGAGATATTTACTCACAACTAAAAGTGAAATGAAAGAGTGGGTCCTTGTGGCTTTCAGTGATTGGTAATTTTAGCTTCGCCTTAAATTCAACTAAAACTGTTATATCTGGAAAACGCGTAATGAAAATTTTTTGAATACAAGGGTCGGAATCAACCCGCATCAAATCTTCTGTCACATTAAAAATTTTGCACAAAAGACATGGATCTTTTAGCGCTGTTGCGAATTGGCGAATATTTCTTCCTAAAGGCTCTTCTTATAACTAGAAAGGTTTTACAAAATAGCATTAGCAAGTATTGGTGGAATTCTGCCAAGAAAGTATTACGAAAATCAACCTCTCTCTCTCTCTCTCATTATCTCTCTCTCTCTCTCTCGATCTCTCTCTCATTCTCTCTCTCTCTCTCTCTTTCATTCTCTCTCTCTCTCTTTCATTCTCTCTCTCTCTCTCTCTCTTTCATTCTCTCTCTCTCTGTCTCTCTTTCATTCTCTCTCTCTCTCTCTTTCATTCTCTCTCTCTCTCTTTCATTCTCTCTCTCTTTCATTCTCTCTCTCTTTCATTCTCTCTCTCTCTCTCTCTCTCTCTCTCTCTTCATTCTCTCTCTCTTTCATTCTCTCTCTCTTTCATTCTCTCTCTCTCTCTCTCTCTCTCTCTCTCTCGCCGCAGGTAGACGCGGTTAGCAAAAAAGCCAATGGAGCTCTTTATAGTCTACGATTTTTTCGTTCATTCACCACCGAGGTACATACGCAAACAGCTCGCATGTGCGCTGACGGTACCTCAATTAGACTACTGCTCAGTAGTGTACCTGAACGTGTCAGGAGAGCTACAAACGAGACTTCAGAGACTTCAAAATTCATGTGTGAGATACATCTGGAGTATTAGGAGGGACGAGCACATCACTCCTTACAGGAGGAACCTAGGCTGGCTTACTATTAAGGAAAAACGAGTATATTTTGCGGGATTGTTATTGTATAAAGCAATATAATAATAATAAAAAATAATAAAGCAATAAATGTAGAACAACCATCGTACCTTGTGGCTCTCTTTAACAAAAATGAGACCAGGATCTCAGGTAGGACTGGTGCTAAGGAGCTCTTAGTCCCGGGGTGGTTCACTGATGTGGGACTCTATTCATTTAGGGCACAGGGTGCGCAATTTTGGAACTCGCTCCCTGCAGTGTGACGTATCTGGCCTTACTGTGTTAAACCAAAGCAGCACTGAGCAGATTCCTACGATAACACGGCGACCGACAACCACACCATCGTCAGTGGTCCATACATTAAACGTTTCTTGTATATTTCGTCCTAATTTATTCTTTTTCAGTAATAATTTAATTATTTTTCTACATTATTATTGTTATGTATGTATTTATTAGTATGAGAGGTAAATATGAATGAGAAGCGTTGAGTGCAGTTTTTTTTTTACTTTATTTTTGCTTTCTCACAGAGGAAGCTTTGTTACAGTAAAAAAAAGCTTTGCTTAAAACATGTTAGAAATATGTTTTGAGACTTAAGAAAGCAAAATACACTATTTTTAGAAATTGGCTGTATGGGTGTATGTGTGTATGTGTGCGTGTATGGATGCTTACCAGCATAACTCTATATACATACGATGAAACTTAATGTTTCAGGGCTTATTATTTTTGTTTTTGTTAAAGGAAGGCGGCACAATAATTTTTTTTGTTTTTTGATACTTTTTGTTTTTTAGCGGTTTTTCGATTTTTGAGTTTTGTTTTTCAAATTTTTTAATACCTTAGAAATAACATCATCCATCTAATGAACATGCAATTGAAAGAGCATAAAATTACCTATCTTATTTGACCCGAAATTTTGAAAGAGATATTTCCCTTGTTTTTTTTACACGAAAACGTCTTTTTTTCAAACGGTTATATCTGTGAAATATAAGATGGAAAATTTTTGATAAAAAATGAGATGATAAGGAATATTTAGAATAATATACTGCACAATTTTTGAAGCTTCATATTTTTGTATTGTCAAGAAAAAAATTATTTTGTTAAAAAAATCGCTTTTTTTCCTGACGCGATAACTTAAGTAAATCGACAGCATTTTATCTGAAACTTTACAAAAAGGTAGTTTTTTTTACTATCTCATGACTTGTATGTTTTTTCAGATCATGAGATCTTTTACCTTCTGCGATATTGAGGTTATGTATTTCTTTAATTTTTTTTATTGCTTGTATCTCGAGAACGGCGTGGTCATTTTTTATCAGAAAGGGCTAATATTTTTCCTTTTTAACTGAAGATTCAAAATTGCAAAGAAATTTCAAGATTCATCGACTTGTTTTTGTTTTATAGTGATTATTTTATTTTTCTATTTTTGAGTTTCAGTTTTTCGGGTTTTTAAAATATAAATATAAAATAAAAATAAGATTATAGCTAAAGCTAGTTTAATTAAATGTTTTGAATTAAACCATCAATGATAAATCAGCACACATTTTTGAGAACCGAATTAAAAAGAGATATAGCAATTTAAAATTAATTTATTAGAACAAAAATTTTCATATTAGAACAATTAATTTAGTTTGAGGAAGCTAAGTGCCAATGAAGTGGCAGCGGTTTTTTGCATTTTTATTGACATATAAGTCCTCTTCATATTGACGACCTGTGATAGGGATCGAAGTTCCAATTATAATTGACTGTACATATAATTTTAATTTTACAACTCTGATACGCTATTGCGAGTAATTGAAGAATGTACAATTTTTATACCAAAGTGACTGTATATTTTTATTTTTAAACAAATGATACATATATCTATCTATCTATCTCTCTCTCTCTCCATCCCTCCCTTCCTCCCTTTGCGCACATGTTTTCTTTTAATTAATCCTGCGAAAGGGCAAACTACACTATTATATATAATCCGCGCTACTGTGTTATACCGCACTCTACCGGTAGCGAATAGGGAATTTCGCCGAATGAAATAACGCATTCGTCCCCCGAGGGCATCTCGCGGCGCGGCGCGCTACCTGCGGCCTCCGTCCTATATTTCAATATCACGGATCATAGGCGACGCTGGCTGACTCTGGGCTCTGGCGCTGGCGAGTTTTTAACTCCATTAAAGAGCCTCGCGCGTAACGTCGTTAAAATTCTATCTCGGCGATCGCCGCGCGCCTGTAACTTTTTCACTCGGCAAGCGCGTGCGCGTGTAATCGTGGAAGAGAGAGCCTCACGGAGGAGGAGAAGGAGGAGGAGGAGGAGGAGAAGGAGGAGGTGGAGGAGAGAAATTCATTAAAACGGGCCGCGTAGAGCATGCAGTGTGCATATATATATATATAGGTGAGAAGGGTTCGATACGTAAAGGATAATGAGTAGGGCGGAGTCTTCTGTCTTTCTTTGGGCATCCTTTTAATCTTAATTTTATAAGAGATGATGTGACGATAGCTTTCGGAGAAGTTTCAGTTTGTTGAGTGAGGGGCTATTGAGGGCTTATTTTTTCGTGATTTTCATAAATTTGTGGAAAAACGTCATTCTTAATGCATAATTATTAACTCCTCAAAAGATTTAATTATTTTTTAATAACTTCTTTAACCTAAAGAAGACGCTCGAATCATCAAAGAAACTGATTATTGTTAAAATATTCATTTACTCTTAAACTAAACTTGTATTGTTTAATTTTCAAGTAATAATGACCAGTGGATGTTTATTTCATATTATATCTTATAAATATATAGATGACAAGCCACAGAAAATATAAGTACAGGATCGTCACTAATTATTTACAAAGTTATTTATTTAATATAAATGAGCAATTCCACATAAAAACTTGTTATTTTTTATGGTTCCAAAACATTAAAAAGAAAATGTTACAGTATGTTGGCTTTAAAAACATTGGACAGCCGGAGAACTTAGTATATGCTATTTTTTTGTTTTGGTGTGAAAAAATAATTTTTCTGCGGAATTGCGCACATCCAATTTCAATTTAAATTTGCTTTCAATTTAAATAAACTTAACTTTTTTTGTTTATTTTGAGCACTGAAAAACCTCATTATAATAAGTCAATTCTTTAGGTCAACCTCGTAAATATATTCTCATAGTGAAAAAATACATTTATGATTGTATTACATTTTTTTATCTGTTTTGGTCGCTTTCTAAATATTTATCTTTATATCACAGTTCGTATGGTTAAACTGAAGTATATTTCAATCAATTTGAATATTAGTAGTTGTTATTTGTTCCATCAATGCCACGAGCACTAAGCCTGCTTGCTTCGAGGTCATTTTCTCCACGTGCACGCATAAATGCAGGTATCTATACAGGGTCGTACGATTCAAGAACAAGTGGTTATGTCTTCTCTTTATTTCCATGTACACTACAGTCTTTAGCCATAGCAAACAAGAATTATTTCGGAAAAAATTGTATATCACTTTCGGAAAGAGAAACTCCTGGTTTACATGAACTGATTCAAATTCTCATTTTTTCTTTATTTTAGTTTGTTAAATTTCTTCGACACTTAAAATATCATCTGTTATTAAATTATTATTATTGTAACTAATTCGATACCTTTCTAAATAATTTACGTCATCAAATTATACACACGATACTTTACATACAAATTAAGAAAAATTATTCAATATAAAATTGTATTTTTGAAGTTGCTCTAGCCCCTTCGAGCAAAATAGTTTTTGTAACACATACATGACTTTTGCGATTTTTATCTCCAAAAAGAGGACCAAAGTACCTTTTTTTCGATCGGCAAGAAAAGAAGAACTATTGTGGGCTAATATAATTTACTTTGTCGGATATTTTTGCCCAGAGCTCAAGTCGATTCTGCAGGTAAATACTTCTTGTTCACCTACTCAGGTCGTTTCAGCGATCACTTTGGTCCCAAATATTCAAATAAAACTAATAAAGATCTTATTACATATTGATCATTCAGTGTGAAATTAAAATGCATTACCAAAATGGTCTATTCTTGCTGGCGTATGTACAATGAGCTGTCAGTTAGTCACAAAATTAGGAAAGATTCTTTGATAAAGGGATATCAGTCGCCATTGCCTCTTCAAGCAATCAACTCCAACCCTTAAATCGTTGAATAACCTAGCCTATTCTATATTATGTATATTGCGTATTTTTCATTATAATATAACAGTTACGGTTATCAATATTATATATATATATATATATATATATATATATATATATATATATATATATATATATATATATATATATATATATATATATATATACTTACGTAACGATTTTGAAACGATTCATTCTTATAATGAAAAATTATTCTATATTCTGGAAGATTACAATTGTTCTAATAAAAATAATTATTTTTTTAAACTAGATTTATTCCATAGGATTAATTTATTATCTATTTTCCTGTTTATTCATATTTTAAATATGTTTTAAATTTCAATTGCAGTTAAACAACTTAATAAACTTGTAACTTATCTCGAATATTTTACTTATCTTAATAATATCTATGAATAATTCTTGAATAATGTCTGTAAATTTATTCGAGTAAGTTGAAGTCAATGCTGAAACAATCCAAAACAGTATGATGATGGAAATTAAACGTACTACAGTAAGTTGTGTTATATCAAAAGAAGATTAATTTTCATTTTCAAATAAAATGGTTGTCTTTATTCCATTTTAGTTTATTTTTTTAAACTAAAAATTTAGGTAATATCTTGAATTTTTTGAAAATGTTTAAAACTTTAATTTCCATCCTTCATTTTACAGAAATTACGAACTTTTTCAAAGGATAAAATAAAAGGCATCATACATATTTTTCAACTCTACGAGAAATTTCGTAACTTTTTTTCTGAAACAACGAGGACGTAAATTCAAAAATTAATTCCTCTATGAATACTTTTTTCTGACATCCCAACTATTTTAAAACGCCAGAAAAGAAACACATCGAACAAAACTCGCCCAACTTCACGAAGATACTCCGGAAAAATACCGGAAAAGCGAAACACGACGCGTAAAAGCAACGGCGAGCGAATTCACGGCAAACTCCATCGCTAATCGAGTGTAGTCCAAAAGTGAATTGGATACCCTTATATATGGCTGCAGCGCTTCCACATCTTTTATCGTCCTTGTAGCGTGCTGCTCTCGTACAACACTTGTGTCTACTCCCAACCCCTTTTTTTCATCAACGAATGCAGGGGCTTTTTTTCAATCCAACGAACGAGGTGCATTGCTTGCAGAAATTCAACGTCACGAAGCAACCGTGCAAAATCGCAAGCTCCACGTCACGCTGAGTTTGGGAGCAGCGATCAAAAGTTTTGTTCGCAGTTTGCTCGTGCGGTTGGTATTTATAATGCTTCTTTCGTCGCAGCTTTTTAATTTCAATTGAATACTGCCTTTGAAAATAAATATTGCTCTTGCATTCGAATTTATTTATTTATTAATTATTATTTTCTTTATTGAAAAGTTACGTGTAGCGGGATTATTCTACTATAATTTATTTAAAAAGAATTAAATTATTTAAAGCGTTAAAAATGCTTTGTTTCTGTTTCATTTTCTCTCTACTTTATGAAAATATTTCAACGCCGCCGCCGTTTCAAGAATCCAGAAGAACCCCACCACTCTCAGCCCCCCTTAAAATTTAACTTATTTGCGTTATTTCTCTATAACCTAAGAAATAAAGTTGGTTTGTTGGGTTAATGGGTTATTGGGTTATTGGGTTTCTGTGTTATTGACTTTGCCATTTCCTTCTAGACACCCCGTATAAATGCAATTTGTATGCCGAAGTTTTGTATATGTTCTAATTATGAGTACGCAGAATATGTTTTAATTTCTTGTAGAATATATTTTTCATTTCTATAAATATATATGGCTTTTATTTTGTGTAAAAAATAAAAATATACATTAATTCAATAAAGAAAATCGCAAATATAAATAGTTACCTAATCTATATTAAGTACGTACAATTATGATTATTTCAAAGAATTTTAACCTTTAGAGGGGCAGATAACTGATATATTAACTCGAACCATTATTGGAACTGGTAAACTCATGATATAAGACACGAGTTTGGGTCACTGTCAAAGGAAGTACATATACCTCAAATCCCGGTCCTTAAGGGTTATTGTATAAATATATTGCATAACCAACATTAATATTCATAATGTGTAATTAAATAACTCAACAAAAATTTAATTTTAGGTAAGTTTATAATAATAAGAAATATAGGGATTGAATAGAAAACCGGACATAAGTAAAAATAAGACTGCGAGCATTCGTATTTAATAATATGGATTAACGGATATCGTTGGATATATTGGTACAAGGTATAGGGTATTAGGTATTACATTATATTATATAGTAACTCTGAATGATTGTGTACGGATCTTATATACTTTCCAACTTGGTACAAAAACACTGAATATATTCTAGATATAAGTTCGAAGATATCTTTAATGTTTGATTTAACATATGATCTTTCATTCTTTCATTAATTTCGATATTGTATGCTTTCGCTTATCACATTAAAATGTGGAAAATATGTATAATGTAAAAGGCGGATCTGAACACGCGAAGCGTGCAGATGGCGGAGCCCCCCTAGTCAATAAATTATTAAATAGTTTCGACACCGCCGCATTTGTTTCAGAAAGTAACCGCCCCTCAGTTTAACCCCCCTCAATGTAGGCCCCCCTCGCGGTACCACCCCCCCTCAACTTAGCTCCCCTCCCTCCTCAGTACGTTTCATTAAATTATAAACACCCTTATATGTCCCAATCACGGATGCATGAAAATTAAAAAAAAAGTAATTCCTCTATATTTTTAAATCATAAATTCGATGCTAATATTTATTTTTCACATTAATAGCCAATAAAGGTACGATATTATAAGTGCAAGTATTACTAACAGAAAATCGAAAATTACTGAAGGAACTCGAAGCGAGTGGGTAGAACACGGATTAGTATAATTATGTAGAATCGCGGGCATTTTCTATCAAGAATTCATAGCACGAATCGGCAGTGCGATTCGTGGCTATCAAGTTCTAGTTAGGGGTGACTTTTAATCGCCCTGAGGCTATCATAGACTTCACTGGAAGTTCACTTCCACGGTATCTGAAGGTCATTTCATGCGCAGAGAAACCATTTGTGGCCGTCAACCTAGAAGGCAAAATCTTGAGAGGCGTTGTGCTTGATGCATTGGGCCTCGATTTATGAATGGAGAATTGCAATGAAGATAAGATTCTTTCCTTTATTCGCTGTTTTTATTAAGAGAAAATATTATTAATACTGTTAACAGAAAAATTATATGTTGGTTTATTGTGAATTATTATACTCAGGTCTTCTTACAGTTAGCCACAGATATTGAATGACAAATGCCTATTACTGAAATACAAATAACATTATACATTTCCAACAGAAACTAATACAACCTGCCGGGAAAATTAATACCGATGTCAGTTTCATCTCTATCGTATCTTACGGTCTCCAGGGAATTATACAAGACTGTATTTTCTTTCTAATCGTTCATACCCAGGAAATATTTACGTTCTTGTCTGGCCATAACGGACGTCCATTGGGGCGAATAAAATGTCGCTCGTCCAAGCGCGTCGAATTCTATTGCTTTATATCCGAGCGATCAGATGCGACGACGCAGAAAACGAAACAGAAATACCCTTTTTCATACCTGCTGCGTTTGTGATTGAGCACGCAGACATGTCAAGCTTTTTTCAGATACTCTTGTTTTCAAAACGCGCAGTGCACTACTGTTCAAAATTGAAAATGTTTGAAAGGAAAATATATATTTTCTTTTTCGTTGATTTGTATTACATTTTTTGTAGCTCGTTTTCATGAGTGCAGTGTTCGTTAGAATTAATAGCACTCGAATTCATTTTATCTTGATCAGAAATAAACAGCACTTTTTGCAGTGGTTTAAACATAACAAATTACAAATTACTATTAAATCATTATTAGCCATTGTTCGCCATTTTTGTCGATGGCTTGCTTCTGATCTAAAAATTTGATTCACATCACAGTAAAATACGCATTGAAATATTCGTTCTTTGATGTTGTACGTGTCCAGCTCGGTGCGTGCGTTTGCTTTCATGAAAATACACACTCTTATATTCAAAACGCTGTAAAATTTTTCACAAAAAACATGCTGTCGAATTCATAAAGCACTCAGATTTAAGCCAAGGCCTCCGTAGAAAACCTTATACTCAATATGCAATGATGCAATAACGCCCTGTAAATGTATTTCCCGCTAAAACACATTTCCCCATCAAAAACTAGCTCCAAACTTCGTTTTCCCATATAAAAAGCGAAACCGAACGACGCACAGAAGAACAACCTTCTCGACCCTTTCAGTTTTCCAATCACTGCAAATATTGTCGCAAGCCTCTCGCGTTTCTCTCTTACCCCCTCCTTCGACTCAAAACACAAAGAATTCCCACTTCGCAGCAGCAGCGTAGCAAATACACAGTCCTCCACCTGCGACTACTTCTCTGAATAAACAATAATCGAATTGCTTCTGCATGTATGTGCCCGGCGCGCCTCGAACCTTTGAGCGTAGCTGCCTCGAAATGCTATTTTGCAAAAAAGGAAGGAAAAAAGCGAACGCTGCACGCGGGAACAAAATTTCCGGAATAATATTTGGTGCTGTTCTGAAGAATCGCTCGACTGTGCGCAAAATCGAGCAGTGCGCGTCGTCGCTTCATTGGCGATTCGCGAATTCTTTCGCCGTGGGTTGATTTGTTTGCGTGTGCTTATGGCCCACCGTCGAATCGCGCTGTGAAAAACAAGGGGGTTATGAGGTATCAGTCGGCTGCCTCGAGCGCGAGAGCTGGTACTGACATAACGATGAACACGCGAGCGTGTGTATTGCTGCGCGCAGTGTCGAAAACTGTTTTCAAACATGTGAGAGCTGCGCGGATGCGTAAAAGAATGGATCGGTCTGCTATTGTGGAAATATTCTGAATTGCTGAGGTTGCTGATTGTTTTCTGTGGGATAACGAGAATGTTAACTGAATGACCACTCTGATTCATAAATGAGATTTTGCTCACTCTGTTGAATATTGTACAAGAGTAATCTCAAGATAATTATTGAAAAACGTAATCATAGAATTTATCGAGCTGAAGACGCAAGGCTGGTGCGAAGGCAGTTTCAACAGGCAAAATTATGTCTCATATAAAAGTAAGTGAATAATACATACCGTCACACACTGAAATGGAAGAACAATGACAGTTAGACTACTTCAACAACGCTCACTTTAGAAGAAAAACGATCAACCCCAATTCATTTTATTGCAATATACACTTTTGAAATTTGCTGCATTATGAACAGTTATTACATAAAACAGACCAATTATTACGGATGAATTAGCTACAATAACAATATGCTTAAAATGACACTTACAATAAAAAAAGAACTGTGATAAAAAATTGAATTAAGACTCAATTAATACGTTTAAAGAATCTGACATAGAAAGCTAATATAAAATTTAATAATAATTAAAATATGTTATAAATATGTACTGCAGAATGAATAAAACAACAAAAAACGCGAGTCAAAGTGAATCAATAAATATTTATAAAGATAGTTAGTTATTTTTTATTTAGTTTATTTACACTCCACAAAAGAAAAATTAATACAGAAATACGCGAGCGGAGTGCTTTGGACCACCACGTTTATTGAGTTCTATATAAACAAAAATTAATGAAAAAAAAAGTAAAAATGAGAATGAATAGTCTCTATGTTTATATGAAAGTATAGACAACGAGAAGAGTTTTGAAATTTAGCTTTTACAGTATGATACAGCAAAATGTTGTCCAAGATACCCAGCTCTACGGAACTATGAAAATTGCTAAAAAGTTTTAATTTTCTAAAACATACGCATTAGAATTGAATTTTCTTTTTAGTATCGCTTTGTGGAAAGTATATAGCGGAACATAAGAATTCGACGCTCCTTACAAATACTAGCACATTTTAGATATTTCAAAAACAATTGGTTCTTTTTAGCGGCCTCTTAAAAGAAGTAGCACATTTCAGATTCCCTCATCAGATCTCTGAAATACTGACAGTTATGGAGGAAGATTATACAAATTACTATTCGTCATACATGCACTATTTTAGCAGTTTTTATTCCTGAAAATCGGGCGAAAAGAGGCTGTTTTCCGACTAACAAGCAAAAATAGTATGTTGTGTACCAAGGGCGTAACGTGGGCTTTTTTAGACCAAGTGTGAAAACCAGTCATGGGCAAAATGAGTATCTTTAAAACAGATACAAGATACAAGATACAGTCGAATCTAAAAAATTAAGATACAAGATACTTTTTAACAAAATCTCCGAAACACATAGAAAACATTTCTTAATAAGTTTTGTCTATGACACCCTATTGTTAAAACATATATTTACGAAAAGATACTGTATCTAAATACTTAATTTCAGATACAGTATCTTTTTAAACATATCTAGATACTTTGTCATTCAGATACAAAATATAAAAAAAGATGTTGTCATACATCCACCATTTTCGCGTTTTTTATCTAAAATCAGGCGCATAGCAGCTATTTTTCAAAAATCTGAAAATTTTTAAAATTAGGAAAATGTTTAACAATTTTGAAAATGTTGGAAAAAATGTTATTGATATTTTATTTTAATTTTTAAATATATGTTTACACCGATTCAAAAAACAGCCATAATTACACCCGCTTTAGAGGCATAAAAAGAACGCGAAATCAAGACATATATTACATAAAGTACGGTGTGTACGTTGGTTGAATAGTATTTCTTGCCCTTGTGTGATTGCACTACTCGTCTTTGGACCGCAATACGCACTCGCCTTCCGCTCGTGCTTGCTCGCCGCGACTCGTATTGCAAACCACGCGCGGGTAAAAAATGCTACTTTTGACCATTGGTACACAATACACTATTTTTTTTTAACCCCGACATTTAAAAGAACTAGCTTACGTTAAACGCCAAAATAAATATTTTTCTTATTAACCTAATATTTTTTTACGTTTAAGAGCAATTATTGTGAAATTTTTTTAAAATAAATACTTATAGATGTCTTCAATGTTACCATCAATAAACCTTAAAATCTTAATCTTACACGTGATAATAAAAAAGTATATTTCCTGTATATTTTGTATCTAGATACTTTCATTCGGATATAGTATATTTTCGTTTATATCTAGATATTTACATTCGGATATAGTATATTTTCGTTTGTATCTAGATACTTGAGTACAGACATTTTTTAAATAAAGTATATTTTCATTCCTGATATCTCAAGTTGTATTATCTCAATATTGATTTATAAGGTTAATGCTAGTACTTTATGATAAAATATTTAAAATCAAACGAACTTACCTGTAAGTGAAGTTCGATTGTAATTATACGAGAATCTCGTTCGAGATTATAACTATGTAGTCGTCCCTCTTAGGGTAGACCAATCATCAATTTGCCAAGCTAAAAAAATAAAACGACGCTGTGCTGGCATCTCCCGCTGGTGTCGCTACTCATTACTTTTAAAGCACCTTTGAGTAACAGACGATACCCACGATACATAGGAAATCGGTTCCCTAAGAATAACCTATAAAACCTATGCTATGGATTAGAACATCAAAAAATAGGAATTTAACAGAAATGAGCACCCTAGACTCAAGGGAACTTGAGATATTAAGGATCAAAGTTTTCAACCTCTAAAAGACAGAAACCAACAGAAAACCATAAAGCAGACATTTGGCACAACTTTCAGCAATCGAATAAGGGCTCAAATGTAAAATTTCAACAAAAGCTATCATTAAAAACTGACTCCAAATGAGAGCTGTTTTATTTTCATAATTTTACAGGGGGTAAACGGTTCAGAAAAAAAACTACCCCTAAGGATTTTGGTCAAATAGGGTGCATTGGCATAATTATTTTTCACGAACGAGACCGCAAATGAAAGCTGACGTCAAACGCTATCGATTCAAGCCATCGCCCTTAGGGGGACGTGTCCCGTAGTAGCATTTTAAGACTATTCTTGAAATACCAGAATCAACGCTTAAATCGTCCTTATCGAATTCCACCTTGGCACACTCTTCATCAATCGAATGAGGGCTCAAATGAAAGATTTTATCGAAATATACAATTATAAAATGACTCCAAATGGGGGCTGCTGCATTTTCACAATTTCATAGGGGGTTAACGGTATATTTTTCTATATATATAGATATTCTGCATAATTTCGTAAACTTATAAAAAATAGGTATAACAGGGTATTGACAACGATTCCCAGTCATGGTGTTAAACAAGGGAGACCTCTAAACTTTTACCCACTCCCGTATACGTCAAAAGTACTAGGAGACAATACCTACAAAATTCAGAACCGTAATTCAAAGTGTCACAGACCCACTTTAACGTTCAAAATTCTATTCATATATATAAGTAAATCCTTTTCGTCCAAAATTCCAATATCCAAAGGATAGCTTTTTCTAAACTACTAACCCCCCGTAAAATGGTGACAATGCAGCAGCCCCCATTTGGAGTCAGTTTATAATTATATATTTCGATGAAATCTGTCATTTGAGCCCTTATTCGATTGCTAAAAAGTGTGCCATGTGGGGGAATTCGATAAGGACGATTTAAGGGTTGATTCTAGTATTATAAGAATAGTCTTAAAATACTTCTAATGGAGCACGTCCCCCAAAGGACGATGACTCGATTCGGTAGCTTTTTTCGTCAGCTTTCATTTACCACCTCGTTCTTGAAATGATAATTGTGCCATCAGACCATATTGGACCAAAATCCTAAGGGGTAGTTTTTTCTCTAAACCGTTAACCCCGTGTAAAAGGGTAAAAGTGCAGCAGCCCCCATTTGGACTTATTTTATAAATATAGATTTAGATGCAATCTTTGATTTGAGCCCTTATTCGATTACTGAAAAGTGTGCCAAGAAGTTGTTTTATGGTTTTCTATTGTTTTCTGTCTTTTAGAGGTTGAAAATTTTGATCCTTAATATTTCAAGTTCCCTTGAGTCTAGGATGCTGATTTTTTATTAAATTCACTTAGGGGGTCGATTGCCTATGTATCGTGGGCATCGTTCTTTCAATTGTTTGAGATGATTACTAGGGATTATAATTATAGATTATAAGGGTTAGTAATTTACGGGTGGGTCATAGTAATCATCTTGAACGAGATTCTTATATAATTACAATCGAACTTCACTTGCAGGTAAGTTCGTTTGATTTTTAATTATACTATTAGATGTTTAAAATTGAAAATTTTTTCTTACTTGTTTTATACAATATTCGTATAGATAAATAGATACCTATATAAATATACTTGTATTTGTAATACCAATCTATATCCAATAAAATTACTGCTTAAGACTGTTGACATAAATTAAGGTTCCACATGGTATTAATAGAATGTCAAATAACCATCTCTTAGTTTCAATTCATATTAATATTCTAGTTTCAGTATAATATAACAGCAAAAAACAAAACATAAATGCTAGTATCCAGAACAGATACAAAATATCCAATAATTATTAGCTCTGTACAACAAAATGTTTTTGGAAACATTTATTTATCTAAATTATTGCCGTTATAACTACAATATTATATGTATAATTAATAAGTAATCTTTACTATAGGTAATTTAATTATTTTATTGTGCAAGTAATATTTGATGTTGATCTGAATTACCCAAACGGAGGGTAACATTTCTTAATTTGTAATGAGTAGCGACACCAGTGGGAGATGGTAGCACAGCGCAGTTTTATTTTTATAGATTTGAAAATTGGTAACTTGTCCAACCCAAGAGGAACTACTACATAGTAATCTCGAAGAACGAGGTTTGAATAATAAGTATGAATCAGCAACTCTATTGATATATGACTGAATGTCAAAAATGTCGAAATAGCATTTTTCACTTATTTTAGGTTAAAATACCTCAAAATGCTGATGTTCTGGGTAGCTCTGAGGCCAGATTCGGATTGAGCGCCAAACATTATGCATGAAATGACTGCTACTCTGGTTCTCGAATTACATGTTTGCTTACACTACGTTAACATTGTCATATTCTATATCTAATTATTTTAAATTACAATTCACCTAATAATATGATTTTGAAATTCCTTTCACAAATATAATTTAAAAAGTCATAAAATATTTACATTTTTTAGTCATACGATCTTTATACAATAAAGCACACGTATTCTTCTAGAAAATTCAATTCAACGGTAAATGAAATTCACGATGACGAACTATAAATATAAGCTACAACATAAAATGTATGTACAACGAACTCACGAGCAAGGAAAATATCAAAACTACAGTATTTTAATATATTTGCTTTAAAATCAACCACAAAAATTTGAAATTCAACGCTCGTGTTTGAAATAATAGAGAAAAAGTCCATTTCGTAACTTAATATCCTTTATCTACAGGAATGTAGTATAAGTATATTTTGACACTAACGAATACATAGACAATTTTGTTTAGAATAATAGAGAAAGAGTCCATTTCGTAACTCAATATCTTTTACCTACAGGAATATACTAGTATAAGTATATATTTTGACACTAATGAATACATAGACTATTTTACGTAAAATAAAAGCTGTTTTAACGAATAGAAAAATATGCAAACAAACCAGAAGTTTCAAGGAATATAATACTGGACTGGCGAATAACTACATACACTTCTTCCCCAATTTTTCCTTTTTTAGTCATAGAAAAATTTAGAAAAAAATCGCTGCCAATTAATTTGCACTTAGCTTCCTCAAACTAAATTAATTGTTCCAATATGAAATTCTTTATTCTAATAAATTAATTTTAAAGTACTATAGCTCTTTCTAAATAATGGTTCAGAAAGGGTGTGCTTTTTTATCATTGATGGTTTGATAAAAGGTTATTTTTCACTAAAATTACAGAATGATAGGTAATAATCCTTATCACATCAATTTTTTCTCTGTATGTAAATTATTCAAATTATTTGAATATTTAAATTTAATGTAATCAGATATTAGTACGTAGATTCCCTGAATTCCTAATTATCTAAAATTTTGTGAACGATTTGCCATCATACTTGGTGGGTGCCTATCACCACTACACAGAGCGTCCTCAGGTTGCGGATAGAGGAACGAATCTGAGAAAGAGGTTAGCTGCGAATAAATCGAATAAGCAGTCGCGGACAGCCGATAGGCCCAGGCGTGGGTGTGATGAGCCCGCACTGGCGAACGCATTCATCTAGAAACACTACGCAAGCACCGCAACAACTACAAACGCTATACAAAACCTCCTATCTTACTTTCTTCTTCTACCTTACTCTGTAATCTATCTCTTTTACCACACATTTCAAACAAAAAATGGGCCAAATATCCTGCTGTCGTGGAGGATGCGGGAGCGATGACAACTGCCCTGAGAGGGGATGTGTAAAATGATTCGCCACCTGGTCTTACACGGCAACGAAGCCAGCGAAGGCGCGCTGCCTTGCAGGGGGGCGTTAGGATATGAGAATGAAACCGAGTGTGTCTGACGACGAGTTGACTATGTCATCGCCAAAGTCGGAAAGCTCTCGTACTTAGTTCTAGGGAGGTATGAGGGTTATCACCCCTAGACGGATGGACTCACCTGCGATCGGAACAGAATCCAAAACGCGCGGGTTTAACTTACTATCATGGCTCAAAGAAAACAAAACTTCATTATGAAACTTTAGAGCAATTAATCGATCAATTCGCGTCTTACGACACCAAAATAGTAGTGGGGGATTTCAATGTTTAGGCTCACTATAGGCAAAGAAAGTCTGCACGAAACTAGCAACGATAACGGTATTAGGGTCATAAATTTCGCAGCCGCAAAAGATCTTACAGTCAAGACCACGTGCTTCAAGCATAAGGATATATACAAGGCAACGTGGACATCGCCGGACGGGGCCACGCACAATCAAATCGATCATTTTCTTATTGGTAAGAGGCGCCACACCAATGTACTCGACGTAAGGACCTATAGGGGGGCGGATTGTGACTCGGATCATTATCTAGTAGTGGCCAAACTAAGAGCCAGATTATTAGTCGGTCAAAATAGTAAGCGAGCGAACAAAGTAGAAACCTTTGATATTGGAATCAAGTACCAAGTAGACGTTAGCAACCGATTTCAGGTGCTCGAGGAAATGGATGCACAGACGGGAGTAGATGACGATCCGAACAGGTTATGGGGGGCTATCGAAAAAACTATAAAAAGGGCCGCGAACAAAGTACTGGGTAAGAAAAAAAGACCGAATAGCAAACCATGGTTTGACGAAGAGTGCGAACTTTGGTTTGAAAGGCGCAAGAAGGTTAAATTAGATAGCGTACACAATGAAAGCGGTAGGACCGTAGAATAATACCATGAAATAAGAAAGCAAGTGGGTGTGATTTACAGAACCAAGAACCGCGAGTATCAGAAAAATTAAATTAAAAAAATAGAAACTTATAGTAAGGAAAATAATCCGCGCGAGATGTACAAAGGATTAAACGCTATTAGGAAGGGTTTTCAGAGTAGATCGCAGTTAATGAAAGATAAGGACGGGAACCTCGTGACAAGCGAAAATGAACTATTGAAATTATGGAAAGACTATTTTGATAAGTTATTAAACGTGCATGAAAACTCCGAGGAAATGGGAGACGAAATCCACACTGCTGAACTCCATATGGACGAATCGACCTATAAAGAAGTAGAGGCTGCGATCAAAAGGCTAAAAAACAATAAGGCCGCAGGAAACGATTCTATACCAGCTGAACCACTTAAATATGGGGGCTTACGCCGCGCTTACATCTAAAATTTTTGATCTAGTATGTGCTCTTTGGAGAAATAAAACAATACTAGAAAATTGGAAAGAATCCATCATCATACCGATCTTTAAAAAGGTAGATAAAACAGACTGCAATAACTACCGGGGAATCTCACTTTTAGCTACCTGCTACAAAGTTCTGTCAAACGTAATACAGGCCAGGCTCACACCATTCGCGGAAGATATAATAGGAGATTATCAGTGTGGATTCCGGCGCAACAGGTCGACGAGCGATCAAATGTTTACCATAAGACAATTATTAGAGAAAAAATGGGAATATAGCGAAACTATACACCACCTATTTGTGGACATTAAGAAAGCGCACGACTCTGTCAAACGAAGCAAAATGTATCAAATCATAGTGCTCCTTGGCGTACCAAAAAAACTCGTAAAATTAATTCAAATATGTCTGAACGGAAGCACTGGAAAGGTCCGAGTAGGCGGTAATGTATCCGAATCGTTCATGATACGCGACGGTTTGAAGCAAGGTGACGACTTGACGCTAGAGTATGTTGTTAGAAAAATGCAGGCTAGCGAGCTAGACGCAACACTCAACGGAACAACGCAGATTTTAGGCTATGCGGATGACTTGGATATAGTGGGAGATAATGGTGAAACGGTGGCGAGAAACGCGGAAATCCTTATAAATGCGGCTAAAGACACGGGGTTAGAAGTGAGCGAATCGAAAATGAAATATATGATCATGGAAACTGGGCATTCGCGAAGGAGAGGGGGATCTCAGAGTCGGAAATTTCACTTTTGAAAAGGTTAGCGAATTCAGATATTTAGGTACAACTATAAATGATCGAAACGAAATTAAAGCCGAGATTAATAAGAGACTTCATTCGGGTAATGCCTGCTTCTACGCTGTGAATAGATTACTTAAGTCAAAGCTACTGTCGAAAAATGTCAAAATAAGGATATAAAGGACTATAATAATGCCAGTAATTAAAGTAAGCTCACTAAAGCAGAAGAAAATCGTTTTAGGGTATTTGAAAATAAGGTTCTGCAAAAAATATACGGGCCGAAGAAGGATGAGGAAACTGGGGAGTGGAGGAAACTAAACAATGACGAGCTACATAATTTGTACGCGTCATCAAATATTAACAGAATAATAAAATCACGGAGACTAAGATGGGCAGGGCACGTGGCAATAATGGGTGATGATCGTACGGCAGCGCGCATAATGAAAGGAAAACCGAAAGCAACGCGATCTCTAGGTATACCTAGACGCAGATGGGAGGATAACGTAAAAGCAAACGTAACTGAAATTGGGCGGGAGGGCGCGAAATGGATGGGGTTGGCACAAAATAAGGAAACGTGGAAGACTTGCGTAGATGAGGCGATAAACTTTCGAGTTCGAAATGCCACTTAAAAAAAAAAATCGTGTATAACAAAAGAAGGGAAAGAACCGATCCAAAATTTGCGGTTGATAAAGATAGGTAATTTTATGTTTTATTTAACGCTTACACTAAATTGATTATAATATTTCTAACATGCCAAAAAACTCGAAAAACTAAAACTCAAAAATCCAAAAATCCAAAAATTGTTATAAAAATAAAACGAGTCGATGAATCTTTACATTTCTTTTCAGTTTAGAATCTTCATTAAAAAGCGAAAAAAAATTCGTGAATAGCAAAACAAGGAAAATAGCTTATTCAAAATTTCGGACGGGAATAGATAGGTAATTTTATGCTCTTTCAAACGCATTATCACTCAATTGATGATATGATTTCAACAGTATCAAGAAATCTAAAAAACTGAAACTCAAAAATCGAAAAACTGCTAAGAAAACAAAAACGCATCGAAAAACAAAAATAAATTGTTTTAAACCACCGTCCTTAAAGCAAAACAAAAAAATTAGTCCTGACACATTAATTTTCACCGTGTATATGCAGAGTAAAGTTTATCCACATGCATACACACACATACGCACACAAACACATACACACACACACACACGCGCACGCACGTGCGCACGCTCGCACGCACGCACGCACGTATGCACACAGGCACACAGCCACGCAAACACACACATACACACACACACGAACACACACACATACACATACAGACACACACGCCAACACACACACACATACACATCCATACAGAGATTTGCTGAAAAAGTATTGTATTTTGATTTCTAGTATCTTGAAACATGTTTCTAACATGTTTTCAGCAAAACTTTTTTTTACCGTCACAAAGCTCCCTCTATGAGGGAGCAAAATTAATGACTACGCAGATACACAGTAAATAGTGCAAAAACAATGATAACCGCGCGATATCGCCCCCCTTCCCCTCCAGAATAGCCCACTCGTGCAAATCCGTCGATTCGCGCAAGAATTTTCGTCAGGTGACTTGGACGAAGTAATTGGCAGGGCAGAGAAGGAACGAGCAGAGATAGAGAAAGAAAGAGGGGCAGACAAGGACAAGAACAGTGAGGGAAACAGGAAGTAAGCAACGATAGACAATAGAAAAGAGGGACAGGATACTGCGCATCGACGAGGAAAGTGGGAAGGGAGCCAGAAATACGGAGAGTGAGGGAGAATGACAGACGAAAAAAACCAAAACATAGATAGCACGCAGTAGAAATACAGAGAGAGAGAGAGAGAGAGCGAGAGAGAGAGAGAAAGATAGAGAGAGAGAAAGAGAGAGAGAGAGAGAGAAGAAGCGAGACGGTGCGCATAGTCGTATATAGATAGAAAGAGACAGAAACGTATGGGAAAAAATGGAAGAATGATAGAAGATGTAGTAGTATTAGTATCAACACAGGGAGTTCAACTCTCTTTCGCTGCCTCCCCCATTCATTCATTCGATCTTAGAGGTCAATGTTTCTTAAATTATGGAGTACAAGACTAATGATTATGATCATTAATATACTTTATATATTTTTATTAATTCGCGTGGCAAAAAAATAGATGATAAGAGAATAGCAGGTTTATATAAATAAATTAATTTGTTCTATATATTAAGTGGAGACTGTATTCAAAATACCGAATGCTATGAAATTTAAAAAACAATACTAACCCTTTAACGTGAACAAAGCCCAAAACCGCATAGTTGTGACCTGTGTTAGTGTTAGTAAATCATCCTTTCTACTTCACTTTTAAACGTTGAATTAAAATATTAATAATTTTACTTTGCATGTATACTCAGTAACGTATGATCAATTATTTAACTTCTTTTGCAGCTTAGAAAGTAAAAAAATTAGGCGGGCAATCAAACAAAATAGATTTTAAGATGCTACTACTACTAATGCACGATTCACGTTAAAGGGCTAAACGATACAACTTGTTTCATTTCAGTCTTAAGAATTAACGATTTTTTTTCAGAAATCTGCAATAATATTGAATATGTACGAATAGAATAATAATTTACTTACAATAGGATGCGATTTTTTGATAACTAATTTTGAAGTTTCTGTATAAAACTGTTACTAACTGTCTCAGCAGAATGCTTTCTCAAAGAGAGGTCCAGATTAATCGATTTATAGAATCTTATAATGGAATTAAATAATTTAAATAAAAAATTATTTCATGATTTCAGCCTTCAGAATAGCCTATATAGGCATAATTCGAATAATACTAATACGCATTTTGTGAATATTAACGTATATTTTATATATTTTAGTAAACTGTGCTAAAAAAATTAATTTTGATTTGCTATATCAGAAAATTTTTTCGTAGAAAAAAAGGTTAAGAATACGTTTGAAAAACATGAATCGAAAGGAAATCATGCGCACTTCAAAAATTTATATTTTAAGAATAGTCTTAAATTACTGCAAAGAGAGCATGTCCCCCAAAGAGCGATAGCTCGAATCGATAACTTTTTACTTCAGCTTTCATTTGTCATCTAGTTTGTGAAAAAAATTGTGCCAACGCACCCTATTTGACCAAAATCCTTCGGGACAGTTGTTTTCGGAACCATCTACTCCCTGTAAATAGTGAAAATACAGCAGCCCGTATTTCAAGTCATTTTATAATTATAGATTTCGACGCAATCTTTCATTTGAGTCCTCATTCGATTGCTGAAAAGTATGCCAAGTGAAGGAATTCAATATGGACGATTTAGGGATTAATTATGCTATTTTAAGAATAGTCTTAAGCTACTACGAAGGGAGCACGCCCTCCAAGGGCGATGGCTAGAATCGACAGCTTGTTTCGTCACCTTTCATTTGCAAACTCGTACGTGAAGAAAAAAATGAGCCAACGCATCCTATTTGACCGAAATCCTTAGCGGTAGTTTCTTTTCTAATCGATTACCCCCTGTAAATTGGTGAAAATGCAGCTGCCCCCATTGAAGTCATTTTATAATTATAGATTTCGACGAAATCTTTCATTTGAGCCCTCATTCGATTGCTGAAAAGTGCTCCAGGTGGGGGACCTTGATATACAACATTTAAGGGTAGATACTGCTATTTTAAGAATAGTCTTAAAATGCTACTACGGGAGCACGTCCCCCAGATGTCGATGGCTCTAATCCATAGCTTTTTACATCAGCTTTCATTTGTGAATTCGTTCGCGAAAAATAAATTGTGCTAATGCACCCAATTTGACCAAATTTCTTTAGGGGTGTTTTTTTTTCTATACCGTTAACCCCCTGCAAAATGGTGAAAATGCAGCAGCCCCCATTTGGATACAATTTATAATCATAGATTTGGATTATTTTGGTCACTGCAATGAATACATGTATAAAGAATGTAAAAAAATCTTTAGGTCAAAAGACTGAAAATTTAAAGTTATACACAGCAAAAGAATAAAGAAATTCACAGAAAGAAATATGCATAGAAATAAAAGAAAACACGCTGCAATAACATTACTCTGGACGGCGCCTCTCTCTCTCTCTCTCTCTCTGTCTCCCTCTCTCTCTCTCTCTCTGTCTGTCTCTCTCTCTCTCTCTCTCTCTCTCTCTCTCTCTCTCTCTCTCTTTTTCAACCACTATATACAACGAGTTCCAGCGCAGCAGCAGCAGTAGCACGCTATATTCTCAGGAAGGAAGGGGCCACAGCGTGCTGGGGGGGTGGAAATCAGCAGCACGTCGTCGTAGTAGTAGTAGTAGCAGCAGCGGAGGGAGTCAGAGTTCGCCCTCCCCGAACCTGCTCCCGCTCCAGCTCCGAGAGCGAGCGAGATGGAGAGAGAGAGAGAGAGAGAGAGATAGGCACAGGCCACGCAGTTATGCACGAAGGGATGGATGGATGGCGCTGGGGTAGCAGCGGCGGAGAAGAGTAGTGGGGAGCATTTGGTTCGGTGTGCCAAGGTGCAGCGAACCACGTGGCCGCGCGGCAATCGATAGTGCAGTGTTGTCGCGCGGGGGTCACTCAACCCGCGCGCCTCCAGCTCCGCGAGGTCAAATCCTCGCGCTCTCTCGCTCGCTCTTTCTCTCTCTCTCTCTCTCTCTCTCGCCCCGTAGAGAGGGGAGAGGGGAGGAGAAGTAGTGCTACTGCTGCTGCTGGTGCGCTGCTGCTGCGTTGCTACTAGTGCTACTGGCTCTGCAGAGAGACGTGAACCGCTGCTGTGCTGCACGCGCGTTTCGCACGACGCCGGACCTAAGCCGTACCCTAACTACTGATATTGCTGTGCTTTCGTCTGTGTGGCTGTGGCGAGGAGTGCAAGTATGTATTTTTCTTCTTCTTTCTGTGTGTAGAGATTGATTGATTGATTGTTGCTGTGGAGGTGAAATCGATGATCGCGGGTGCATTGTTGGAGGAAAATTGGAAATGGCAATTTTCAATTTGTTGATTGGAGAACTTCTTAATGACGCGTTGTCTTGTGTGTCCGACGAATTCGATGGACATTTGGTGAATATTGAATGGATCTGAGAAGGAGGAATGTGAATTAGACGGATCGATTATAACGAGTTGATCGGACAAATTTTTAATGACCCTACGTTTATTACCATGTCTATCGTCTCCCGTGTGTCCGGCGAATCGATAAGATGGATGTGTAATAAACAATGTATTGGTCTGAAGAGGATGGCGAACAAGTTGTTAAAACGTCGCTAGCAAATTAAAAATTTGTGTAATAGACAAATTAAAATCGATCAGCTCAATTTACAATTTGTTGCTTTTTACACTGATAATTGAAACTTTTCTTCTCAGTGATGTAGAAAGCGAAATGATGATTGATTCGATAGACATCTCTTTCGACCGAGTTTTCCGTGTAGCGCGCGGGGAATGACACGAGAGAGACAGAGAGAAAGAGAGTTCATGTGTTGCAGGAGTGTGGGGTCGCGCTCGAGGGGTCACGAGTTTTGACGTGCGCTTTTTTTGCAAAGTTTGTGTAGGTTATGAAAAATGTTCTTATCGTTCGTTAAACTTATGTAGGTTGAGATATAGGTATACGTACGTAGCCTCTTAGTGAATAATTTGTCTTTTGGAGAGAATAATGATGTGACATGAACTTTCCGTCATTGGTATTACAAGACTGAGCGTGGATATCAAAAAAGTTTTTAATTTAACACGATGTTAAATTATAATCTCATATTTGATTTTAAGTTTTTTAATTATTGTTGTGATGTACATTTATATGCAAGTATTTAGATGAGTGTTATGAACAGTACCGGAGTCTTACTGATATCGTAATATATCTTCTTTTATACCATACCATAATTTTGGACCGCTTTGAAATTGTACACTACTCACAGCAATTCAATTCTAAAACACGTGCAAAAAAGCTTAAGTGCGTATGCGTGTGCGTGTGCGTGTAAGTGTGTGAATGTGTGGGTCTGTGTGTATGTGCGTGTACGGGTGCGAGTGTGTGAGTGTGTACGTGTGTATCTGTGTGTGCGCGTATGCATCTGTAAGCATCGATACCTCCAGTAATCCACGGTAAAATTTAATGTTTCAGAGCTCATTTTGTTACGCAAAGAGGGCAAAATATTAACTTTTTAATTTTTACGGTTGTTTTCTTTTATCGAATTTTCGAATTTGGGTTTTACTTTTTCTGGTTTTTGGGTACGTTAAAAATAATATCATCGATGCAGTGAAAATGTATAAAATTTTATGTAATTCATTTTGATTGTTATAAACAAAAACGTGTGTTTTTTATTAAACTGTTATATTATTTCGAAAATGTATGATGAAATTTAATTGAAAAAAAATTGAGATAATCAGCAAAAGTGATTACAATATTCAGTCTAATTTTGGAGTCACTTTTTTTCTCTTGCCGAGAGAAAAATCATTTTTTAAAACAAATCAATTCTCTATGGCAAACTATAACTTAAGTAAAACATCATTAATCCTTCTGAAAAAGTCCAAAACGGTAGCTTTTTACTATCTCTCGGCTAACAAGGAGACTACCAACCATTTGGATCTCAGATTTTGAGGAGGCTTGAGGAGGTATTTTCTGGCACCCAAAAATGAAGCCTGGTACTCGCAGTTTATTCTAATGGATCCTCATATTCGAGATATTAGCCATTTACTCCGAATATACGTTATTTTCGTGAACCATGGTACTTCTACCAGCTTCATTTAGATTTTCGGAAGATTTTATATTTTTATTTTCGGCAGGTTTCATACTAAAAAACCGCTGCCAATACATTGACACTTAACTCCGTCAAACTAAATTAATTGCTGCAATATGAAATTATTTGTTATTATAAATTAATTTTAAATAGCTATATCTTCTCGAAATATAACTGATAAACTAAAAATTACGTTTTCGTATATAACAAAAGTAGGGAAAGAGCTTATCTAAAATTTGTGGTTGTAAAAGATAGGTAATTTTATGCTGTATTAATTAATTTACATAAAATTAATCATAATATATCTAGCATATCAAAAAACCCGAAAATTTAAAACTCATAAGTCGAAAAATCGAAAAATCTTTAAGAAACAAAAAATAAGTTGAAGAATCTTGAAATTTCTTTTAAATTTCAAATCTTTATTTGAAAACGAAATTAATCAGTCCTATTTGGTAAAAAAGACCGCGTCTTTCTCGAGATATAAGCGATCAGAAAGAAAATTTCGAACACATAACTTCAATATCTCAGATAATAAAAGATCTCATGATCTGAAAAAACAACCTATATGTTTATAGGTCATGAGATAGTAAACAGCTACCTATTTATAAAGTTTCAGATAAAATACTGCCGATTTACTACAGTTATCGTCGGAGAAAGCAAATCGATTTTTTTCACAAAATATTTTTTTCTCGTCAAAAGAGAAAGGTCAAGATTCAAAAATTTTACTGAACATTCTTCTCCATATTTCTAATTATGTAAAATTCCGAGATATAACCATTTAAACAGAAAATGACGTTTTCGTGTCTAACAAAAGAGGGGAATGATTTTATCCAATCTTTCAGGTAGAAAAAGTTAGATAATTTTATGCTCTTTCAAATTTTAGCCTTTTCGCTGGATCGATGATATTATTTCTAATGTACCAAAAAAACGAAAAACCAAAAAATCAAAAAATTTAAAAACACTTTAAAAACTAAAAAACATCAAATTACAAAAATAAATATTTTTGAGCTACCTCCCTTTAATAATGGAAATGTGTTTATGTTTCGTACAATTAAAATGTAAAAGATATTATGAAAATATTTACATTTCATAAAATTTTTAATTATTTTATACAAGATGAGATGCGTCGTATATTTATATTACGCGCCATTGCAGTTTTATGGATGTCCTGTAGTCTTTAGTCATATACTAGCATCTTTCTAATGGGATTGATATTAAGTTTATGTATTTTTGCATGAATACGTGTTGGTGCGGAGATTTAATATATCGTAAGCGTTTCATATGTAATATTTCAGTAACGATCACTAAGGTGCAACTTCCAAACTTATAAATATATTCTTGCTTACATCGCGTTGTCTATATGTATAACCATGCTTTTATAGTGTTATAAGTTACAAAATATTCAAAATGTATTCAAATACTCATTAGCACTTCATGTAAATACAACAAATTCTGCAATCAATAAATAAATTAATATAACTTGTATACTTAATGAAATTTGATAACGAAATACACTAACAATAAGCTTCTATAATTAATTATATTTTTCTACGTTTTCATCAATATTTAATCAAATATAAGAGGGGTGTAAGTAATGTGGCCACCTTGAGGGATTTTCGATTCCTAGTAGATATATATCGGGTTTTAGGGCTTCGGAAACTATTGAGACATGTTATTTGAACCTTTAACATAGAAAAACATAGTCACATAGACAACTCTCATTGTTGAAGCTCATTTTTCATCATAATTTGGCTCCTAAAACAAGATAGAAAAGGTTTGGAAATCCGAGCATTCAAATTTCTTTTGCGATTTCAGGACCCAAAAAAGTGCATTTTTTGTGATTTTGTCATATACTATAGCAATTGCGGCGACTAAAAATAACGACTACAGTGAGATCGCGTGTAGATGGCCACATTACCTTCATAGCCATATTACATTCACTCATCTTATATCGATAAAATAAATTTAATTCTGCTATTATAAGCATTATCCTGTCCAAATAATTGTTGATCGAGACGTTTTATCGAATATGAATACTTTATGATTCATCATTCCGCAGTATAAAACAAAAGCAAATAAGTCCGTCGTTGGAACACTGTCAAGTACTGGTGCATTTATCCCGCGCGGCTAACACAGAAAGAGCGAGAGAGAGAGAGAGAGAAACTCGGCAAGCGCCAGTGGACGACTACGACGACACTGTATATATACTATCGCCGTGCGATCTTACACCGAACGCGGAAGATTTATTGATTTTGGCGGCCTTTAAGGGCCTTCTCGCGCGACTCTATCTCTCTCTCTCTCTCTATTCCTCTGTGTCTTTCTCTGTCTTACTGCAGGCTGAGTAAGCTTGAAACTGGGATACGGCCTGCAATCCCAGATCTGGCGAACTTTCGACTAGACATTGCCGCACTCCATGCTCTCTCTCTCTCTCTCTCTCTCTCTCTCTTTCTCTCTCGCTTCGTTAGCAGCTCGGTCGTTGGAGGTCATAAAGGTTATGTTTTTCGCATTTTAATGGCCGTTTTCCAAAATCATTAGTCACTCGGTAACAGATTTGCAGCATTTGTCGTTACTAACGTTTAATTTTTGTTCGATATACGTGTTGAGTACATATTATATTCACCAGAAAACTAGATATTATGTACACTAAAGAATAAAAAGTATTTTATGAATATTTTTTCGTTTTATTATTTATTTTATTTACAAAACTTTTTACAAAAAAATTGATTTGCTAGAGAATAATATGGGCAATTTAATTAAAAATATATTATAAACATATTTCTTAAAATAATATATGTGTTATTTTTATTTATATCAAAACAAGCTTTCATGAGAAAATACATTTTTGAAAATAATGTCCATGCATTCTTGTAATATTTTCATTTTACTATTATTCAAGCAGAACGAGGAATAATTTTTTGGGCTGGAAATGTATTCAATATTGTTGACGCTATACCCGTAACATAACTTCCGGAAAACCCGCGGATGAGACTATTTTTAAAGATACGAGAACATGAAAAATTATCCAATCGGGTAGGGCTAAGGTGAAAACCAAAATTAATCCTAATGAAAAATAAATGGTAGAATGTGATAGTTCTCATAGATATGAACATTTTTACATTAATAATTAAAAAAGTGTTAAGGCTCGTTTTCATGGGACGTTGCTTTTCAGCATTCACCTCGAAAATTCTAATAGTGTCATGTGCGCGGCTGGCCAATCAGCGCGAACTTCTACTTCCAACCAATCGCGTGCGTGCTAGAGAGCGATAGCTTAAATTTTATGTATTAAAACTAGAGCTTAAATATCACAAGAATACAAAAGGAACAATTTAAGCCATAGATCTCATTCGTATCATTAAAATGTTAAATTAAATATTAATTCAAATATAAGTGAATAGCATAACTCAATGAATTTGCTATTAGCATCACTTTTGCGCAAGATAAATGTAAGTGTATTCAATATATCAAAAAAATATTTTAAACATCTGGAATTTTTTAAGAAAAAAAAATCCAGATCAAAAAAATATTTAAAAATCTGAAATTTTTTTTTTCTATTAGAATTTTTGGGGTGAATGCTAAAAAGCAACGTCCCGTGAAAATGAGCCTTAACACTTTAGAAAAAAGTCAATTTGTTTAGTTTTAAAATAAAAAAATGTAAACTTTTTATTCTTAATACAGCATTTTCGAAGTTTTAATGCATAAATAGTTTACCTAGGAGCTTTTGAGGTTAAAATACAAGTTTAGTAGGTACGCTGATAGAGATTTGGAGGTTAGAATAAGAATTCGATAGCTAAAAACCTTACATATACGTATTTATATACAGTTTCTGAGCTTATTTATGTGTGCAAATAAATTATAGAATAAGTTGGCGGTCTAAAATGGTTAGGTTAGCTAGAAATTATGATAAAAATTGTTGAAAAAGTGTTTTTAAATCATTTAAGAGCATGTTTGGGAAAACATGGAATAAATGGTATTTTAGGGTTTATTGATTTTTTTTACTTGTTCCGGCTAGTTTTTGGAAGTTAAAATTTTTTTTGAGATAGAATGATAAAAAAGGAACAAAAAAATTTTTTTTCAAAGTGGTGCCCCCCCCCCCAATTTTTATTGTGGGAATTTTTAAGAAAATTAAAGTATTTTTTACGGCTTAGGTTTTGAGGTTAGGGTTGTCAAAAAATTTTGTTCGCATTCTTTGGAAAAAACACGCTTCCTTGAAGTTTTTCAAAGCATTTTATTGAAAAATGGATGAGTGAAAATTAAAAGAATAAAAAAAATGCTTTAGGACATATCTCCGAAGAGGGGAGGAGTAGGGGGCTAAAATTTTGGGTGAAAGTATATTTCTATACTACAAACATAATGCAATAACTCCGATAGTTCAGCTCTGCGGGGGCAATTGCACTGTGATTACCCGGCTAGAGCCTTTGAACTTGATTCAGTAGTGTCTGCTGAGTATACATACAAAATTTCAAAGCATTCTATGCCATTTTGAGTGGGAAATAGCGATATATATTTGAAAAATGATTCATTTTCAGCAAAAAAGATTTGCACTAATAATCGTTTACCCTGAAAATTATAACTGGAGAATTTAACTATAACAATGCACTTTTTCACCACACTGCGCGTAAAGTGCTGACTGTACGCCCTCTCAGCAGGCCGTACAGTACCGCATGGACTGCCTAGGGAATAAAGTGACTTGCGCATGCGCGATGCGCCTTTTTCCGCTCTCGACTGCGTCTCGAGCGGTAAAACAGCGCGTCGCGCGTACACAAGTCACTTTACTTCTAGGCAGAGCATGGGGTACTGTACGGCCTGCTGAGATGCGTACAGTCATTTCTTTACGGGGGTGTGGTGAAAAGTAGTATACGCACCTCTGGAGTACAGTAGGCAAGCATGCACTGTGTGAAATGCCGACCTCGCTTTGCTCGGTCGGCAACGTCACACAGTGCGTACATTGCCCACTTTACTCCCTTGATGCATAATGTACTATTTATTTTTCATTAGGATTGATTTTGGGTTTCACCTTAGCCCCACCCGCTTTGACAATACTTTTACAGGTTTTCGTGCGATCGGCGAGTTATCCGATCCGGATCCTTAATTGTTACACTAGAAAGTCCGTATGTAAAATTTTACATATTTTGGAGGAAATGTAACAATCTTGTTTATGAATAGAAAGTATATGAATAGTATATAAAAAGTATATAAAAGTATATAAAAAGTATATAAAAGTATATGAAAAGTATATAAAGAGTATATAAAAGTATATAAAGAGTATATAAAAGTATATAAAAGTATAAACGTAATATCTACTTTTTCTTGAAAATGTAAAAATATGCAATAGTATGTTGACAACAACAAAATAAATTAAAGGGGTAATTTACTATAAAATAGATTATAATATTTATCATTTTTTTATGTGTTTTGTAAATACGTTTTATGAGTCATAAAATGTATTTACAAAACACCTGACAATGTTTTACGCGCCACATAAAGAAATATTTTGCAGCGCTTATGAATTTTTCTTGCATTGTACTCACTATAACGAACTTTAGTTTATTATGCCATATTTCATGCAGAATTCCCATCCCTTACAGTAGATTTCGAGGGTTACTCTTTTGTGTTCAAAGTACTTTAATTGTCGGTTTTCCTAAAACTTCAAACAAAAAAGTCGAGAACGAATAGCATACACTATGAGCATACAATGAAAAAAAATTATTGGAGAAAGTTCCATACTTCTTTATTCTTTACTATCGTGTTGTACTATCACATAAATCTTCCTTTACTGCGGCAGTGAAATTCCACTGCAATAAGAGAAAACTGAATAAAAAATTTTGTTTTTTGACCAATATATGAAGTTTTTATTACTATATAATAATTATAAAAATTAAAAAATTTTACATTAAAAATAATATATGCATAATAATAATATTTGCAATAAACATTACAATCGAACCACTACTAACTTGACTTTCGTCGTATTCAAATGTATCTCAAGCTTGCAGTTAGTGAACATGCAGTTCAGAGTGCCAATATCTATCAGATCGTCTCATGAATGATAGAAATGTACGGCTAAATTAGATCCTGCGCATGTTAACCTCCTTCTATAGAGAGGTGAACATCGACGCAGCTCCAAAACCACCATCTTCAACGTAATGATATTTGACAAAAGTGATTGGGAATCGATCTACCCTATCAGTTCGCAAATAGAAAATTGGTAGCATACTGAATTAACCACGAGCTTTGAAATGTTTAATAACTTATGTAGAAAATTGGATAAGATTATTTTTACTTTAGAGTAAAACTCGAAGAACTGTTATTTCAAACACTGTAAAATCCCGAAAATTGTTGCTGGCTGTATTCCAGATCATATGAACAATTATGGAAAGACAAATTATGAAAAAATTCATGTAGGATTATTTTGAAGATTAAAATTTATTAATACATCTACCATGATTGTATAATAGGCATTTTCATAATTCCATATTCCATTATTTTCTGACGAGACCCGTTAAAACCAGAGCAAAACAAATCTTATTTCATCAAGCACTGAGACGAGATTAGGCTTCTAATACTGGTTAGACCGTTCGATCTCGAACTTTAAGTATTGTTCTAATAAAAAGTACTTGTAAAATCTTATCAATTAATTTAGAAGAAAAAGGTAAATCTTTTGATTCCCAGTGTCACCAGCTTATATATTAAATATAACATTTATCAGTATGAATCAAATTATTTGTTACTTGCTAAGAGTTAAATAACATGATCTAATCAATTTTCAACAAAAACGATATGCGCACATGGAGACAAAAATTTAACTATTATAGCATGGAAACTTGGTCCAAAGTAAAAGCATACCAACTTTTCTTCCCATTTTATTATACAAAATTCTTGCTTAATATATATCGAGAAAATATATACACATATATTATATATTTATATATTATAATTATAATATATTATTATTATAATACATTATAGTATTACTATAATATATTATATTATTATTATTATTATTATATTATGTTTATCTCATATCGAGAAAAGATGACCGTGGTGAAATTATAATATGACAGAGTCTTATCCTTTAAATACATGAAAGATACATAATCAAACAGCAAGGGGATGTCATGTTTTTCTTACTTGGATCATGTTTTTTCATCGCATGAAAGATCTAGCGCTTTAATATCGTGCAGTATGTTGTACTGTAACAGGTAGATTTTGTGGTTGTTTGATATTACTTTGAAGAAAATGTGTTTACAAAAATACAATATTAATAAATTTCTGATTTGATACAAAAGCAAAAATGGTAATCAAAGAGCTAAAATAAGTACATTACCTATTGTACACTTAACGGTGCAAATCACTTGAATACGGCTAGGAGCTTTACTATGTATTAACTAATATTACAAAAGATTTATATATTTGTTTTTACCGTTCATTGTACGTTAATTTTCTGAGTAATATGTAGGTATTAATTTAATAATCATCTTTCTCTCCTTCATATTAAAAAAGCAAGTGCTTAAGATCATCACTCAAAGCTTCATATAATTCCCTAACACAATAAAGCCAATTCCTCTTCCTCCATCGTCGTAAAACCACGCCAAAGGTGTGCACGCACGACGGAGCGTCACACCTCACCCCTTTCACTCGCGTACCGTATAATATTCCTTAGTCTCCGTAGTTCAACGCGCCGAGGAGCGTAAAATCGTCGCCACCGTATAAGAGAAAGATCCCAAAAGCTATACCGGGTAGGCTTACGAATCTAACGGATCATGAATCTCTCCCTCCGTGTATATATACATACATATAACGTCTGCTTTACTCTTAGACCGCGAAATCCCGAGCGCAGTAGCGAAGCCCCGGATTAGGAAATCACCTCCCCCCTCTTGGATTTGCTCGCAGAGAGCCGAAGTATATATGTACGCGTGAAGGGAAAAAGAGGCTATATAAGACGATCGATGGTAATTATTTTTTTCTTTTCATCTTCCTACTTTTCTCTTTCTTATAGCTCGTGCGCGCGCTCGCGTCAATTATCGAGCGCGCTCGCGAGTCGATCGGATTATTTCGAGTGATTGAGCGGCGGCAGCAGCGGGGGCGATTAGTTAGAGGCTGAGAGTCTAAGTGAAAATTAATCGTCGTAGGAGCCGAGGTTCGAGAAATGCAACGGTGAATAAAGGAGATAAACTTGGGCTACTGCTGCTGGTGGGACTTCTTGTTGTTCTTGTTGCGCCGATGTTTTGCGCGTTGCAGGTGAATAACGATGGGAATTCGTTAGGAAGGTATTTTTAGAACGGGCGTGTTTTATCGTTAAAGGATGGTTTTTGCGAAATTTGCTTACCTCAGCGCAGGGGTAATAAAAAATCTAATTGAAGTTGGAAGTGTAAATTTGGTCGTAAAAATATAAGGTAATTTGGTTTAAAGTTTACCTTCTATAAAAGTGAAATATTGCTTATTAAAGTCGTTTCTTCTTCTGGTGCAATTAGAATTTATTCCACTGCGCCTTCTTCTTATGAGTAATAAAATCATAGGATATATGTTATTATTAAAAAATGAACGCTGCAGATGCTGCATAATTCTATCGAGCCTTTCTGAGTATATTCAGTAGAAACAGGTGGTTGTAGTGCGGTAAGTGTATGTTTATACCTTCTTTTGATATATTTCTTTAAAACGTATTAGAAAAATGTTTAAACTACAAAATTTATCTTTACTAATTACATTAGGATTATTTTTTAATTTTCGCCAATAAATATAATGATGAAAGCTAGAAGTACAAATGGTACAATATCAATCTAGATTTCATTAAGAGGTTATTCTAGTTCAAAAGTTGATTTTTGTTAGCTTATTGTATGGACCTTGTAATCAAAACCAAATTTATTGTTATCAATCAAAATATCAGCCTTTTTTCTATATTTTCATTATATTTTAAGAGAAAATAAAATATGATATCTATCATTGATTTGTTCTGCGTATTTGAAACAAAAAATTCAAAATTATTAAATAATATAAGTTTAACTATAGCAGTTGCCAGATTGAAAGAGAATTATTAAAGTTTTTTAAAATTTCAGCACTTTGAAAATTAGGTGCTAATTTACGAAATTATGTGGTTAATTTCAACACTTTCAATTTTCTTACCATTTTATAGAAAATAGTACTCTATTAATTAATATACTAGCAATAGGGGCCTCGATCCTATCATCGCTCATATAGTTAGAAATATTTTTGGTTTAAAGTACGTGTGTTAGTGTATAAATAAACAAGCTCTCTCGTACTAATTAAGAATCATCTTGAATTTTATTATTTTTAAGCTAATCAGCCCAAGTCATGAATATAATAATTTTTCATGTAAATAGTTTCGGAGTACTCTACTACAATCAAATTCCGCACAAATTCAATTTAAAAAATGCACAGTTACTCTTGAAATGTTACTGAATATGTAGGAAAACAGATGATGCCAACAACTGTTATTGATTCTTGAGAAACTATCAAATAAAGAATACGCCTATCACACTAGAATCCCCTTAAGTACTGCAAACAGTGTACATCTCCACAAATCATTCCAATTTCACCTTCAAAAAATAATTGCCACAATTAACGGTTCACTGATTTCAGTAAGCTCTTATTTGTCCGCGATTCCCAAAATCGATCGCTATCTAAAATACCCAATCATTCGTTTCCTTTCTCTCGTTCGCATTCCACCGGTTGCAGGTGTATTCTCGTTAGTCGCGATCCCTCGTCGAATTCGAATGCAGCCCCGCTTGTTTACCGTTGTACACCGACGGAAAATTCGGTTACGCGCTACTGCTGCCGCTCGACGTCATAAGTTAAGAAGAAGGCGCGCGCGCGGGCAGCGTCGGAAAGTTAAGACGGGGGCTCCTTAATTTGCTCGATTAACTAGGTCTCGTATAAAGTACCGAAGCTGGAGGACGAGTGGGGGTATATAGTCCTCGCGAGAGCCACGACGTCGTCGACCTCATCTTCACGTTCACCCTTTCACGACTATGGCTATTCGTCTGCTCCCTCTCGGGCTGCTTCTGCTTCATGGCTTCCTTTTTACTCCCAGCGCGGCTATTTTCTCGCTGTAGCGCTTTTATTATGCTTGGCGAGTTACTTTTATTAATCGTAAGATCGAGGAGTATAACGGTAAGGTGAGTATTTGTGTGTAGGAAATATTTTGTTTTTGTTTTCATTTATAAATTGTGTGAATCATGATAAAGCTATATAGGGTCTTGTTAAACCGTTAAATAGATTCTACAGACCAAATACAAATAGATAATGAAGATAACAATAAACATTGAAAACGTACTTCTTCACATGCACACTGTGAGTCAACGAATTAGCATGTTTTACGAATTAAAATAATAATTTTTTGTTATAAAAGTGATTTACAATGCTTGAGAATGAAATTCAACACGATAATTGAACCTACATTAAAAACAAAAATGAAACCCTCCTTGGGGCCCTCGCTTGATACGGTCCCCACCGCTGAAGCCATCTTAACTCAAACTAAAATAACACAATTTTCATACAGAGGATGTATTATGCTTGGAATATATTCAAAACGCAAAATTATAAAAAATTATTCTTTTCCCTAGTATTTCAATATAGAAAGAAAAAATTATTACATTACAAAAGCAACGATCCCATGCAAGAAGATTCTAAAGGCCCAATATTGGGCGAGTACTTTTTACCAGATGTTCAGTACTATCAAATATTAATGTGTGCAATTTAATATAAAAACTCAATATTATATGTCTAATGGTAAAAATGTTTCATCACGAAAGAGTTGCTGCATAAATTTTCCTTTTTATAATTCATTGGTTGAAAGCTTTTTCCTAAACATATAAACCTAAATTTGTTTGAATTATAATTAACATTTAAATACATTTATATTCGCAGTTACAAAAGAATTTAAAGCCGTTTTACCCTTTCAAAGTGACTAAAAAGAAACAAGTATAAATTTATTCAAGAGAAAAAAAGAAGTTGAATAATGCATGGCCTTGCTTCATGATTTAATTATTTCATAAGCGAGTGCGCGCGCGCGTACATTAGAAATTACTGTATTAACTGTAGCAGTGATTGTTTTTACATTTGTGAAAGATTCTGTGTACTTCGAGTAGGTAGAGCGTAATTTCAGTAAGTGCAGTAATTATCGAACGCACTTTAGTAGAAGCACATTCAAAAGCTCTTTATCTTTCGCCGTGAAAAATACGAGAAAGGCGAGTAAAATACGAAACTGTTTGAATGGAGAATGTCAGTGTTGTTCTGCTCTGTTTTACTTGTGAAACGAGATCTACCGCTTACACAGACTGACACAAATTTACTTCTGGAATTTATGTTAGTCATCACCTATTATATGGGCGATTTTCATAAAAGTGTTAGTTTTGACTGGTACTTTCATAAATGCTATTACGAAACAAAATAATTATAATCACTTTAGTCTCTCTTATAGGTCTAATATACCCAATGTCAGCTGCATAGTACACTTTTATTGTAAAATTCTAGTGTGGTTGAGATATATACCTTTAAGTAAGATTAAAGTCATATAAAAATTGTGATTTTCAAAATATACGTAAATGTGAACATTTTGTACTCAATTGTAATATTATTAGTTAGTTAGAATAAATGTATTTCTGTTCTCTTTCTAAAACATTATAAGTTTAGAACAATAATCATAAGTACATATAGGTATCAGATTTATTTAATAATAAAGAAAAAAGATATAGAATTTCGCTTGAATGTAAATTTAAATTTCTACATTTTGTAATATAACTATATATAAACAGCCATACTTGATCCTTTGGTTTCTAATTTAGCTTTTCATTATATAAAAATACAACTTCTCTAAAAATCTATTAATTCCATAGTATTGTAGATATAAAAGAAGTACACAAAAATTAAATGAAGTACTATATTATAACGATATATTTTTAGATTGTTTTGTAAATTTTGTTGCTGGATTTTTAATTTTTATAAAAAGTAATTAGTGATACTCTACTTTTTGATAACATACATTTTGATACAGAACAGTATAAATTAATAATATTGTTCAACTCTTGAATCGGTTTTGTTTTTGGAATTTTTACACATATAACCTCTCAAAGAGATTTATAAAATAATAAAATAATAAAAGAATAATTAATAGTAAATTTCGAAACGGGTGTATTTCGACACAGAAGTAGATTATTTACCTCAAGTGACTTTTCACTTTCGCTTCGCTCGAGCGAAAAACGTCACATGAGGTAAATAATCTACTTACGCACTAGTCTCGAAACGTATTTTATACTACGACCGCCGAAAAATAATATCAAAGTTGTGATTTTGAGGTTAGAGTGGTATACATTTTAATTATAACAATAAGTAAAAAATAATTAAATTTTTCTGATAATAATAACAAATACAGGGTTTAATAATTATTAAGTTTTCGTTAAAACGTCGGTTTTTACTGTTTCGCGTCGAACAGTATATTACGTGCACGCATGCTGACGAAAGCACACAGAAAAAATCCCGGAGAAATTTCATTAGTGCTCAGGGATTTCCTCGCTATAAAGCAGCAAAAAAAAAGCAGCGTCGCAGCACTAACGGCATAGTATCGCGAGAAAATCGTCGCGCCCTCGACGCGGATAACTTCGCGTATACTCTCACTGTACGCATATACATACATACAAACAGAGTGTGCGAGAGAGAGGGTGTGTGAGAGGGTTGCTGCAGCACACGACTAAACCACTTAATGCCGCGTCCATTCGAGCGACTCTGTAACGCTTCCTTTATCTCCGTTTCTAATTTTCTCGGCGATTCGAGCTCGCAGCGCACTTTTCGAGCCATTTTTCCGCCGAGCATTTCCACGATTACGTAACTTCGGAGCAGAAACCTGCAACCTCTCAGCTGACTCTGTGCACTTCCGTTCCGCTTAACTTCCGTAGTCGCCTTTGTCAGGGTCGAGTTACAGGTATACAGGCTTCTTTTGACAAGCTTTTATGAAGTGTTGGCTGCGTTTTTCAAAAAATGTCCTCTTTTTAAGTTTGAAGTATAGTTGAAAATGATTGTTAAATCAAGAACAGATACTTTTTAAAACGTAATTTTAGTTTTAGGCATCAATAAGAAGGCAATGATTTTATTGTTTAGTTGAAGAAAAGTAAACTATATAAAGCATCCATGAATTAATACCTAATATATTTTTATCATAACATGTGTATAAATTCACTGATTTTCTTTAGCAATTGCTTACTGTTAATTTGGCATAGAAATTATCTCTAATTCATTAAATTTTATGAAATTCCAGTATCTCTTTTCCTATAATCTATAGAAAAAAATATTAAATTATTTTCAAGAAAAGGCTTTTTTCACATTTAAATTTGATTTTCTTTTTGTCTTAAAAACGAAAAAAAAATGTAAATAAAAATAAAAAAAATAGGAAAAAAGAAAAAAAAAGAAAATTACAAAATAAAAAAGAAACATGTAATTACGTGTGAATCATGGGGCCGTAACCAGATGCAACCTTTTTGTTCTATATTATGAAAAATAAACTCAATAAAAAGTTACACTTCCAATACGATTCGATGATTTTTATCACAACCACGCCATACGATTCTGCATCATAAACTTTACCGTCGATTCCCCCCTTACAACATTTACCGAGTGCTCGCACATTCATCTTTCAAAACAGTACTGAAAGGAAAGTAGAAGCGAGAGAAAATCGCGAGAGACGCGCTGCCATTTGAATTTTCAATAAAAAAGGAAAACAATTCCACAGAACCTAGAGCTTCTCGCGCCAGGCCATTAAAGGAACAACGGCCGTGTAGGCGCATATGAGAATTACACTGCATAGTCCAGGGTCGCCCGGTCCCTCCTCCCTCCCCGCCGATGCACCACCATACATATATATATATACATACGCTGGGTACGCAGGAACGAGTTGTTATCGCAAGCTCGGGGGCTCTCCTTCTTTTCTTTGTCTTTCTTTTTACGTTTTAATGGCACACTGTAGCGGCAACTCACTCGGGGGAAAATAATAAAATTACAGCTGGGGAGGATACGCGATGCAACTATGATTGCAAAAAAAAAGAGCTCGCGCGCGCATCCATCACTAAAAATAAGGGATGAATAGTAGGTTAGTGTTTCTGAAATAAGTAAGTAGTACGTGGTATTATCAAAATAATGGTTTGTTGGAGAAAAATAGTTGTTCTGGAAAGATTTGATCGAAAGGAGCTAACTTTTTTGTCTCTACTGTGTACATATTCGACAATAATTTATTGCTTTCTGAAAGAGAAAGCTTTGTATTTGTTGTATCAATTGATACGTATGATAGTAATATTATTATTATTATTACAGTGGCCAGCCATTAATGGTTAGCAGTGATAATGCTTAAAAGACCGCAGCTCCTATGTCCGCTGTGAGCATTTTCGCATCATCACCGTATTTAAATAAATTACATATTTGAATAAATATGTTTTACGATTAATGTATTATAAGATTTCCATGTGCTGCAGATATAACAGAATGAAAGAATCATAAGAATGTAGACCGTGACTGACGGAAGAATTTAAAGAATAGTTCAATATATCCAAAATATACATATGAAAATGGCCGTGACTGGACTTACATCTGCACTCTTGCGATAAAAAATGGCTGAAAATCCAAGTGAGGTCCTTTTATAGGTATTTTAAAGAATAAATATATTTTACTTATAGAAAATACTTTTTGAAAAACCCTTTTCATAAAGTAAACACTTTTCTTTACCTCGTATTTCTCAGCTTAATGGACTGAACAGTTACCAAGCTTTTTCTTTGATACGGCAAAGCGTCAACAAAAATAAAAATTTTAAATATAGTTCTGTATATAGCAATTGCTACATAGCGCAAGAAAAAATAATATTAATCACTATGAACTTTGCAAATCGCTTGCTACCTATACTTTTATGTTCATACAAAATTAATACAAAAATCTCTACTCTTTACAATTATAAAATATACATACATAATAGAAATCACAATCACATTCCCGTGATTTACAAATGTTATTCAACAATAAATAATTCAAATATTTAAATTAGCTAATAGTTTCCTAATTATAGGTATGACTACATAGTAATAATTCGACAAATGGTATTATGCTCCGTTAAAACTGTTAATCGTATATCCATCTCAGCATTCTTGCATTCCTGATTAATACATCGATCACATACACTGTGTTATTTCCTCGGTAACCATTCTACATACTGATATTTATTACACCTACGTTGTAATGCGCTACAACAACAGCAGCAGACACTTCTTTGTTTTCTTGCCTTTCATACCACCGCCACCCCGTTCCAGTTGCATCCAATTACGCTCGTTACGATCTTTATGCATGAACATGCGCAACGACGCACGCGTCTTTTTTTGCCTCACGGCATTATAGCTCGTGATTAAAAGCGCCGCGTATCCATTACAATTTCATTAATACGCCGCGGCGCTGGTACGGGTAATAATATAATACCTCGTAGAGCCGTGGCCGACCTTTTGGCTTGCAGCTTTTCCTCATATATAAATGAATTAGGGAGTCATCCTGTAGGCATCACGACTCTGAAATTTTAATAACTGTATGGGGATGGTTGCGGCGTTTGTTTGTTTTACATTTAAGGGGATGTTGAATGGAGATCTGATTCCTTACTTACCAGCTTTTCATTTTTATAATTTTATTTTCACCTAGAGGAATTTTTGTCATACATAATGATTTGTGTAGACATGTGTACGCATATATATATATATTATAATTAAGGATGTAAAAGGGTGTCTAAATATGAAAATTGAAAAGAATTAAAATGAGTGTATATTTTTTCTAAAACAGCTTAAACGTTCAATTTTATGCTTTACTAGCTTTAAGGGGTCTACCTATTATCTCTGCCGAAAAAAGGCTACTTTTACGAATTTTTTCCGAGGATGCTAATAAAGTCATTGACATAAAACTTGTTAGGTTTAATAATTATACTCTTAAAATACATAAAAAAAAATTTATTTTTTTATTTTTACAGTTTAAGTATACAAAAAGTTCACATAAAAGGAACTCCTCTAAAAGTAGGTATGCGTATTCTGTTGATAAAATCTTTGAGATGGGCCATCTGTAATAAAAAAATCAAAAAGTTTTAGATTCAGTATGACTTTCCCTTCATGGCAAACCTTGGTTTTTAGTATATATGCAAGAATGACAAAATAGCGGATATTATTAAAAAAAAGTGACTTTCTTTTACTATTTTTTGCAAAACAAAAGTGAAATTTGGAAATTTGTGCATAATTGAGGTTTGTCATATAGGTATAGGTGTAAAGAATATACCATTAAAATTTCATAAGGATCGATTAAGTAGTTTCGGAAATTTTATCAACAACAGGTGTAAAAACGTTGCTTCAAAAAAACGCTTTTGAAACTTTTTTATGAAAATTCGTAAACAAATCTTACTTACGTCTAATCAACGATGCCTACGCCATACAACATCCCTTCTGTAATTTCAAAATTGATACATATACTTTCAAAAATGAAAATAAAATTGATTTTTTCAAATTGTGAAGTAGGTAGACCCCTTAATTGGTACTCTGTCCATGTTGACAAAATTTAAAACTTTTTGTAAATTTTATACAAATGATTTTAAAACTTCCTTGTTGTGTAAATAATATAATTAAACAAAAAATTGAACAATTGAGTTGTTTTTAGAAAAATTGTACAATTATTAACATTTTTCAAATTTTTATATTTAGACAACCTTTTACACCCTTAACATATTTTTGAAAATAGAGCTAAATGAAATTTGTTATGTAAATTTTGCGATGCGCTATTTATTTTTTTTTTTTTATCAATTTTTGGATTTTGTGATTTTATTTTGTCTTATTTATTATATATCAAAGAGAATATCATTGATTCTATGTAATTGCAGTTGAAAGAGCTTTTAATTTCCTTTGATTTTCTTCCCGGAATTTTAAATTAACTCTTATCGTTCTCTCTATGCAGGAAACGTAACTTTTCCGGTATTAAACAATTATTTTGTTAAAGTTTTAATAGTTACAATTTGTAATTCAAACGGATTGCGAACTAATTATAATTCAATTCATATACATGGGTTTTGTCCCAAGTCTACCTCCTTGATTCATCAGTTAAAGCTAGCTAGATAGACTCAGTCTTAGATGCTGATAATTAAGCAGATAATATAAAGTTTACATATAACTGTGTAAATCCATCCAACGTCGAATCTACCAAAAAATATAAGGAAAAAGAAGGGATAAATCAGCTTACAAATACGTACGCAATGTTTTTTTAGTAACGACACACATATGATCGACGTTAATTACGAAGATTATAGTATTACAGGTTTTAAAAAATCATTTAGTTTTTATGCGGCAAAATATTGGTATAAATAGTAAAAAAAATATTCCAATACTTCACAAAATTAAAATATTTATTGATATAATTTTAAATATAATATTATCTGTGATAACATAAAACAAAATTATGAAAGCCGAAAAACAGTAAGGTTTTTAGCAGTCTTTTAACAATTTTAATGCTTTAATGTAATGCATTTCTTTTATAATTCAACTTTGGTTATCAATACATAACATAATAGAAGTATAAAATACGAGTATATCTATGTCTCATTTTCACTACTTTCTGATTTATTTGTCATTTATGCCTCAAATATCAAAGTCAACTCTTAACTCAAAATATTTATTTCAATCTGCTGTAAAATACACATGAGTAGCAGTAGAAATTTACAAAGATAATATTATTACCTACTTACAGTGCAAAGGATAATGTCCATGGTACGCCTATGTTGACCCTAGGTAAAACATTGATGAGAGACCTATAAAACTAATATGAGCATAAAGGATTTATAAAATCTTAAACATTTAAACAAATATTTCCGTCTTTATAATGTGAAAAACATAAAAAATAATTCATTCTCTTAATTTTTACTACTTAATGACTGATAAAATCTTGATTTTCTCATTTATTTTATCGAAATTGATCCTCTTTTTATAAACATGTACAATTTTCACGATTTTTCGCCTTCAAAACTGGGCCTTGTATGAATTTCTGTTTTTTTTTTTATATAAGAAAATATTATTAATAGATAAAATGCCAAATATTGGCATCGGTTGTCAAAATTCAGATTTTACTTACATCTTTTATGAAGTATAAAATAAAAAAGTATTTTTCATATCGACTATAATGTTGGAAAAAAGGTACAAATGAAATTAGAATTTCTTAGCATAAAATGTAAATTAGTATAGTATAAGTAACTACTGTATAACATTTTTAAATATAATTAATTTTCATTGATATTTTCCGTGATACAATAATTTTAAATAGGTATTGCTGAATTTTGAATAGTTAATGAAGTATAATGCACAGTCCCACTTCTCTTAAATGGATAATATCTGAATGAAAAGTAATGGTCCTATATTCTTATTACATTAAACGTCTGGAATGAATGAAAACGGCTTTTGCCTCTTTGAATATGTATGTTTGCATTTTATAGTCATATCATAGAAATATGCTAGTAGGTAATATTCAATATTCATTTTAATTTTTATAAATTTTATTTTATTAAATATTTTATGTTGAATGTCATATATTTTACTCAATTATTTGAACTTACAGTTAAATTTCATTAAAATTTACGCAACAAACTAATATATAAATATAAATAACTAATGCAATTTTTACAAAAAAAGAGAACAATAAATCAAAACATACAAAAAGTAATATATTTTACAAGACTAATCCTATAATAATCAAAATAAGCATTTTCTTGATAAAAGGTCGGATAAAATCTTCTTAAATGTATTATTAAAGTATTTTACATTATTCATAAATTCAAAGACTTGCTATCTCCGTTCTTGCTGAATTGAACTAAAAGTATAAGCGCCTTGTACGTATGAATTTCACATAATTTTATGGAATCCGCTTTCAAAGCTGCGGTCGCTCGATATCCAACAAAAGAAGTCGTCAAAATTAATTATATTTAATTTTCGTCCTTTAAAATGTCTTTCTCGTTTGTCCTGCTTCTAATCCACTTCTCGAATCTGTAAGCTTTCGTCTATACCGAGTTTAACTCTTCCTTAAATTTCCTACAGTTTGGTCTACTAGAAATAGAACTCTCACATACACCTACACACATATATATTAGTCATTTATCTAAAAATGGAAGGTTTATATATCCCGCGACATCAATCTAAAAACAAGTAGTTGCTGATTGTAATTTTTTTAAACTATTAGAAATACATTTTTTTCTGTGTTACATAAAAACTTATATTAGAAAATTAATATTAATATATAATAAATATATGAATTACGGGTGCTAATTATAGCTACAGTGGTCATTACCGTAACCAAATTGGCGACAGGTTACGGTAATAACATTTCAGCTTTATTTAATGCCCATTCAGTTGTAAATAAACTTTTATTACAAGTCTCTTTGGTGAAAGTAAAGGAAATAACTATTTTTAATAGCTTAAAAGGTTTTTAAACAGCAGCTACCTGCTTTCAGCTTTTTTAGTATCAACAACACGTGAAAATTGTAAACTTCCATTTTTAGGTATATGATTTCTATAGGTACAAACATATACATACGCTTACAGATGCATATTCACATACACACACATAATATATATATATATATATACACACATATACACATAAACACACACATATACAAACCCATAGATATACATAGACTCATACGCGAGTTCGTTACGATGACGACGAGATGATGAAATTCGCTTAGAAAACCGACGAGAGAGAAGCAGCAACTGATGTGTCAGTAGTAACAGTCGGATTATGCGAGACTTCCATAAATTCCATGCTGCTGGCGCTGCTGCTACAGACAACGACGATTCCGAGGTCCGAAAATTCGTCACGGACGAATCGCAGGAGAGCTCATAGTCATCCCGGCTTTAATGTCTACGTGCGTCCCGGTCTCATAGTGCTAATTTGCGAGCAGCCGAGGTGACGCATAGCATGTTGAAACGACGAGATGTTTATTGGTCTGTAAGGTTTGCAAAGATTTTGATAAATCGTTATTTTTCGTGTCGCAATGAATTAAGATGAGAACGTTTGCTTGAGAAAATTATTATGTTGGGTTGTTTCTATATTGATACTTATATCGTTGATGTAAGTTTATTGAAAAATATTGAATTTTATATTACTGACCACATGTCAAATATTACAAAAATCTGTACCCCCCTGCAGTTTAACCCGAGTCAGATTTGGGGTAAAATATGTTATTTTAGCTTACGCTTTCAAGATATATATAAGAGCAATCACGCTAGGAACAGTTCCAGCCCCGTTAAACTCGATTTATACTAAGTATCCAAAAATTCATTAAACCGTAGAGGGGTTAAATCTTGAACAGTCTTAAAAGTCTATTTAACTCTTTTATAGTCTCGAAATTGTTCTAAAAATATAACTTTGTTTTATGAACTTTTTTAAGTAGTTAATAACTTGATTAACCCTCCTGCGTAGAAGTTTATTTTCGCATAATTATATGGATTTGATCGAATGTATGTTAGTCTGCAACCATACCTTCTACGAACTTTCGTAACCCACTTAATTGAATCTATACTATTTAGGTTTAATTTGAGATGTTGTAGATATCTTTGCGATATAATTATTCAATTTTGTGATGTAAAATATATAAAGAAAATTACATGCATTTTGAACAAGAATAATCGGCTTTTTGTGTAGGGCGGTTTAGAATATATAAGTATTAACGTTTTTTTACATATATAAATGTCTAATAAGCCAGATATTACAAAACTAGTCTGAAACAGGAGGAAATGAAAACAACTTTTCAATCTATTTGAGTATGTAATATCTGTCTCGTGAAGTACAGATACAAACTTTGTACAAAACTTTTCAATATGATGCATTTCGAAAGTCAAAAATACTGAGAAAATGACTTATTTTCATTTAATTGATGATAAAAAGTAGAAAAATATTAAGAAATTAAAATAAAGTTTGTTGAATACGCAGACTAACAGTTTGAATTGATTGGTCAAGTAGTTTTAATATCACGTTCGCCGTATAAAAAAGTCGTTTCGAAAAGAACACGTTCAAAGTTATGAGTCTCGAACTTTTGTATATAAAAGTTACTAACACTCAATCAGCTATGTCTAGACTGCGAACGGAAGGCCTTCAGATTACTTGTATCTTTCCTGTTTACGCACATCTCAATCTCTTCAAGAAAAATTGATTTTTTGAAACCCAGAAAATAGAATATCCTCTAAAATATATTCTCCGTCCGCTACCTTTTGTCAAGGCCTTTATATTTTAAAGTACTCATTTTTTAAAAATCTAAAAATATTCAAAGCTTATAATCAACCCCTCAACTACATTATCCAATTGTTTTTAAACATAATTTAATTTTTTTTCTCCTCTTTTTATCTCGCATAAATTGGAGTGCGAAATTTCGACTGGGTCAAAAAAGACCCAGGTAGCGGACGGAGGCTTAAATGTAAAAAGTTAAATGAACTTATGTAAAATGAAAATTAACTGTATGAGCAGTATTTTAGTTAATTGTCCTCTTTACATATTATATTGCTATTATATAACATTTTTATTTATTATAAACATGGCTGAATGTATATTCACATTAACGTACATTGTTATTAGTTTATGTAGAATCTCAGGGCCAAAAATCTATTATCATAAATTATATGGGGCTTCGGGTAATATCTTGTTTTATAATTTTATGAAGGACAGGTAATAAAATTATAAATTTTATTGCTATAATGCTATAAAGTTTCCGCATATTTAATGAACAAATATTTTAATGCAAAAATAATTTATCGCATCATGCTCCTTACCATTAATGAACCATATTCGCATAAAATTTATATCCATGAAAACCTTGCAGGATCAAGAATTATAACATAACACACTTATTACAAATTATACATATCCAATTAACAGTGAATACATGTAACTTGCCAAAAAAACAAATTTTTAATGATACCTATCTACATAATGAATACACCACTACAAGGTATAATACCAGGGAGCGTGTAAAATAAAAAACCAGTCTGATTAATAAAAAGAAGAAATGAAAAACGAATACACCATGAGAAATCTAATAAATCGCCTGATACTAAAATCAACCCAATTCGCGAAAATACCGCAGCATTACATCATCGTACAACATGCCACCTAACGCCGAGACGTTAAACTAAACAATCGACTCTAGGTAGCCTATATTCCGAAAAGCGCCGACATAAAACGAGACATAAGCCGCCCACACATACACATACACACATATAACGCGTCGCTTCGTTTGAACGCCTCTGTCATGCTAATGCGTCGTAACAAAAAGAGGGTCATCCACGTGCTTTTGAAGTGTAGCCGAAATAATACTCACCTCGGAGCTTCCGTTTTTGCTGGCCGCTGACTTTCACTTCCACTTCCGTCGCTTCGGGAAGAAGAAACACAGAGCTTAGACGCGAAATATACGTGGCGCGGTGGAGAGCTTTATTTCTGTCTAATTGACACGGACGCGCGCGACATTCTTCGGTGCGACCGGGCCCTTTAATTTCGTGTATATTATGTACGCCTTGTCGTTTTTGCCGTGGAGGGTAAAAAAGTTAGGGAGGCTGAAAAGCAAAATTATGAACTTTTTTGCTTTGACGTTGGTTGTTCTTTTGAGGGATGGAGATGCTGAAATTTCATCCAATTTAGCAATTTGGGGCAAATTATTGTGTCTAAGTTGAAGTTTGGAAGAAAATTTTAAGAAATTTTAGAAAAAGAATACGTAGCATAATCACGTATGCGCAATCTTGAAACTCAAAAGCTTATTTATTGTACAAGGACTTTTCAACGTATGCCAATACTTGTTTGCACATTTTGCTTTATTTCAACTAAACTAACGGTTCATGTGGACTGAAATTTTCTCCAAAACTACGTGTTTATGTTACAAACGTGTTTGCGCGTTGCAACTCTCATAAAGTTATATTTAATACTTTAATACATTCAAATTTTAGTAGCTTCTTCCCTTAAGGGGATATCGGAGCTGAAATCGTGTTTTTTCTTTTAGTGATTACTTTTGAAAAATAGAATGCACGAAAAAATCAAGAGCAGAGCGCCGTAGTGCTCTATATAATAAAACTTTTGCTTGCAAGATAAAGTTGATCTGATCAGTTATTTTTCTAATTAATTGGAAATACGATAGGGTGTTTACGCATTGAAACCTAACCTCAAAATTTCAATCGTACCAAACTTTTGATAATAACTTTTTATAATGTTATTTTACAGTAAGATTCGTAACAGACCGCTATAGTGCTTGCTATAGTGAACTGATCTGTACAAGATAAAATCAGTTGGACTTGTAGTTTTTACAAACAATTGGAATTACAAAATAGGTCGGACAGCAAAAAGGGGGGCGGGGCTCCGACATCCCCTTAAGTATTTTAGAGATTTTATATTTTATTTTTAAACAATTTTGTAGAGAGAGTTAAAAGATCTTTTGTTCTAAGATTGAAATAGATCATTCGACAAAGCACATCGATTGCTTTCGATTTGACGTTGAATGGAAGCTTTCACGGGTCAAGTGTTCTAATTTTCATCAGAAAGAAAGAGTGCTAAAAATGTAGGTCATTCACATCCAGAAGATGTAGAAGAGGCATGACCCGCAGGAGTATAAAAAGTACGAGTTTATATACCTATAATGAGCTATTTTATTCAATGGAACAATATAACAAAACTTTATGCTTTCAAATGAGTAGAAATTCAGTTTGCGACAACGTTAATAAGATTACTATCCATATTATATATATTGTAAGCTGCATATGATGGATACTGCATCATATTATTTATTCCTTTATTTATTTAATTATTATATATACGGGGAAATCCTTATGTTATTAAAGCTCTTTACAAGAAGTATTATTTTACATTCTTCCTTTAATACTAAATTAATGCATTAATTCTCTACTTAAAGATTTTAATTCTTTACGAAAGTGAATTGTCGAAACAATAATCAATCAGTAAAAAAGAATAAAATATTACTTTAAGCATAAAATAATATTATTAAAGCTTGCGCCGTTCTTCACAACATGTGTAGCTAATTTATATTACTTATATTAATTGCAAGAGTTTAAATTTTACTTTGCATTACAAGTCATAATATAGATTATTTCTAGAATTAAAAATATGTTAATCATAATTGAGAAAGTATTTAATCATGTGCAAATATTGCCCATGGTGCTTAAAAACGTCTACAGATCCTCCTTATACCCCAAACGTTTACACCCATTAAACAGATTTCCTCAGCCTCTTACACCCTCTCGCAATCCCCTGCAAAACAACTGCCAAACCCGCAACAAAGCCGTTATAGCCTTATAGCGAACCAGCCGCGCATTATTAAACCAAACTCATAGAGCGCGTCTCAAGCATCCCCAACCAAAAAAGCAGGAACCCAAAGTATCTCATCCAACCACCAATATATATATACGTACCATACCACACGACACTCCCCCTCTATCGCTCGCTACCTACAATAACACACTTCGCAGGATGTACAATCCCCCCGGCGCGGCGTTCGGCAACGTTTACCTTATCACGGTAATTAAATAAGCGCGACGCGGCACCCCTTCTTCCTCGCAAAATCCCGGCCGAGATAGACCGACTGTGTATAGGCACACAGGGAGAAAATCCGACCCACGTGCGTAAACCTCAGCGTAAACAGTCTCCCAGGACGTGGAGGGATGAGGCGAGTCAATCGCTGAGTACGCGAAGACGAGAAGAGTTGTGTGCTGGTCGAGTGTGTATGTGTTTGTTTAAGGAAGGAATGCTAGCGTAGCAAAAATTAACGAAGGATTCGGAGAGGTATCGCGGCGTTACAAGTAAATACGGAGCCGGCTGTACATAATGGGCGATTTAGATGAAATGGGTACCGATTATCTATGTGTTTTCTTTGATGCTTTCTAAAGTTTATAGAGTAAAAATCTTGCTGTGAATGCATCGAGTGGCTGACTTTTATATTCCTGAGAGGCATCGGCACCAATACATAAACAAAATATCTGCTACGCGTATTGTTGTGATTATATATGTCGTAAATCTTACATTACCTTAATAATCTTTTTATATTAGCATTGAAAGTATAATGGCCGAAGTAAAGCAGTATTGATACTTTTTTTTCTAAATAAACATATGCAGCGAATGGATTTTAAAACTAGTTATATTTGACAAAATTGTACTAAAATAGTAATAATTATTTTATTAGGTGTAAGACGAGATGAACTATGTTGATCAGGTTTCGATTGATTGATGCAGATTTTACTTATAAAACGAATTCTTTGTTTACTTTTTATGTTATTAAATAGCATAAGAACTTTCGATAATATATTAAAATACCATTCTAAAGAAGAATTATGAGTCAGGATATAATTACATAGGATAATCAAATTAATAAAGAATAACTACTACTTCGTTAATTATTAAACTGCAGATACGTTTATGTATCACGAAACGTAATTTTTGATAATTATACTTAGTTAAGTTTAATAAAAAGAAAAATTAATAGCTTCTTAAATATAATTACTTCATATATTTCTAATAAATAATGTTTTTCATATTGTAAAAATATCTTTTTTTTTCGAAAAATTATAATATGTTGTAACAAGTTAATAATATTTATAGCTCAGCTACAAAATCACAAGAGACTAAGCAGAAAATTCATTCTAATCTACGGAGACTGTCTTGCTTACTCATTTTTCATTTATTTTGTCCAAAACGCAGATTAAGTGAAATATACAGTACGAACTTCTAAACTACTGTTTTGTTAGGGAAAACTTTAATTCGTTATAAAATTAAAATGTTCTGGGGAATTGGCGATTTCCACAGTAATCAAGAAACATACAAAACTTTTGCTGTTCTACAAAGTTTGAAAGTACGCATTTAAAAAAAATATACTAGAATAAGTTAGGGAGAAGGTAGAGATAAAGTTTGCTAAATGCAAATACTTAAACATTGAAATTACCTGTCTAAATATCTGATGTGCAATTATCTTTGATTATAATTATGATTATCATAACTCTTAAAAATATGATACTCTTATTTTGCTTTAACGACAATTAATTAATATCCTAATAAACAAAGATATCCGTACATTACAAAGAATTTCTTACATAGGGTAAACTACCCAATAGATAGTCGCTTAAGGATTTTCTCACTTTATACATCAGATTTTTGTATGATAATATCGTTTCTATAAAACAATTTGACACTTATCGAGTGTAAGAAACTTCAATTTATCAGTAGAAAAACATTAGAAGTGTTGGAAGTTTTTGTTTAATTAGAAGTTACAAAAATCAAGCGAAGAGTACATATATCCCAGTAGATAGACGATTGTCAATGTCCATTTACTTTGTTAGTCTATCTTTTGGATTTTTAGATTATACACAGTGAAGATCCGATAAATGAACGATATTATTGAAGATACTTTATTGCAGATAAAAAGAATATTTTGTTCATAAATATCATATTTAATTTAATCGTAACAAGCTTTTATGCAATTAGAATTTGAAATTTTGCTTGAAAAATCATTAGTTTCGTAGATATAATAATATTTATAAACCATCTATCTACTGGACAGACTACCCTATTCATGAAAAAAATTATGAAAATACAAAATCCAAAGGTTATATGCACATTGCATCACGATATTTATCGAAAATAAAGTACAAAAGGAAACTAATCAATCAATAATACATTAATCTAATGCATCCAGTTCACTCTTCCATGAACTGCTCACTCTATCTTTATTCTCCTGCATCCACTCCATTTACCTGTCTACCCCCACTACAGCCTAAAATCTCCACCCTTTGTTCCCTCCACCCTCGTTTCTTCAGCCACATTCTTCTCACGCTAAAACGTGCTTCCATATACTAATAAGCGCACGGCAGCGCAGCTCGACGTGTCACGCGCACGTTAATGTATTCCATTATGGATGCGGTAAAGTAAGACGGAATAGTTCAGCTTCGTGTACATGACGCACACTCACACGTATACACACGTGTACAGCAAGGTTCGTGCAAGCATATCACCAAGAGATGCTGCTGCTCGAGCAAAAAAGCGCGAGGATGCACAAAAAATGGATGGCAGAATTGCACGAGAGGCGCGGAGAAAGAGAGAGAGAGAGAGAGAGAGAGAGAGACGTTGTTGAGCTGTGTATGTAGTGTCGGTGCTGCGGTCTTACCCTTTCATTTCCCGTTGTGTATGAGTCCTTCACTTTAATTTATGCCAAGTCTTTTGCTATTTTTAAGTTTGCGCCCAGCACGGAAAACTAGCTTGGCGAAAAGCTCGGTCTCCAGTTTTCTCTCTCTCTCTCTATCTCTCTCTTTTTCTCTCTTTCTCTCACTCTCTGTTTCTGTGCTTTACTCACCGGAGTCTCTCGCTGTTCATGTGCACGTATATGCATTTGTACGGTCGCGTGTCATGTACTCGCGCGGAAAAGCAGGAAAACTAACGCGGCCGGGAGACGCGCTTGCGTGCAATTTTGATGTCTCGACTTTAATGTTTCCAGTGCGCATTTACGCCGACAGAGAAAATGGGCAGATAGTTTTCCATGCGGTTCTGCTTGCGCGTGGAGCTATTCTTTTATTGTTGAGCTGTCAGCGAGAAGCCGGCGAGATTGTTCTATCTCTCGTAGACGACGGGGCAGGGTTTGCTGCTTTCACCGGGAGGATCTGTAATGCGGATCGCCGGATGATTTTCAATTATTTGCTTTTGATTATGAAAGCGCAATTCGCTGGTAATTACGTTTGGGCGAGCGCATAATGGTGGCGAAACACGCATCCAGCGAGGTTTGCTTTTGTTTCGTGTTGTTACAGTATATTGCGATGTGAGTAACGTGTTATTAAAAACGTGCCTTCAAATGAAGGTAAAGAAGACTAACTTAAAGATACAATTATTATTTTGCTCGTTAAAAAAGTTTTGCAGCTTTGTCTATTCATTCTTGCTCTTTACATTTTTGAGATTATATTCATTCTTGGTTTTTCTATTTTTGAGATTACATTCATTCTTAGTTTTTCCATTTTTGAGATTATATTCATTCTTGGTTTTTCCATTTTTTAAATTATATTCATTCTTGGTTTTTCCATTTTTGAGATTACATGCGAAATGTAAAATGCGTATTCTATTGTATGTATTTGTATACATGCATAGGATCATTTAAATAAAATGAAGATGGAAATGATGAGAAATTCTGAAAAACATGAGATATCGCGAGTGTATGAAAATAAAACAAAAATCAGGTCACACATGATACAACACATTGAAGTAATATTCAGATGTTATATGCAGCTACAACAAAATATAAATAAACTAAAGTAAAAAGCATACGTAGAATGTTTCTAACTAATTTATTTTATTTCTTTAAAGAAAATGATGGAAAAATATACAAAATTTTTAAATCAATTCCCTTTTTTTATACATTTTTTAAGTAACATTTGTTACTTTTTTCTATCTCTTAAATGTTAAACAATAAAAGGAGTACATATAAAAAAACTGCATATTTCAAATTGTCCATTAACGAATATTGACGTAAACCTTGATAAATGTATACTGTACATTTTCACTCCGTAGTGACAAAAAATCACTTTTTTCAATGAACCTCGGCCCAGATTTCTCGCGAAAAAATCGTCAACAAAAATTTGTTCGAGCAAATAAAACGCGCTGAGAGAGAGAGAGAGAGAGAGACAATGCTCGAACGCCATTTTCTCATCGGTCGTTGGCGCAGCAGCGACCAGCCTTTTGATCGGCGAATTACAAGGGAAAAGCGACAAAGGGATATTGCTATTTTTGTGCATCGAGGGTCAATCGGCACCGAGCAACTTGCCGCTGTGTAGTCGTTTGCTTAGAAAAAAATTCCTCTCACTCGCTCTCTCGTTTTCCCGTCCATATACACTTTGGTTATCTGCGACTGTCAGCCGCTTGTTATCCCTGCTTACAAATTTTCCCGTTAGATTATAATATATTTTGTGCGCTTACTTGCGTGATTTAGCTGGATCAATAAATTAATCTATTATCATCGGATAATTTATTTATGGTAAGGGTAGAGCGGTCTTTCAGTTTTTCGCTGCATAGCGCGAAATGCTTAAATTTTTACTGATTTAGTTATCTAATAATATAAAGATTAGATATATATTTCGTTTACTACTTATATGAATTAAACTACTCTTTAATCGATAAAATCATCCATTTTTCCATTTTATTTAATGAACTCCCAATTGAAGTAATTAATCAATCCTCTTAATACTTTGTTTAAAAGTATATAAATCTATGCAATGTAATATATTAAAGTACATTCGTTTTAGATTTATCTGATATTTTAGAAACATCTGAAATCTATAAAAAATTATATAAAAATAACTAAAATTTGCAATTATTTACAAATTTGAGTTTAAATTAGAAAAAATATAATTAAAATCAAACATTCAAAAATATGAATAGTAATGACTATACTATATTCTTATCGTATGATATATTAGTTATGTAAATTAATTTACATATAATAATACAGGAGTTCATTTAAGTAACTTTTCTACGAATAGATAGATACATTACGTATATGCAGCATACTGTTTTGTTTTAATATTTTTACTTAACAATATTGTACTTTTTTAGTGTTTCGTTCTGTTAGCATTTAATATTAATTCATTCTTTTCTCTTTCTTTTCACTGTACTTTTCTATTCTTGACCCTAATTCTTGTTCTTTGTAATATTCATTTTAATTTTCTCTCATGAAAAGATATACGAAATAAATCAAGCAATTAAAAAATTTCCTTTCAAATTTGAAATATCTAATTCTTATTTCATCAAGCTTTATAAATTAATTTAATCTCTTTTTAATCGTTATTACTTTGTAAACGTTTTTATTTTGAATAAATTTTTTATTATAATACTTACATATTGCGAATAGTTAGTATTTAAAATTTGAGTTTAAAGTCACATATTTACAATGTTATCATTCAATTAAATAATATAAAGAAATAATTACCTGCTTATCCTCTGCTCATCAATTTTAGTAAGCTTTTATTATCCATGTAATCCACATAGATTAAAGTATCGATGGAAAGATCAAACTTTACAGTTTAAACCCGACAACTGGTTTCGGAAATTTATCAGGCTTTATTTCCAAGAATATGCATCGTGTGTCTAATACTTCCCAAACATATGTTCTTCAAACTCATAGAACCTCCATCAATTATGCCACGTTTTTGTAAACGTAAAAACGGAAATTAGTTCGTTTATCAGAACTTTCTTCATGTGTCTAACAGTTTGTAAACTCATAACCTTCAAACTTCAAGCGCTACCTTAATGCATTGCTATATAATAACATATCATAAAAAATATTTTAATGAAAATATAGTCATGAAAAGTTAATAATATCCTAATTCATCAGCTTAGAATAAAATCATATACTCACCATCAGTCAAAATTTGTTTTTAATTTAATTTGCTACAAAACCTATAATCGATTAAAATATTTTTTGAGTTAAGTTATTCTGTTAAACTATAATAATATAAATATTAAGTATATTCATGTAATTTCCCGATAGAGTACTACCGCGTTCTTTGATTCATGTAACTATAAGAACGAAATATTACAATAAATTAAGGATAAATTTTAATTTTATAAAAATACATACAGAAGTTCTATTATATTCTATGCGCATTAGATTTAATCTTAATAAATCATGAACTCTTTCTGTTAGAATCTTATTTAATCATTATATAATACTAAAATGTGAAAAATTAAATAAGTATAGAACAAAGGTTCTAAAATTTATATTCCTTTAGTATTTCCTATTTTAAAAGAAACAACACTGTAAAAATCCAAAATATACTTCATAATGGAATTTTTGAATGTTTGACTCGAAGAAATATATCCAGTATAGTAGCTAATTTTCCTTATAATACATACAATACATACACTTATATTATTATATTAAACAATGCTTGTTTCCATCATTATTACCCTATTATTCGATCTACAATTTTTCATGTAGACCTCATACTAATTTTGTACATATTCTTCGTATGTAATTAACTCCATCATAGTGGCGAATATCCCTATATATATATATATATATATTGTTACCGTCAATAAAGCATTACACCAGCAAAGTCAATACGTTTCAACAATGCTCGCTTTTATCATTATTACTGAAGTGTACTTCATTCCAAACTATTTCTGTCATTCTCCTCTGTCTTGTTTCCTCATAGTCTTCTTCGCTGTATTCTTCGACTTCGATAGTAAATAAATCTTTTTTTTGAATATCTTCTATTCGAAAAAAAATAGAACCAATAAATTTACATTACGATTCCAACCCGAATTTCTCGTTCGAATTATGATTTAATAATTTTTCATACAAAGCCTGTGCTTTTATATTCATTCTGTCTATCATAATAATGAATATTGCTATATATAGATGCACTTAATAGAGCACCACACACATCACACTAGTGAAGCCAATAAATTCATTCGCATTCGTATTTCACTGTCTTATTCTGCTCCCACAATGAATAATTTTATTGTTTCACATATTTTCAATAGTACATTATGCAACAAGGGAAAAGTCGTCTTTGTTCCCCTGTTACGTGTAGAACTTTATTACCGACTTAATTGAGGCCACTTTATTGATTTGAAGAGTGGGACCGGAAAGAGAAATAAATTAGGGGAGTGCAGATAATGTGGCCACCTTAAGGAACATTCGGTTCCCAGTCAATATATATATAGGGTATTGGGACTTCCGAAACTATTGAGACATGGTAACCCTTAACTCTAATAAACTCATGAGTTTTTTTTTTTTTTTTTTTGAAAAAAAATTTACTCTCTGAATTTTAAGTAAAGAAGTTCTAAGGGGCCTGCGGCGGCTCAGTCGGTAGAGTGTCGGATTCCCACGCCGGTGACCCGGGTTCGAATCCTAGTCTCTGCCGATTGATACAAGCACCACTGTAAAAATTACATGTGCTTTGTTTACGAACACACCGCAGACCCCCGTCGTCGATTAGCACCACATAGAAGCACAAACATGGCGACTTAAAAAAAAAAAAAAAAAAAAAAAAAAAGTTCTAAGTAGTTAAAAATTTGCCGCTTTACCAACAGTGTCGTAGCGTATGACTTGGTGTCGATATTTTGGGATTAGTAGGCCTACAGATTTTGAAGAAGAAAAAGCTGTTTTTGTCGGCGTCGACTGCATTTTGCCTTGCAATGCATTCGTATGGCCACTTTATCAAGCGATAAACGTCAGGGAAAGATGTAATTTTTGCATCGAAATTAAACTCTATATAAAAAACGGGTCGATGTATGTTAAAGTACGTGGAAAAAGCTACAATTTTGTGTACCGTGTGATTCTGTTTTGCTCATATCACGCTAACAAAAGTGGTTTCTTTACATGCATGCACTGCTAAGAAATCAGAATTTTGATGCTTTCACGCGTAAACCGCGAGATCACCGCGCCTCTCAACATCTATTGCCACAATACATATACTGTAGGAGTTACGGCGCCCTAGAAAAACGCATACGGCGACATCGCGTGTATCTGGCCACATTACCTACATGGCTATATTATCTGCACCCACCTTAGTACAAAATTGAGAAAAAAAATATTTGCGGGAAATAAAGTAAAAGTATACGTCACTGTTGACCCTTTTCAGGTTAATAAATTGGCCATTATATTTAAGCCGGGAATAGAATAAATAAGATAAGTTAAACCAACAATTTACAATACGATCTCATTCTAAAACTAAAGTATCATACTTACAATATAACTTAAAACGATGTTTTTTTCCATCATTATTGCCATCGAATATACTTTACTTCAAACCACATCTTTCATTCTCGCGCTCTCTCTCGTAGTCCTTCTTCACTGTATCTCATCATACTCCCATATATATAATGTATGCTTTTAATGTCACGCACATGTTGAGCAAAAAGAAACATTTAAAACAAAACACTTACATTACAATTTTATTCTGAATCCTTCACCTGCTATATAAATCAACAATTCATCATTCAGATCTTGTACCGATTTCACATTCTTTCTCTTTATCATAGTAACGAATATCCTTGCATACAGTTGCATTCAATAAAGCATCATACCAGCAAAGTCAATAAATTACAACAATGCTCGTTTCCATCATTATTACCGGAATATACTTTATTTCAAACTACTTCTCCCTCTCTCTCTCTCTCCCTCGTGCACTCGTCTTCGCTGTCTTGTCCTACTCCCGCTGGTGTATACACCTCGCTCACCCCACGAACTTGCATGCCCTCCTCCCTCCCCCCACCCCTTTAACCCGCTTGAACCAAGTCCCCCCTCCCCAAAGCTTTCAAACCTCGCGTCCCTCTCTCACCCTTCTTCTATCGCGAGTACGCGGGATGGAAGGGGGATGGAGGAGAGAGGCCGGGCTTGCTCTCGCGCGCGCGCGCGCATGCGCCAGCGTCCGTTGGCTCTCGCAAGTTCGCTGGAGCAGTAATACGTGGGGTGCGCTGGCGAGCGGTTGCGATAACCGCCGCGCTGCTTTCTCTCCGTCTCTCGTATACCCTGTCGCAGTTCTCGTGGTGTGCGCGCGTGCTGCTGGCCGATGATCAGCGGGGAGAGCGACATACACCACCGCGCCGCTCCGCTTTACCTCAGTCACGGTGTTGTTGTCCGCTCGCCATGAGGCTGCACATAACCTCCTCGAGTCTCGACGTTTCACGATCACCGCTACAACTGCTACCACTGCTACTGCTACTCGTATGTACATATTATACACGGCGCATACGTTGTTGTTGTTGTTTTGGTTACGTCACCTCTCGCGCGTGTGTTTTCAGCTTGGTTCCGGTGGGGTTTTTTTTTTTATTGAGTATGCCAGGGATGTTTTGGAAATGAATTGCCGGAGGCTTTGTTTTGTTGTTTTGAGTAAGAGGTTGGCTCGTTTTTCGGGGAGAGTAGTGTTTACGTAGCGAAAGTTTTGATGGGAGAAGTGTGTTATCGAACTTTGTACGGTCGGGAGTATTTTCGTTGACTACTGGCAACGTATATTTATTAGAGCTTAGTTTTATTTTTATAACGTTCGTGAGTTTTTGAATATCGGAGATCTGTACGCGATGGATAATAGTATTGATGATCAATTGCAATTTTATAAGGTGAATTGTTGAATAAAGTTTTTAGTGGTAGTTGGGTACAATTACATGTTACTCGCGTTCAAACACAGAAATTGTATATATTGTACGTATATTCAGTAACAAATAATACAGTGTATTAACATTTAATAACCTCGAAATCGATTGCATTTCCACTTCTTCGATTCTATTTTTATTATTGTGTTCCACTGGATTCCGTAATTGAATTATTTATCTCGACCAGATAGTTCGAATATCTCGTCATCTTGCGCGCCGCTGTTGTATCAGATAGGGTTACGTTTCATTACTTTGAATGCGTTTTGTTTCTTTAATTTCCGTTACGTACATTTAAGGTAAAAGAAAATTGCGTAAATAACCAAAAACAATTTAATTTCATATTTTTAGATGTTCATTCGACGTGGGAAATTTCTGGTCGAATGCGTTTTAAATCCTCCAATGAGCTTAGCAAAAACGTGCGGTCGATCCAATGAGACCCAATGAAACAGTATTTCAAAAAAATTTGAACGTATTCCACAAGAAATTTCCCACGTCGAGTGTACATTAAATATTTATGTTACGTAGAAATATAATATATTATTTTCTACATGCAAACGACGACATCAGATAAAATTCAGTGCGTTCCACGTCCGTGTTTACAGTTTGCAATTTAAACATTCAAAAAGAGTAACAAGAATTATAATGACAATAAACTTTTTATAAATGTTGTATTATTTAAAAAAAACATTTTTATACCGTAATTGCTTTTTTAATTATTAAAAGTTAAAAAAGAAAGTTGTTGAATTCGGACCAGTTTTATAATACAAAATTTACTTTTTTTGTTTCAAATAACATTTATTATTATCTACATCAACTTTTACATTTTCCAATTTGAAAAAACGATTTATTCAACAATAAAAGTAATAACAATATGAATTGGCAAAAAATATTATGTTATTTAAAATAATACTCATTTTTATACCATCACATGTTTTTAAATTTTTAAAAATATACTTTTAATTCGGACTACTTTAATAATACAGAATATACGCTTTTGTTTTAAATATTATATTTTTAAAAATATATAAAAATTATGTTAGATACAAAAATGGTCGAAAAATAAAATTTTGTCTTGAAAAGTTTAATTTATCACCCAATTGGCCTATTTGGACAAGCGTTATAAAAATATATATTCCATAAATATGTATTTAATGTATTGATCACTTTGTCCATTTTAAAAAGACTTTTTTATCCACAAAACTTTCGAGATCAAAAAGTAGCCACAGTTGAAATGGGCATAAAGTACTATATGTAACTCGAGAAAAAAATTGATTTTTCCCACGGGTGATACTGCCCTCGCTTCGCTCGCTCGAGAAGTAAACTCACCCGGGGAAAAATATTCGACTCTTTGCCCTTGTTACATAATGTACTATTTATTTCCAACAAATTTATTTTATTTCCCGCAAATTCACATTATTTCTCATAAATGTACTTTACTTTATTTTCCGAAAATGTGCTTTATTTCCCGCAATAATATATTGTGTACCATAGGCGAAAAATAGGCTTTCTTCGCCCAGATGTGAGGTTTGCAATACGAGTCGAAGACGAGCAAAGTACAAGTGCAATTCTGCAAGTTGTGTGCAAACACACAATGGTGAAAAAGGTTTCTCCCTCATGGTGCACACCGTATTTTTTGTCAAATATGTATTAATAACGTGTTTTTTATGCCTATGAAACGGAACTAAATTTGGTCGTTCTTCGACACGATGCAAATACACGCTGGTTAGACTGCAAAATCAGCCTACGAGAGTTTTTAAGACCACTTAAACATGTGGTATCATGCGGATGATGCCGTGTATTAAAGTAAATTTTTTTTCCGTTGATCTTATTTTCGTCCGTTGGTTGGAAAACGGATACTTCAGTCCCTCTATATAAGATGAAATCGCCTTTTCGTCACATGTGTGACGAAAACTTACTTTATTTCCCATAGATATACTTTATTTCTTGCTTTAATTCATTTCCTTTGTCCCGCTTTTCAGGTCAATAAATTGGCCATTATAGTTAAGTCGGAAATAATAAATAATATTGGTTTCGCTTCAAACTATCTACTGAGCGTATCATTGAATTACTTCCTTTACGTTACAAATTTACATAGACTCAATTACACTTTGCACTTTACAATTTACAATTTACAATTTACAATTTACAATTTACAATTTACAATTTACAATTTACAATTTACAATATACAATTTACAATATACAATTTACAATTTACAATTTACAATTTACAATTTACAATTTACAATTTGCAATTTACAATTTACAATTTACAATTTACAATTTACAATTTACAATTTAAAATTTACAATTTACCATTTACAATTTACAATTTATAATTTACAATTTACAATTTTCAATTTACAATTTACAATTTTCAATTTTCAATTTACAATTTACAATTTACAATTTACTATTTTCAATTTACAATTTACAATTTTCAATTTTCAATTTACAATTTACAATTTACAATTTACTATTTACAATTTACAATTTTCAATTTTCAATTTACAATTTACAATTTTCAATTTACAATTTACAATTTACAATTTACAATTTACAATTTACAATTTACACTTTACAATTTACAATTTTCAATTTACAATTTACAATTTACAATTTACAAATTGTATTTTACTTAGAATTCTCTTTTAAAAGTGTATTGCCATAATCAACAATAAAATCCAAATATGCTTGTTTAACAGCAACCGTCCCACAATCTCCCCTACAAAATTAAAAACTCTAAAAGTCCAGCAAACACTGAAATAAACCACCGTTACATACTTCACTCCGAGGAACACTCATCGGCCCATTCAAAACCTCCCTCGCAAACACCCCCTACCTCCCACTTCCCACGGAAATTCGTCTCGAATCGCTTTCCGCGACGGACGCGAATAATAGCTCATATACCTCAACCAACCGCTCGTGAGGGATGTCCGCCGCTATACTCTCCAGGGTCCGGTCCGGTCCGAGCGACGAATCCGCGCGCGCGTGCGGCGAAAGACAAACGAGGGGATTACAGGCGAGGCCAGAGCTGCGATATTCACGCGTGTGCGTGTGCGTTCCGTTCTACTGCGCAGCGTACGGAAGAAAAAGGGCTCCCGAGGAGAGGACTCTTGACTGATAAGAGCCACTTGCGTCGTATTAGCCTTTGGGGGAGGGGGTGAGGGTCGCCTCCCGTGATCCTCCTCGTTTTTTAAAACAATATTTACTCGGGGATCGAAGGGTCTCGAGACGATCCGACCTATACCCCTCGTATAGTTTTGCGCGGTGGAATTTATATGTGCGGTGCATGAATTATGAGATGGAAATGAGCGATTTGCTTGGGGAGGGAGCTTTGCAGAGGGAGGAGAAGGGTATTTTGGGGCGATATTTGTTGAAATTGAAATGGGATAATTGATGGTGATTTAGTATGTGAGCTGACCCGTATATTAGTTAGATATAAGAAGTATGAGTGTGTGTATTATAGATATTGAGTGACGGAATTAAATGTTGTAAATCGGGAGCAGTATCGTGAGTTATACATCAAAAAAATTTCATTTAATTTTTTTTTTCTCGTTTTCTGGAAAGTAAATTAGAGATCGCCAGTAGCCTATATTTTTCTCGTGATCAAAACTAAGAAAATTATTTAAGATTTATTAATATATTAGTAAGGACATTTAATGATATTTGGTGGTTTAAAAATGTCACCTATTTCATGTTAAATCGCATCTTTTAATTTAAATAATATTATATTTTGATTTCATTTTCTAAATTAGTTTTCTAAATTAAATGAGTGATATATTACAAACTATAGTAATATATTATCAACTACGACATTTTAATGACGACTTTATTGTCATCTTTAATGGTTTAAGCTATGATTGCATACTTAGCTATAGTTGTTTCGCTTAAATGTCAGGCTTTATCTAAACAACGATAAACTTACAATTAGTACTTTGAACTCTTCAAGAGACTGAAACATAGTCGTCAAAATGCCGTACAACAATTATCATAAATTGTGTAACTTATTCGACCGACGTTCGCAAATTTTTAAAATAATTATACTAATTACATTTTTTAATATTTTTAAAAATACATATTGTACGATGTACTACGAGCAAAGAAAATGTACCATTACACCGATTTAATGATTGTATAGCACGCCTATAAGAATGCAGAGGTAATCTTATAGACTGCACTTTTTGTAATACATTTTTTATCTGATAATCAAATAGCCGTACGAGTTATACAAGTACCGTCTTAGCTCCTAAATCTTTTCTTTAAACAAAAATAACTTTGTTCCCGACTCAACCGTAATGGCCAATTTATTGACTTTAAAAGCGGGACAAAAGTAGCATATGAATCCCGCAAATCTACTTTTTCCCGCAAATTTACTTTTTTCCCGCAAATGCATTTTCTTTTTAATTATTTTTCTCTATATTAATATACATTTTCAATAAATTATAGTTCTTACCAGAAGTCTTATTATCTAAATATTAAAATTTAGCTATTTAAATAGCTGTAATATAAATACATGTAATATAAGTAATTAGCTATAATTTTAACTAAATACATGAATGTAAAGTTACATTCATTACATATCACTCAATATATATATCCATAATCGGAAGTGCTTTAAACTTATGACTCATAAGAAGCAGCTGCGCGTTGGTTTAACAGAAGAGTAATTTCCGCTTTGGATATTCCGTTGAATCGATATTCCAACTTATATAGGAATTAGATAAACTGTGCGCGTGTTGTATTAGCTATAAGCACTCATAAATCATCCGTAAATTTATGACATTTGTATTGTTACTTATCAATGAAGATTTTAAAGAAACATTAACTTATTTAACCAATTATATTTTGAAAAGTTCATACAATCATACCTCATCTATTTTAACGTCAGCTATTTTAATACTCGACTACTTTAATTGCTTCATTTGATTTTTTAAACTATTTTAGTTTGCTTACAAGATAAAAATGAGCAGTTTATGTGCATAGGAGTTTTTTATTTGATTTGGTGGCAATTACGTTTCTTACTTTATGATAAAAAAATCGGTCAACTTCAAATAGATGAAGAACTTTGGGCCGGTATCCTTAAAATAAGTGAGGTATTATTCTAAGTAAAATCTAGATAAATTATCCGATCCCTTTTACATTATTTATTCTAGAATATTCAATATTATTTATAAAAATACATGTTAAAATGTCAATTTCTTGTAAAGCAATATATAACTTCGTAGCCAATTTCGTTTTTTTATCGCCGTATCGATTTTAGTCTTTCTTCAACCTCGCGTCTCGACTTCGATCTTACGCTCTTCCGATTACGGGATGAACGATGGCTTTTCGAAAGTACTTCCCCGATAGAATCTCGTTCTCTCTCCCGGCTGCACGAAAGTCCGCGCGAATCCCGCGAAAAAGAGTATTACGTACCAGCTTTCGCAAAATTAAAGTGAATTATTAATTTCGCGCCCTGCGCGCGACTATATCCACTTTTCACTCTTAATTGGCAATATAAATTCCGCCATCGGTAAATACTCGCTCGCAGCGTTGGTGGGGTTACTAATTTTTAGGTGTAAAAAATACTGCTGCATCCCTTCCTTCGAGAGGCGAAATTTCATTCTCGGGTTCGAGAGGTAGAGGGAATTTTAATTTTCGGCCGAAGTGAAGATTAGTCCAATAAAAATGATAATTAATTCAGATAGGACGAAGTTTTTGGCGATATGAGAAGGCGAGCAGCTCGTAAAATATTTTTTTTTCCTTTTATAAAGTTATAATGATTATATAGTGCAGTGATTTTATATAACATTGAAAATTATAAGAAGGGATTATATGGCGAGAATAGCATAACGTTTTTTAGCTATAGAAAAGACGAACTCTTTAATTCCCAGTGTTAATTTTTGTACACGTGAACTATGAATACTTTTGCTCATTTATACATTTTTATTTTATAAATAGATAGATAAGTTGTTAATAAATTATAAGTAATACCAAAAATTAATATAATATAAGAGGTTAATATAGATAATATAATATCAGTACATAATACCCAGTCCATCTTTGGCAAACATTCACTAACCTCACATTTTTAAGAGTAGTTTTTATTGGATTAACGTGAAATTCTCAAGATAAAAATTAAAAAAAATTATTTATCATTACTTGTTATAATAAATTATACTACTAAATGAAATCTTCTAAAATATTTAAATTGACCCATATTTACACAACCATCTGGCTAACCATCTTATTTTATTATACCAATAAGAATGTATTTTATGGGTCTAACAACGCTTTGCGCTCCCATTCAATATACATTGATTAATCGTCCTTATTTTAGTTGAGAATTGACTTACGCAAAAATAGTAAACATAATAAAATTATTTTGTCCTCTTGAAATTTCGTATACTAATGTTAATAGCAGAAGTTAATATTGTAGACACAAAGTTCTCCACTTTTTTAAAAACCATCAAACTGAATAAATGGCATTAGCGCCGCCATTCTCAAATTAGAAAAATAATCGTTAACTCCGAAAAAAATTCTAAGTATTTTGATCAGGTCGTATAAACCCTCCCTTAATTATCTTCAAAACTGACCTATTTCACGAAAAGCAAAGTGAAACATTGATTTATTTTAAAACCAAACGCAAACCCAATACATCCCATTTCGATTTGGACAAACGCCCTCCAAACTCGCATCGCTCTATACCAGGCGCTGTCGGCGCCATTGACTCGGCGCACACATCGCCATAATTTTTTTAGACTCAAACCCAAACTGCGATTACTCACGCGTCGGTCTGGCACATCGCGTTGTAGCACATCGTTCCGCGATGCGCAGCGATTTCAACTGATTAACGCCTGTTTGCGCACGGCGCGAGCGTGCGCTCTCTCTGTTTGCTCGATAAAATGGACAGCCCGTGTTGCCTACGGAAATTTTCGACTCGCCACGCCGCGAAATTTTTCGTTACTCGGTGCACTGTTACTTCGGTGCCGCGGTTGTGTATTTGTGATTTAAAAGATTGTTTGTTATTGAAAAGTGTGACTTGTCTTTCTTCCGTATAATTGTTTCCTGGCATTTTATAAATGAGGAGTGCGATCTATTTGAAATAATTTTTATAGTTTTTCGGATGTTTTTGTTTTAGCGGTTTTTCGAATTTTAGATTTCTGTTTTCCAGTTTTTTGGTACGCTAGAAATAATATCACCGATCCAATGAAAATGTATTTGAAAGAGCAAAATTTACCTATCTTCTACCACCCGAAGTTTCGGTTAAGGTGTCTTTTGTTATACACTGAAACGTCATTTTTTGTTTGAACGGTGATTTCTCTGAAATATATGATGCAAAGTTTTTGATATAAATTGAGGTAATTAGGACAATGGAGAAGATTATTCTGTAAAATTTTTGAGACATTTTAGTTAAAAGGTAGTTTTTTATATTTCTCGATTAAGTTATTTATTTAGATCATGAGGACTTTTATTTTTCGAGGTATCGAGGTTATATTTATTTTTAAATTTTTGGATTGCTTATTTCTTGAGTATGCACGGTAATTTTTTACTAATGAATTCTTATTTTTTTCAACTTTTGATCAAGAATTGAAATCAAACAGAATTTTTAAGATTCAGTAAATCGTTTTTATTTTAAAACGTTTTTTCATTTTTTTATGATATATTCTGTTTCAAAAATTGTTTGATCATAGATTCTTGCACATTACGCATTAATGTTTGACCAAACAAAGCTCATTTTATACGTTTTTTGATGAAGATTTAAAATGAAGAAGAATTTTTAAGATTTATTTTTATGATTGATTTTTTTATAATTTTTTCTTCATTCTGATGATATTCATTTTTTAAAAAAATATAGCTTTCTTCAGTATTATGCTGTAATTTTTGGTCATTCAAAGCTCTATTTTTATTTTTCGATGAACAATTGAAGATTTGAAACAAAAATTGTATGATTGATCGATTTGTTTTATTTATGCCGTTTCTTTCATTTTTATGATATTTTTGTAATAAATGAATCCATTGTTCATAAACTCGAACAAAATTACGAAAAAATTTTATTTTTAAAAGTATAATGCATTTACGATATTCATCAATCAAATTTAATGAACAATTATAATTATAGGGTTGCAAAATTTATTATTGTCAATTGGAAAAAAATGTAACTTGATATGCAAAACTATTTAAGTTGCTTTTTAAATGCTATACTTTGACATAGGATTATTTATAGTTGAATAATTTTCTTGAGTTTTTCATAATAAATGTTGTCAATAGGTGAGCGTAAAAATACTCTTGTTTTAATCACAATAATACGCTTTTACTCCAATAAGTTGTAAAAAAAATTTTGTATTGAATATAGTTTAATGTATAGCATTTTTTAGTTAATCAATATATTTTTGATGTTCCAATACAATTTGTTACGAATAAAATTAAATAGAGTTACAATTTAGGTTCATAGTTGAAATGAGTTTGAATAAACTATTTTGAATAATTAACTTGAATAATAAATTACACTTAATGAGCATTTTTAAGATTTTTTTAGTTACATATTATTATCTTATCTTCAATTTATTTGTGAAAGTGGTATGTATTATACATATTAAAAAATATTTTAAACAACAATACTTTTTCATAATTTATGTGTACATATGTCGACATGTTAAAAAGCAATAGATTTGTCATTTTTATTTTTCACCCCAGTATTAAATAGAATAAATAATTTCATATTGGAACATTTTTTAAAGTTTGAGGAAGCTAAGTGCCAATAAATTGGCAGCGGCTTTTATTAGTGTCGATGTAAAAACCTTAAATAGAACATTATATTAACAGATAATCTTTAGAAGTGCTACGGTCACACTTACCGAATAAGGGAAGTGTCGTTCAAGGGAAAGTGTCGTCCAAGAACAAGTAGTCGTACCCAGAACTAGTCAGCCATTCACGTAGATATGTGGACTCTTACGACAACTTGGTGAGAGTTTTCCACAACTTTCCTCAATGGTAAGCGGTGAAATTCTCTTCATAGACGTACTTTTTTAATTTCCTAATTCAATCGGAAAAGTTTTCTTAATAATTTTTCATTTAAGAGAGCGTAAAAATACTTTCAAAGATATTTTGGAGAGTAATACTTTGCTACTAAAAACTTAGCTGTAATAAATACAGTTTTAATTAATTTTTTAAGTAAGACTAAAAAATTTTAAAGTTGTTAAATATATCACAATACATCCCTCATATAACTACTGATAATTTTCATTTATTTCTGTATTAAAATTTGTTATATGAGTTACATATCCTTTTTCATATATCATTTTGAAAGTATTCAAGTATCATTTACGCAGTAAACATTACCATCAATAAAGAATCGATTTTTAAATTCTTAAATATGGAGCAATAATTTAACTTGCAAATTTTGTCGAATAAATGCAACGTAAAAAGTATATGCAGACTCGCGCTGTGATTAATCTATTTGGAATTCGGACAATCCTTCAACTTGTTAAAACAGTCGATCTGACAGCTCTGTGAAAATATGACTATTATGAATTTAAATACCAAACGCAACAGAACAGCGAGCATTGAAACATTTTAAATATTATTGTTTTCAACTAATAGTTTTACGCTTTTCTGTCGAAACACCGTACTGATAAGTATTGAAAATAATATCAATGAATTTTTGCGTTTGTAGTAAAAAAAACTACCAAAATACGATATGTAAACTTTAAATAGAAACTAAACTTTCAAATAATAAGTTTACTAATGTAGACTATATTTTATATTTCCATTTTAAAGTAAATTGTAGTACTGATATACTAACAAACACAAAATATTTTCAAGTACGTATTTGTTCTTGTAAATTTACAAAATAAAGTTGATATAATTAATATAAATAAAAAAAAACTGTTACAGACTGTTCATTTGTATAATTTTGCATGCGAATAAATTTAAGAAAAATTAAACCTAAAAATTAAGACATAACAAGAAAAAATAAACCATGCTTACTGTATCAAACTATTATTATGAGTTGATTGAAAATCAAGGTATCGATAAACTAAGTATCTGATACTTCCTTGCACTCTCGTAAAAGTATTTTCCCCCTAATAGAAAGTTCTAGACCCTCTATAACACTCTTAATCTCTACTCAATATATTACTCTTCCAAAGAAGTAACTAATCGCCAACATCTCACCCTCCATATCAAGAGGTGTCAAGTAGGATTGAATCTCTCTAAAAGTAGTCCTCGAATAACTTAACTGTTCATCAAGTATTAACTGTTTTGCTATCTCTGCTTCCGATTATTATTTATTTATATTTTCTCGAATAATTAATTTAGTAAAGAAACACTCTAATTTAATTCACATAAACTTCAATTTTCGTTCAATATCAATAAAATTTCTACGGAGAATCCTTAAAAAAATTTGATTTTTTTAATCTTCAGCTAGTTATATATTCAACAACTACGAGAAACTTTTAGAATTGAGGAACATCACTGAGCATTTTAAAAATTGTTGATGAATCAAGGATATTAAAATCTATTTTTCTAAATTCATAGCATGAAATAATAGTTCAAATTACCAAATATGCTTGCTTGATACATTAAAAATCGTGTTTAATCCATTCGTCTAGTAAATTCTAGAACTTAATAATGATCATTAGACAATGGTTCCATCAAAGCCCAGGAATTGTGCAGGAGATGCAATATGCGCAAGCGAAATTGACTAATCTACTTGAAATTCTGTTCGATGATTCTACAAAATGACACAAAAATAACGAATTTAATGACTTTTATTTTATTTAACTTCTAGATCATTAATGGTCAAATTCAGAAACTTCTGTTATTATTATAAGTAATTTAATTTCATACAATACCCTGGTAGAAAATTACCCAACCAAAATGGCCTTTCTGTTAATTATTGGTCAATTTTGTTGGCCATCATATAACGATAATATTGACCAACGGTTAGTGAATAGTTGGTCAATTTTGCTAATATAAATCATTACAAATATTTTCATTGATGTCCCTTATCTGTATAATAATTAAACATTCGGAATATAAAATAACAATAACAATAAAAAAATAAAAATACAAACACGTAAAAAACGATTTTATTGTGAAAAGTGCCTATAAAATTTATACAAGGTTAGGTAAACATAGCATAATTCTCGCATGGGTGCTTAGACTTAGAGCCTTTCCAGAATAAAGCGTTGGCTTGTGTTGCGCTTGCGTGGCGCGCGTGGGGAAACCGGGGCGAGATGGGAATAGTACTTAAACTATTCAAGTAGAGGTTGACAAAAGGTGACCGACGTGGCGGCTGTTTATGACGTTCAGGTACTTGTAGATGTACGTACTGTACCTAGAAGGTGTCTAGGTGATTATCGTAGCTGATAATGAGGCTCAAGTCGTGCATTCGGTAGTTTTTTGTATCTAGATGTACGTGATAGTCGTAGAAGATATTTAGTTATTATGGTGGCCAAAGTCGCGGTCCAGGTGGTACGCTCCGTAGTTTTTGACGTCTAGATGTACATAGTGTTTAAGGATCGCGTCTAGGTGGTTATGGTGCTTGATGTCGATGACCAGGTCGTGTGCTCCGTAGTTTTTGACGTCTAGATGTACATAGTGTTCCAGAAAGGCATCTAGGTGGTTATGGTGGCCGATGACGAAGTCCAGGTAGTGCGCTCCCTAGTTTTTGGTATCTAGAAGTACGTGTTGGTCGTAGAAGGTATCTAGGTAGTTATGGTGGCCGATGACGAGGTCCAGGTGGTACGCTCCATAGCTTTTGACATCTAGATATACGTACTGAATGCAGATACAAAAAATTACAAAACGCACCACATGGACCTCGTCATTGGCCGGCATAACTACCTGGATACCTTTTGTGAGTAGCACGTACCTCTAGATGCCAGAAACTACGGAGCGCATCACCTGTTCCTCGTCATCGGCCGCCATAACCACCTACATACCTTCTGCAGTTGGTACGTACATCTAGATACCAAAATCTATGGAGTGTACTACCTGGACCTCGTCATCGGCCACCATAACTACCTACATACCTTATACGACAAGCCACGTAGATTTAGATACCAAAAACTACGGAGCGCGCTACCTGGGCCTCGTCATTGGCTACCATAACCACCTAGACACTTTCCTTGAACACTATGTACATCTAGACGATAACTACCTAGATACCTTCTATGACCAGTACGTACATTTAGATACGTGATAAATTCACTTTTTTGTGATTTATAAAATTAAGTCTTAGTTGACCAAAGACAATGGATATTCCTTGATGAAATAAACGGGATTCTTAACCAACCGATGGCTAAAGCGTTGACCAAATCATTGAAATTTGGTATACACTTGTCGAACGATTGGGTACAGTTCCTACCAGACTATATAGTGTATTTAATTTTTATTTCTATTTTAATTATCGTTGCTTAAGATCATGTATATCGAGTCCAGTTTTATCGAGGCCCTTGATTATTTACCATGGCAAACTAGATAGATCTACATAGTTCTAGAGTATTTCCAGCAGGGTTAATAAGACTATTACTTACAATAAGAAACAATGTAGTCTTTATTGCTAACTTTAAAAAGCGCTGACTTTTCTGTTCCAACAATTTTCAATAAAAACTTCTGTACAGCAATACGCACACCGAGGACACATGTGTGCGTAAGCGCACTGCTCTTTCTCTCTCTCTCTCTCTTTCTCTCTCCCCGATGCACAGCACGACTATAATACTCACGGAGATTTTATACCGCCTGCGCTCGCTCGCTCGCGCGCGCTTTATACCTCGAAGCATTCACCCCGTTGTGGCGCTGCCGCTGCTGCGCCTCGGAATTGGGTCGACGAAAGGTTACTGTCCCGCTTTTCCCGACGCCGCGGCTACGTCAACGCGCGCTCGCCCGCGTATTCAACTCTCCTCTCTCTCATCCCTATGCGCTGTCGCTTCCCCTCCTGCCCGTCCTCCCTACTCGGCGCCGCGCTGCTCTTTCTCCCCTGCAGCTGTGTGCTATATAGCCCTCTGCGTCTCTGTCGGTGCGCTGATACCGAAGCGCAGCAGCAGCAGCAGCAGCATCAGCTCTCTCGACCGCCTGCGGGTTTTCGTGATTCTCTCGTTTCTTTTTGCTGCAGCGGCAGCTCCTTTTCGAGCCACAGTCGGCGCTGCTTTCTCATTCTTTTGTCGGGATAGGGGGACCTTTGAGGAAAACGCTTGAAAGTTTCGAGGGACGTTTCGCTGGATTGAGGAAAAAACTCTCTGGCATGCTTTTCCAAAGTGGCATCAATTGTACTGTAATCCGTGGGTATTATTATATTGTTGGCTTTGTGAAGAATACGAAAGATCATGTAATAATATTTACAATATATATAATAGATATAATCGCACTGAAGCTAATACATGTCGCGACAAGACGGATAATAAAATATTTTTCAAATTGAATAAGCTCCAATATCTCAGAAGATTATAAACGAAATTGGCTCAAAAATATTCAGCCAATAACTTAATAAATATTCACTGAAATTTTAAAGGCATTATATCAAGTACTACTCTAATTTATTCTTATAATAAATGCGTGTTTCTATTTTTGTCTCAGGAGTATATGGTGTATGTAATAGTTCTAGCTGAAACTAATATTAAAAAATAAATTTCATTGAATTACATAATGTTATAGTTTTTGTGTTATAAACGCCACATGCAAAGAAATACGCCCATGCGCACGCATGCACATTGCACACAAATACATAAATACATACATACGCACTCGTATACACATTCGCAGTACTCGTACACACGCACACACACACAAACATGCACATACACTCATGCACATGCACGCACACTCATATACGTGCGTATATACACATGTATATGCATACACACATTCATATGTACAAACACCTTTTGAAACTAGTATATTCGAACTTCCCGAATCATAAGACATGCTTATACTTACTGTACAATACTTTTTCGTACCAAAAAAACACAAAAGAATTATCACCGACACAAAGCTTTCTCTTTGAGAAAAAAAATAGAAAGAAAGAGTAAACCTCTTTTCGCGTGAATCGACTCTAGTACAGAATAGTCACTGAAAAGATTGTGAGTTTTTCACTATAAATATGTAGCGGATTTCGATCTATGTTTCTAGCACAAATTTACCAATCGCTGAATGACTATTCACTCGGCTAAAGTGAATATTCACTGCGAAATAGATCGGAAAGGGATGGAAATAACGTTGTCATATTCATAGTAAAAGCTGCTAAATGACTAGATACTAAATTTTGCTATGATTATGACAGTTTCCATACTATAAATATGGTAATTTTTATATAATTTAAAAAAATTGAATAATTTATAGATTTCCATTAGTACTATGTTTATAGTAAAATTTACGTATCAATATTAGAATGTGCCAAATAAATATTAAATTTAATACGAAAATGACTATTTCAAAGTATATTTTTCCTATATAGTTTATTTCAATGTATCAGTAAATATAACAGTTATCAATTAGATTTAATGGAATTTATTGAATATATGTACTATCGTATTGATTTATAAAAATGCAGTAACTAATTATGAACTTTGAATTACTATCGTGATAATAGTTTGGAACTAGAGAAATTATCGTCACTCCTAACATCGCTCGGATGCATATATGCATTTAACGATTTAATAAAATAAAAATTAACAATATTTATGCTCGCCGAGGCCTTATGTATGTCCTATTACATTTTTTGTAAACCCAATAAAGCCCATAAAATATCATAAAACAAAAATTATAAGGCCCACATTTTATAAGGCCGAAAAAAACTTAAAAACCAAAAATTATAATGCCTAGAAAAATTATACTATGCAAAAACTTATAAGACCCAAATCTTATAAGGCTAAAAAAACTATAACAACCAAAAAATATAAGGCCCAAATTTTCGAAGACACAAATATTAGCTCTATGCAAAAAAATTATAAGGCCCAGAAAAACTATAAAAACATAAAATTATAAAAGTAAAAAATTATATAGTCAAAAAAATTACGATACCCAAATATTATAATATTCAAGAACATATAAGGCCCAAAAAATTATGAGGTCCAATAAATTATGAGACCCAAATATTATAAAACGCAAAAAAAATTAATGCTCATAAATGATAATGCTCAAAAAATTATAATGCCCAAAAATTATAATATGAAAAACATTATCAAGCCTAAAAATACTGTTTGACAACACATACCTAGGAAGCCAGCCATCCACCTACCCACCAAATCATCCACCCACACATCCATCCACCTATTGATCCACCCACAAACTCATCTGTCAATACTTCCAATAACCCACCCACATTCGCGCACATATATGATGAACTTTTAAAAAAAGATATGGACTTATTGATGTGACCGGAGACTGGAGACTTTTGTGATCTTAATATTATAAAAAAATATATATTTGAGATGTTGAGCCTGAAGCGCTTAGCAACAGCTCGATATATCTATCTATATATATATATATATATATATATATATATATATATATATATATATATATATATATATATATATATATATATATATATATAAATTGTATATTCTTTGAATGAATACAAATTTCACTCCTGTGCAAAGTAGCATACCAAGAGATAATACTTTATTCAAACCCTTAGTATTATCAAATTGAAGATATTAAAATAACGATTAAAGCATTAAACAAAGAGATTATCTGTTTCTTTTAGAAAAATAAACCGTGTTCTGTAATTCTTTGATTTAATCCCAGTTGTTTGAAATAATGAAAGATAACTAAAAATAGAATATTTTTTTAAAGGAGATGAAAGTCATATTTTGAGCAGATCGTACTCAATCTGAAAGTGCAAAAAAAGATATGATTATGTTTCCACTTAATTATTCTATTATTGTTATCATATATACTTATATTTATATTTATTAATAAAGTCTCAAAAATTATTCAATATTCAATGATATTAAATAAATACTATTACACGATGCCGAATAATTATGCTCACAGAGATTGAACATAATATACATAATATCGGTAAACAACGTTATTATCTTACTAATTTATCAAATTATGTTACGAAAACGTGCTTATTAAAAATTTAATTATCAACAAAATTACAGTATCATGATTTGTAATTGGATATAATTTTAATATTTATGTTTAGTATATTCCCTATCAAAATTTAAAAATAATCCAAGTACACCAACAATTATCATTATTGACTTTGTTTATTTACTCATTTATATTTAATATATTTATTTATATTTAAATAATGCATATTTTTGCACAAATAAATTAGCAATGCAAATCCAATTTTAACTTAAAACTAAAACAATCGAAAGTTACAGCAATTTTTAAATACATTATTTTTTAAACCATTTCTACCGAGTATGTCCATTCCAATGGTCACTGCGTCTAACAGGGTTAATAAAATGACTCAAATCGTTTACGAATATATTATAAATAATACGACATTATACGCAAATGATCCATCCGAAAATTTACTACAAAAAGTAAAAATGAACCCTAGCATTCAACATACACCCTTATTATCACCCCCCCCTCCCCTCCCCCACCAAATATGTATTTCCTACCATATAGAATTCATCTCGTATATAAAGCACTCCCATCTCACCTATCTCAAACTACATAAAAATAACAATTTCTTGTCTCACCCATCCATATTCGCATTCCTCTGCACATTTCGCTTATCTCTCGGTGTCTCTCCTCTCCTCTGCATACCCGTTCCACTATGCGCGCCCCGTCAGCCAAAACAAGCTCGGGGAAAACGAACAATGCGCAAAAGTTCGCGGGGCACGAATTTCGCGGCAGCCCCAGCGCAGGAAAAGAATGACTTTCCACCATCTATCACTCATTGTCGGGGAGGGATCCGACGAACTGCGAATTGCCATGGCAGCGTTGGCAATTTGATGCAACGCGCGAGCTCTTAGATATTTCAGGTTACTACGTCGTATTGCAGTTGGGAACGAGCAGCAGCCTTTTTTTGGAGTTGTTGCAGGGTCGTTGTTTTGGGAAAGACCGGGGCGAGGTGAGATCAGTTCGTATGAGGATAATTAGTTTGATGCCATTTATCTTATCATTATTTTTCTTAATTGGTTTAGAATAATGAATGGACAATGCAAATTGGACTTTTTTTGATCACACGTAATCGCTGTTCTTTTGTATGCGTAATAATAACATTTTTTAGCCGAAAGTAGTAACTTAATTTTGTAAACAATATTTTATGATGGTATGCCAAAAAAAATCAATTAAATTTAAGCATAAGCATTATGCATTCAGTAAATATATATCCCCATTGAGAAGCTTTCATCATGTCGATTTAGCATCTAATGACTATTTCACTCTTCATAAAAGAAATCGTTTCTGTTTACAATAAAGTAAGGGTTTACATTGCTACATTACTTAATTTATTTTTATTTTCATCTGCTGTGAAAAGCATAATGAAATGTATCGATATAATCAATATGTTTTTAAAAATGAATTATTAAACTAATTTACTTTAGCGTAATTGTTAAATAACTTATTTACATCAATTTCTAATAAAATTAGAACGAACAAAAGTTAGAATAAATAAAAATATATGATGTGCCAATTTTATCAGATATGCCCATCTCGCCCAGGTCTCTTCCATACATAGACTTTCTAGTGCAGCAGTTTTCTTTTTCTTTGATTGTGTGTCGTGAGCGATAGGGTAGCGGAGGGAAAGTAAGCGTGTGCTGTGCGCCGCTGTTGGCACGGCTGTATTGAATTTCGTTCGAGAAGAAAAATATTTTTCGCGAAAAGTTTTTCTCGAGTACTTGAACGAAGAGCGTAATTGAATTTACACCGTGAGAGTTGTTGTTGATGAAGCTTGAAGTGTGTTTTTATAATATTAAGCATTTTTGGTCAAAGTAGTTTTGAAGAACCGATTCAACTTACAATAATGAAAGTAATTTCCGAGAAAATTTAATGAACAAAGATTTTCTGGTAAAAGAGTAATTCAAAATAATAGACTGCCATATTACTAAAGGTATTAAAGGTCATTTTATCGTTTCTAAGTAAAGTAATTAATTATACTAATCTAAGTAAAATCATTCGGAATAATTTAAGTTATGAGAATTTTATTTCTTAGAAAAAAGTAATTTATTTTATACTACTCAAATATATTAAAATAAATCGCGGATAAAACAGCTATGAAAACAGGCAGTACCGGAGTTAGGTCAGATATGAAGAAACTATTCAAATTGATATTTTGATGAAGTAACTGTTATCATCTATTATTTTATTTCTTGGTTTTAGAGTATAAAAGAAAATAATTATTTCATCAAAAGAAAGTCGTGCATTTTAGACGAAATTAAAATAAGATTCCGATCATAACAAATAACTATAGCCAAGTATAATGAATTCGTTGGTAATTTCTGGTCGTTATTTGGTTACGTTTTTTATCACTTCATGAATCCTCGCCACATTTTTTCTAGTTTCTGTAGAGTGCGCATTACGATTTCCACGAAATCATAACTGTGGCGCACGTTTTGCTCCGAGTTTTATTAAATTGGATACTTTTAATGAGAGCCACTGAGCAAACTAAATTTCACAGTCGACACTCCATAATTTTCAAACAGCCAGTCTACTAAAAGAAACGACAAATTGCAGAGAAAAGTGTCGCAACAAAAAATACCAGGACGAAGAGAAACCCCGCATTTATTCCAACTCTCTAAATATTCGCACAGCCCATATTTTCCCGCCTCAAACCACTCCAATTACAACAAATTATTGTCCCCGTGCGCGCTCGCGCGCGTGCAAAAGCTACTTCGCGACCACCTTATTTGACTTATATTCATCTGTGAGCGACTCCGCCCAGCCGTTGACTTGTTGATTCGTCGCTTACACACATATCATTTTCTGCGTCGTTTTGCGTTTATCGATCCTCCCCCCATCGAATACGCAGCGCCTCGCCGCTCGTTCGTTATTTTCTTTTTTGCTCTCGCTCTCCACCGCTTGATGGCTATCTGTGCGAGCACTCTGCCGTTGACCCGTGGCCGTTCGATCATAATGACGCTGTATATACGGCTATTATGAAGGAACGACCAGGTCATTCGTCGCGTCTGCAAGGCAAGCGACGTGGGAGCCGGTTTATGAAAATGGTCGACTGGGGTGATGCTGTTGTCGATCGACGCCAAGTTATAGGCGCGATATCGGCCCCCGGGCATGCTTTTAGCGCGCTAAGGACGAAAACGTGCGGAGCTTGCGCTTTGACGGCGAGCGTTTTAGGGGAAGCTGACTGGAATTAGAATAGGGTGGATTTTGCACGCAGTGCACTTTGGACGTTCGTATCTGTTGCTAAAAGAAAAACACCTGCGAGCATATTTCGCGTATATTAGTTTTCTTTATAGTGAGAAAACATTACGAAGCAACTATTCAGATAAATAGTGCGTCTCTAGATACACATTTGCACTCATATATTGCACCCTCATAACAAGACTATCACAACCCAAAATTTGATGTTTTTGTAAAAGCAACTCGTAGCACAATTAATTTTTCAGATATAAATTTTGAGCAGAAAATTTTTTACGTGAATTTCATTATTCTGTTATAGTTTAGTAACCTTTTTTAACTAATTCTTGAAGTGTATTATGGGTTTTTATTTTTGTATGAGCTATTTTATCTACGAAAATTGAGTTAAAAATTTTTGAGTTGCCATAGTCTTGAGCTGTGTGTAAGATATGTACTCATACATTGATAGTTCATCCACCGACCTCACACGTAAATTCCAGAAGTTTCTGACACACGAAAGAATTAAATTAACTATAAAAATTGCATGTTTGAAGTAAGAAAAGTTCAAATTATTTAGAATTGTATTTTTTGGAAAAAATAAGTTACACATTATAAAATTTTTTGTAACATTATGAAAATATGCACAATTTTATAACGATTCTATGAATTATAATACCTGTAAAACATCGTGAATTAAAACATCGTGTATTAAAACATCGTATATCCAAAAGTTACATTTCTAATGTAAAGAGACTTTTAAATTTGTAACTTTTTACTTTTATAGTTATGCACATGATACTTTGCTCGTGACAGCTTAACAAAATAACTATACATGTATATGCATATACGTTTAAAAAAAATTTAATATGAATTACAGATTTTGTAGAGAATAAAAATATAAACAACCTATTATAGAACATTATATAGCCTTATATTATATTAGGTTATATATCCTTAGATTATATAGCCTTATATTATATTAGGTTATATATCCTCAGATTATATAGCCTTACCTTAAAAAGTTAATTACGGAGATTAAGTATATTTTATGAAAATGGGTTTTTTCTTTTATTTATGACTATTTTGTACTAACAATTAAATGTTCTATATTAAACAATAAAGTAGAAGTACTTTTTGAGTACTTTTCTCTCTTTGAAATTTACTACATAAAATTTATTTTTAAGAGTAAAAAGCATCTGCAATAATTTTACTATGTAAAAGTGTGGTCTTGAAAAGATTTATTCAGTGAAAATATTATTTAGTGGTATATCAAAAGACGTTTGAAACGGAAGCTTTTCCTCTAATATGCACATTTTTCCAGACTGCAATGCTGCTCTTTGCGAATGAATTTTATTGAACTTTAATTAATTACTTTTGCTTATTAAGAAATTGAATTTCGTCTGCGTTCAGGAATATAAACTAATATTAAAGCTCTTATGACTTTATTTGATTATTTAACAGCAAAGTTCGCTCGTTTTAAGTATAAGTTTTTATTAAACATTTTTGTCTTTCGTAACTTTGATAAATTTATACAGTATTTATGATTAACCTAAATGATGTCAAAAAATTGTGTCAGTAAGAAAATTGGTTACAATAATAAATTCAATAACGTTTTCAAGAAATATTTACTTTTGAAAACGGTTATCAAGCTCTTTATACTATCATAAGCATGTTAAGTCTTTCTCGTAAAACTGTCAAAATTTGATATGGAACCCCTAGGTTCTGAAGTCGCGAGTTCTTCTTAGATGCCTCTTAAAAAATCTATTACTTTTTATATTATCTTATGAAGACTAATATCCATTTAGAACCTCCAAAGAAGTATTAATCTTTGTTTGGAGAATCGTAATATTTCCATAGTTTTCTTAGGAGACTCCAGAAAATAAGATCTTGTATTTTTCGAGAAATCTGAAATGTGCTAGTCCCTACAAGGATCATCGGTATAATCTTATTAATTTGAAAACCAACCATTGAAAACGATCTTATAGACTTGACATAAGAAATAAAATATTTATTAATTAAAAGCTCAGAAAGTCACATAATTACGATTACCAATAACCAATCTCACATATAAATCGCGTCAGAATTTCTTTCTTCCAATACAATCACGCCAGCATTCCAATTACAACGAAACACATTTACCAACTACACAAACCCGATCCTCTAAAAATCCACGCAATCGCCTAACTCTCAAATCAACCAATTGTCACGATCGCTATTCACCTCTTACAAAACCTCCATCAACAGCGACGTAATTCGTCCCTCGCCCTCTCCTCCTCTAAAACTCCCTCGCAATGCGCCACGCGCTTTCACCTCTCTCGCAAAGAGCCGCGCACGTCGCGAGAACGAGTACGAAAATGAAAATGAAATTGGGACGAGCCGATAAAAGTTTACCTATATACACGTGCGCCGGCGTGCCTGACCGGCGCTCGCGCGGCCAGCAGCCCGCCTTTCATGCGTATAGTGCTGCTGGCTTTGTGAGATAACGCGATTCAATTTTTTCGCCGACCCCCCGTACACGAAGAAAGGCGAGAGCGGTCGCGCGCCGTTAATTTCTCGATGAAATGCGCGGCGCTGTTGCTGCGTGAATCGTCGGTACATCGTGTGGGATCCTGTGTCTTTTGTTTTGAGGTATCGTTGGGCTTTTTATCTTTTTATTGGAAAGGGATTTAAATTGGTTTATTGGGGAAAAGAGTTTGCTGGTTTTAGCTGATGATGTAAGGTGTGTGTGGAGGAGGGGATAGTGGGATACAATGGGTAGGATGTTTTCAAAGGCTTCGAGTGAATGTGTAGATACGTAGCTAGTAACTGCGAGTATGTAATGCCGACTGAATAAGCTCCGTAGAATTGTGTTATTTGTATGTTGCGGTATCTGAATGCATTATTGTTTCAATTATTTGTTGTATGTAGACTTTAATAGTAATTCTATAATACTATTATTTTAAATTGGCAGTGCACTCACAAAATGGTATTACTTTTTTAATATATAGTTGTACTAACAATAAAGTTGTTAAAAACAAACAAACTTTTGAGAAGAAATACAAACGTCATATACAGTGCTTTGTATTTAAACCATCGCCATTTTACAATATTCGACAGACAATTATTTATTTTTCTGATTCTAACAGTATCGGCAGTCAACTCTGTATAAAAACGAAGATTCACATGTTTCAGAAAGCGTTTTTATTCATTATCAATACTCTACGACAGCTGTAATATACAATATGTAATATGTTATAAGTTATTAATTCTAAATGCTTTAATTAATTCAGATATTGTAGTTTGTAAACTATAATGTTATAGTGTACAATCGACGTCGGAAATTTCTGGTCAAATGCGTTTGAAATCCTCCAATGAGCTTATCAAAAACTTGCATTTAACCCAATGAAACCCAATGAAATTGCAGTATTTCAAAACAATTGAAACGTATTCAACCAAAAATTTCCCACGTCGAGTGTATTTATGATATCCCGCTCTCCGTTACGAAGTAATATAAAGGTTTCTCCAGATTTTAAATTTAAATATAAACTATAATATTAGCGATTTAATCAAGTCTTACATACGTTCTTATTTCGAATTTATATTTCTTAATAAATCTAATTATAATTATTTTTGTATGTTACAGGTGAGTTACAGCAATTATTATTTCATTTCACCTTCTTGGCACGTAAGTCTATCAATAATACTTCAAAATAAAATGTAGAGTACGCAAAACATTATAATTTACTTTTTTTCTTAATTTACTTTCTTCTATCGCGTATTGTAAAGAGTATAATAACATTAAACATTGCATCAGCAGATAAGTGATAAAATAAAAAAGAATAAAGGAACGCATATTTGACGATAAATGAATAATAATTTATATTTCTTAAAATAGTGTCGTAAATATAAACAGAACTTTGCATTGGTAAATATTGATAGAGTTGTATGATACCACTATTTTACATGACTTTTTAAAAGTTATATCTATTATTGTGAACAAATCAAAATATTTCATTGAATATATTTCACTTGTAGTTCAAGCTCTTTTAAAAACGAGGGAACTGGAGCTGTCAATTGAAATTCAAATAACCTATTATATTCAAAATATAGATGTATCCGATTTTACATTCTGCATGCACTGATTTTTAAAGACGTTAAAATTAATTATTCATGCGATCATAGAATTTATTAATAATTATTAATAATTAATTATTTGAAGGACATAGATTTATAATTTAAGCAAAATTTCAATGACTGCTATTCGGTTATTTGTGGTTTTGGAGTAAATTTAATCCCGGTAGAGATGAATTTGATATTTCATTTGCTTTTAACGATGGCTCAAAATAGAAGACCCCACTAGGATATTCAATCTTGTATTGAATTGGGTTTTTGTACTATTTTACCTGTACGGTCTTATAATAAATTTAGACACTATACAATAATTATAAAAAATAGTTTTACTTGAACATAATAATACTGATAAATATTTATTTTCCAATTTAAAATTGAAGTATTTTGTAAAAGAGATATTTTTTGCGACGGTCGACAGCTCGAGTGTTAAACGCGTACCTCTTAAGACAAACGTCGCTCAAGGAGCGTGGGTTCGAATCCGCGTCAATCCGAAATTTTTAGGGACATTAAAAACAGTGTTTTCCGCATTTTTCCGTGGCGGATATCGAGCCTGTAAGACGCTAACTTGGCAAGGGCATGAATTCCCGTATATATGTATAAAAAAAATTTGTTTTAATCTTTAATCTTTTAATTTTTAATCGAGAAATTGCAAATCATTATTAAATGTAAAGGGTTCTATGAAATGATCCACCACACAAATAATTAGAATAAAGGGCTTGATGAAAAAAGGTATCATGCATGGAATAAAGATACCCGTAAAGTTGAATTGCTACGAATGACAACGCTCAACTCAATGTTGCTTATACGTGAACCGAGAAACTATCGTAAACTTCGGTAGACAACTTCCTCAGTACGTTGCATATTCATCAGACTTAGTCCCTTTTGATTACCATCTAATCTGTTAGATGGAGCACGTTTTGGCAGACAGACACTTTAAATCGGTACATGATGTACGGAAACTCTCCACAATTTCGTAGCTTTCTGAATCAACAAACCAACAATTATGTGATCAAATGCAAATCATTTTTGTAAAATCATCAAAATGAAAAAAAAACATAAAACAGGGGTTACTGAAAAAATGTAGTAATCAATAAGAATTTGATATGGAAAACTTAATTGTCAATCATAATTCAATAATATTACAAAATAAAATAATGTTCTCAGAGTTATCTTTGACTTTTTTCTGCATGTATTGAAGTATTTTTTTCCATATAGAAAATCTTTTTTAAACCTATAAAATTACTTCGTGATGAAATTTTTATTTTCGTAAACTCATGTCTTTTTTATTAAACCAATCTATTTGGAAAATCTATTTATTTTATGTATACATACCAATGAACATTAGCCATTAACCATTATGTTTGAATCATCGGATGAGCGCAAGAAAGCAGCAAGAAGGTGCCAACTTGAAAAGCGACACAAAAAGGGGCCAACAGGGTAAGGGATACAAGAAAGAGCCAACTTGAGAAAAGAGGCAAGAATAGATCATTTCAAAATTAAATTTTTTATATACGTGGGTTCTTGGGGTCGCGACCAAGTTTCATAATATATACCAACGTTCATTAAAATTGATCAATTATTAAAATTATATATTAAAATTGATTATTGGCGCATTTTTTTGGATTTGCGACAATGATACCAATTTGAAATTCAGTCCAAAAAATGTATTTCTGAGTAGGTTCTTTCTTGCATTTCTCTTTCTAACAATAATAATAAAAGGAAAACATAACCATTGGTATTCATATATAGCTATAGAATATGCATGCTAATTTTTAGATTGATTAAAAATAAGGATTTTGGAATATTTGCTAAACGTATATTTGTATGGATTGGCCTTGTCATCATTAAATAATATAAAGCGGTTTAACACCATAGTAGAATAAGTGTCATTTTAAAATGTTGCAATCGTTCGTGATTGTTTCTATATTTATAGCATACCTCATCATAAATTTATTGATTTAATTATTGTTAGAAAAAATTATTATTATTATTATTATTATTATTGTTGTTGTTGTTGTTATTACTATTAATATTACTAATATTATTATTGTTACTATTATTATTATTAATATTATTAGTATTACTATTATTATTTATTATAAAATAAACTATTATTATTTTTCTCAACTCAGGCATGAAATGGCCCCTTTTTCATGTAAACCGGTTGAAAAATTACACATTTTAGCGTGTTTGATCAAAGTGTTGAGAAATATCCATTTTTCCCCTAAAATGAGGTAAGAAGTGAAAAAGAGGCGAGAAATAGATATTTCTCACCTGAAAAGAAGTGAGAAATGAATAATTGTTCATTTCTCACCTGTTTTTCATGTCATATGTTTAATACCCCGTAAGAAGGCCAAATCATGCGTTTGTTAAAAAAATACGGTGTGTAACACGAGAAGAAAAGCTTTTTCAGACTCGGGTGAGGTGTTTGTACAAAATTTCCAGAATGTATTTGTTTCACTATGGTTCTTACTGGTTCATATACGCTTTAAAATGGACTGCATTTAATACTTAAATACATTGAAACATATCAAAAGAATATAGTACAAGTTTATTTAATTTAATAATATTTTTCAACTTTTAATAGTATTGAATGTTTAATCAGATTATAAGATTTATGTAACTCATTAAATAGTGAGCTTGATAAAAAAAACAGTAATTTAAAATTTTTCATAAATAATTGTTAATGTGCATATTTAATACATGTAATCATAGTATAGGACTCCGCATAACTCTATCAGAAATTAGCTATCAGTTAAAGTTAATTGAATCTGCAGCAAAATGAAGTTCAGATAATGATGATCAAAAGTTCCCCATAAGAGCAAGTAGATTTAAAACATTGTTCTTGAATTAGACTGGGTAGAAAGTGGCCGAAAACCACTAGATTATACTCAAGTTTTAGCCAATTTCAACAGAAACCTAATTACTATATAAGCAGTGTGCAGGTTCCTTTCTTAAATATTTTTTAATATAAATTATGTTGGCTAAACTTAACTCTATATTCAACTCAATTCCGTCCACTGCACATCACACAACCTATCCTCTAAATAAAGACGTCAAACAGATCAATTGCGAAAGAAACAAAGCCAATCTGGCAACTGAGAGCTCGAATTCCACTCTTAATTTCCGATCCTTCCCTTCACCGCCTTCCTCGTTTTTGCATCCTCGCGTGAGGAAAATGAGTTCCGCGTACAGTGAATCGCTCGTCAGGGCGAGTGGCGTTCGTGCGCAAGAGACTGGACAGATCTAATTTTCCTCCCGTTCCGCGGCGCTTTTTTTCCCACCGATTAACTCGACGCGAAATTAAAAGCCCGTAATTTCACGCAGCTCGGAAGAGATGGCCGACGAGGGTTTCGCAGGGTAGGGACGAGCGAGTTTTTAGGGGATGTGTTTTATACGGCCGAGCGAAGCGATAGAGAGAAAAAGAGAAATATAGATAGTGGGGTGGTATGGTAGATTGCGAGCCATTAAAAACAAGTGTATGAATTTATAGCGCTGCCGGTTGTGTGTTGTGCGAGGCGTAATTGAGACACGCGAATGTTCGATTATAGCGTTTCGCGTGCACGCTGGGGCTTGAATATTGTGTGACGTGTATTGCTTGCTGGACAAATTGAATTTTTAGTTTCCTTTTACGAGATAGATTTATCACGTTATTTTAAATAGAAATTCGAGACTTAGTTGATACTTTTTAGGTGATGACATTTTTTGTCGACAGTATTACAGGACATTATAATGAAGTTGTTTTAAAAATTTAATTTTATACATTGTAAATAATTCTTAAATTTGTCTTATCTACGCATTAGTGAACATAGTGTGATCCGCTACTTTATCGTGGTTCATTGAAGTAGTTTCTTATAAACATGTAAATATATGTTGCTCGTAAATAATTTAATTCATTATTTAATAAGGCCAACGGAGTTTGTATAAAATTAGGGCAAAGCTAGGTTATTGTCTTTGCTCGGGCGACATTGAAACGATACTAGGTTCTTTACTCAATAGTAATTTTTGGGTATCCTTGTTTAGTTCTTGCGTTATTGAACGTCGGTAAGATAACGTAAATGTGTGATTTACATGAAACTGCTAGATTTTAATCAGCACCGTCGCATCATACTTCTTTATTTACAGACATGTGTGTGTTTTTATAAATGCATATTATAGATTTAGTAAGTGTATATGTGTATGCATAAACATAGATTTTCAAACAGATATATTTGAATATTTGATGTCATGATAGTGACCATTTCTGCATGCGATACTAAATCATACCTTAAGAGATTAATTAAATTGAATGTTTAATACGTAGTTGTGACAAGCTACAAACGGTTCATAATTATACATATTTTTAGATCTTCAAATTACTTAAATCTTACATAAAGGTAGATAGATATATTTCAAACTAACTGATTTTTCTTATCTAACGATTTCCTACAAGTCCTACAAATAAGGTAAAATTATTAGAAGAGGTAAGGGGCAGTGGAAAGGAATATATACATTATCATGTATATTCTTCAATGTAAAACAGCACTATATATAGCACTGCACAATTCCCGCTAAATTCTCCGAAGACGCGCGACCCTCTCGCGCCCTTTCAATAATGTCGCAAGTCCTCCTTGCTCTGCACCCTTGAAATTCCCAACTACAAACGTGCCCGTGAATCATCCTCGACGCTCTCGAATTCGCTCTGCACCGCGATAAATACTTTAACCAAGGTCAACGCTGCTGCTGCTGCTGCCGCGGGCCGAATTCTCTCCAGCGCAGCGAAAACATTTCAACGCTAAATCACATGCCGACGATCCTAGTTCACTCCCTTTTTGCCGTAATTAACGGATGCAGGGAATGAAATTGTCTTTTTAGCGGAATAGTGCAGGAGCGTCTCGTAAACTTCGCGCTACGGGGCGAGAGAGCCGAGAGCAAAAAGAAGATTGAATTGCGGTTCGAGCGAAAGGGCGCGAGCGCGCGTGACTCGTGAATCGTTCGTTTGAATCGGAAATGCTGATTTGATTAAAGACCTGCGGTGTTCACTTTGCGTTCTCGCGCGAACGATAATTTCGACTATTCGTGTTTTTTCGTGTTTTTTCCGTGGGCTTGTCTGTTTTGAATTGTACAATTAATTTGAGTGCGATTTAATTTTGAATTTAAAATGCTATCAATGGCATGTTTTAGTTATTATACTCTACAGACGAAATTATTATACTGACTTTCATTTTAGTAACTTGTAATATAATATTTAAATTTTTATTAGATACAAATATTAATATTTTGTCACATAGTGATTTCTTTAACCTGCGAGCATGCGCGTGTCTACTTGAAACATCACACTTTTTTCAAACGGTCTTTTATCAGCAGAAATTTTTTTTTGCATATTAGGATTTTTATGTATTTTTCAGAAATGTTATTTAGCTTCAAATAAAGACGTAAAAAATTTTATTAACAAATTAATAAGAAAAACTATTAATAAAGTATAAAAAACATTAAACAAATGTTTGTTATTGATAAAAAAATTACTCCAATTTTTTTTACTATTTTCGATTTGTTAATAATCCTTGATAACACGTAGTTTCATTTTTTGATAGTTGAACGCAAATGTATTAGTGGTTAAGGAATCTAATTTTAAGCGAAATACATTTTCATGATATTTTAAATGCATCAATTTACTTATAATAGAGATATTCTTCTCTCAGTATTTAACTGATGAACTTAAGTTCGAATAATTAATATAGGTTTTAAACATATTCATGAAGGCTAAGTTCTTTAGCAAATTAATGTACCTTATATTCAACTTAAGTGACCATATATTAATACTAAATGATGTTATTATGAAAATTAGAAAGAAGTATAAACGTCTCAAAAAAATTTAATTATAAAAATTAAACAGCATATTTATCACGGCAATTTGTGTAAATTTAATCTTTATATTATTCTTTATTTATACTTATTTTTTATTCTTTATTTATTTAGTATATAAGGTATATTTTAGTATTCAATCATAATAAATGATTATATTAGAGAAAAACTTACTGATTCAATCTTGAATTTTACACCGTGCATAAAATACTTTTAACAAGTTTAAAAAGTTAACGTTTCAGTTTTGAAAACCCGATTTCAAAAACTCGATAGTACTTTAAGCGCGTTATGTCAGAACATTTCTCGGTGCAAGAAACCCAAGAATCCGTTGCTGGAATTGAAAATAAGCATACATTACTGTCACTCGGAGCGAACATCTTGGATTCACTTAAATATTCTTCGACGCAGTTTTCTCCTCTCCGCGCGTACATCTTGCCATAGGGGAGCAAGGCATCAGACTCTGTGACAGGCCGTGGCCATCCCTTTTATCGTACATTATTCCGCAAGTACATTCAATACTAATATAAAAAGTGTAGAAAAAGATGAAGATATGCCGCGCAGTTGAGAGCAAAGTTGAAAATAATGCACGGGCTGCCGGGGAATATCCAACATGTTCATTGATAAAAGATCAATGTCAATGGGGTGGAAATTCTGTTGTAAAGCAAATGCGTTTATATTGTCATTACATGTCAGCTTATACTGACAGTATTTTCAGCTTTCTGGATAAACTTGTATTATTCTGTAAATCGTTTAAGGGTGCAGAAATTGCATTTTTTTGAACAAATGAATATCAAATATTATTATTTTTTTTTCTAGCTTCGTGGTTAAATAATTGATACAAAACTTAACAATTTTTTTTATTATCTAGACAATTATACGATAAGTTGTCATGATCACCGTTTTGTGGTTCCTCTTTGAAGCAAAAATTTTGCACAGTAAATAATTCCAAAAACGGTTTAAACTCCTGTTTCATGAGTACATAACTCGCTCTGCCAACAACAACCAACTGTACTGAAAACCAAAGTTGATGAAATTTTCACCTCACCAAACAAAACACAAATACACATACACACATATTTCCACTCTCCCACTTACATAGAGCTTGTTAGTCGGTAATGCTCGAGACTTGTTTGCCTTCAGGAAAATTGCTGTTGTAACATAAGAAAGCTCAGCTTCGCAAGGGGCGTCAAGTTATCGTTATGAATTTTGGATACAAACTATTTTAACCTAAATGAAAAATGAAGACGTACGTAATCGGTTTAAACTACTAGTAATTTCTAATAATAAAATAAAATCAGAGAATTAAAGATGTTTAAAAATTCTAATAAAATTTAACGCATAGAGCTGTATACTTACTTTTAAAAAGCAAAAGTTTTTCACATTCAATCATTCAAAGCTACGTTCCTTGGTAAAAGTTGTTGCATAAATAGTAAGCTGGAAACTGGTTGATGGCTATGAAGTGACTAGTTTTTTTTTTGCTAAAAAACGATTTGTCATATATTAGTTATGTTGGTAAATATACCAAATATTCAATGAAGTAAAAAAACGCGTGTTCTAACCTTAAAATATTTAAAATTAATGTTTGCCTTATTTTTACGTTATTATATACGACTTTTAAATAATTTAAACCAATCGAGCATGAATAAAATGAGTGTTTGGAAGATCGGGATGAAATTTAACGAAACAGAGTCACGGCGCATGACTGCTTTCTAAAATCAATGATTTTTCACACTGAATAATTCCAAACTACCTCACTAAAAACCCCTAAAGCCCCTGTGAATTTCACGAGCTCACAACTCGCTCTGCCGACGACAACCAACTGTACCCAATACAAAGGTCGTTGCAATTTTCACCTCGCCAAACACACACACACACACCTTCCCACTTTCTCGCCTACATAGAGCCCGTTAGTCGGCAACGCTTGAGTCTTGTTTGCCTTCGGGGAAACTCCTGCCGTTGCTGCTGCAGCTGCTAGCATGCTGTCTGCGATCGAAGTTCTCGCGGGACTTCGATTACAGGCGCGTTATACAGCCCAAGTTCGTTAGGCTCGCTACGCGTACGCTCGTTGCAAATGCACCTCTCTCTCTCTCTCTATAGCGCGTGCAAAGTGCATTCTGCAATTTTGATAGTTTGCGCGAGAGTGGCTGAAAGCTATGGCTGTATTTTCATGCTTTCGCTCACTCTCGCTGTTCCGGTTATCGGTTTCCGCTTGCGACCGCGTCCACCAAGGTTTCTTCTCGCTCAGTTGGCTATCTTGGAGTTAGACCCGGTGAAGAGGAGAGTTTGCATAGATGGCGGGAGGGGGTAGTTTCTGTTGGCAAAATGAATGTATTGATGGAAATGGCGAGGGAAGTGCGTGCGAAATAGATGTTTCAGTTGGATAAATTCGTCGCGACCGATAGGGAAATATTTGAGCAGTGTTATTTGGTTTATACGGCATTTGCTAGTCCACTGAAACTGACATTCATTCGAGCGCATAGGCAATCATTTAAATTTTGAAATAATATATTTGTCGCATTATTATGGGTGATTCTATATGGTGATTCTGGGTGGTTTGTATTACGTGTTTATTTTCGATTCTTCGATACCACTAAATTTTTAGTTTTTGAAACTGGGTATATATCAGCATAAATCGCATTTGAAAGTACACTTGAAATTATTTTTTATTGTTTGTTGTTTATCCGAGATCGAAGTTCTAGTGAAGTTTCCAGAGGTAATTTAATACCTGTATGGATTAGGGTTCCCTATAGTCATGATGCATCGATTCCCCCTCTTATATTTGGAAAATGTAGTAGATTTGAAACATATGATCTCAGAAGTATTTGTATGTATTAGTAAAGAAGATGATGATCGCGCTCCGCGCACCGAGATTATCTTCCCACACATTTATTTTTATTCCGCGCTGGATTTTAATATAAGGGATTATATGTATAACATATTTTGTTAAGGCTGATAATTAGTCTCTATTGCTTTTAAGTTTGTTGGATATATATTTTTACAATTACATAAGGCATAAATAAAACAAATATGAAATTCAAAAATATAATTTTCTATAAAATAATCCATATAATGATATTTCATATAAGCTATTATTTAATCGTACACTCTATTGATGACGAATGAGATAATAAATTATATGTATTAAAAATAACAAGAAATTTTGTTTTTTTTTTGAAAAAGTATTAGTACTTTTAAAACTTTCTTGATCATAATTATCATGAATATGCACGAATGCACGTTAAAATGACACTCTGTTCACGATCAGTCCCAGGCACATGTACCTTAATTCTTACTGAATAAAAATATTTTAGCAATATTCAAATTTGCTTATGTACAATGTTTGATCTAAAAATCTTAGTAATATATTTTATTTAAATGGCCATTACAAATAAAAATGATCATGTACAGTTCATAGTACGACTAACTTATTCATATTTACATCCATTTTCATCACGAAACTCTGGAAACAGTTTATTAGAAACTGATTACCAGTTATACATTACCCAGTTAGTAAATCGAACGGTTTAATCAATGGCACGTCTTTTCAAATTAAAATAAGCATTCGCAAACTTTAGAAATAAATCGAAATGAGAAACGATTTTTCATTAAGAAAAGTTTGCCCCCGAGCTGCGCGTCTCTCGTTCTCTCTTGGATTCTTTCCTCTTTTCCGCATCTACCCACTTTTCGTGCAGTGAGCTGCGCAGGAAATTAAGCAATTAAACTCGTCCCGTCGCACCCACCGATGCCAGAAACATCCGTTTCCGGTATGTAGGTTATATCGATTACGGTCTACAGTGTATATAGGTACGCAGCAAAGAAACGAGGTTACTATCCTTCGGTTTCGCTTATTATCCTCTTTTTTTGCTCCGTTCGATTCGCTGCGGTATAATTTTCTCGCGTGAGTATTACAAAATTCACGGGTTTTGAATGACTAGTCGATTTCGCGCATAAATAGTGGAAATGGCTTAGAATCGGACGTTATAAACTGATAATTTCCTTCCAATATAACTATACTTAATTTATTTGTTTACTCATAAAATAAATAAAGTCCTATTTCAATTAGAGAGATTTTAATTTATTAAAGCTCTATCTACATTCTTATTTTCGATAGATCTTCATTTTGTTTCTACATTGTTAACACTATTTATTATAAATAAATGGTCTAATTTAGTCTATTTCATAAATTTATTTCTTATTTTAAAATAAAAACAATAAATTTTGTTTCAATAAACAATAACAATCACTGTATTTTTTAAGTAAAAAGAGTAATAATTGGATCGGTTCGAATCATTGTAAGACAAGTCAATTTTGAATATTTTGCAAATGCTAAAGTCATTTTAGCATTCATGATATATCAAACACTAATTTTAGTATTTTAAATAGAGTAATTGAAATAAAAGTATTGAAATAATCATTTGCAACTATTTTATAATTTTATTTGTATGTATCAATAAATACTATATAGTTTCAGAAAGACTTGATATGTAATGAGCAAAATATGAATTATAAAAACCATTATTATGCGGAAAAGACACTTCAATAAAATTAGAAGAGAACAGACCTACCTTAACACGTTCCACTGACACAATCCCCGCACAATAATAGACCATTACATTCCGACGTTCATGTTAATCACGATTTTGCTTCATCAATAAAGAAACTCGATCACCACCTCGACCTCTCTCTCCGAATCCCCCTGCACGTGCACACAACTTTTCCTCCAAAGCAAAACCGCGCGAATTCGCAAATTGATACGTCTGGCAATTGGAAAGACAGGCCGCGGCAGCCGAGTAAAAGAAAATTCGCCTCGCTCTGGAATTGCCCGACTTCCCCCAAGAATTGATTCGATCGTTTCACTCTCCTCGCGTGCGCGCATGATTCCCCCCTCTTTTCATACGTACAGAGCCTAAAGACCAAAACAAGCTTGAGTGGCGCGCGGATCGCTCCTTGCGTGTCGAGCGCTACACGTGCTTCCGTGAAATTTGTGTTATTGGGTAAAAGAGGGATAGGGAAGAAAACTGTGTCCCGCGGGAGGAGAAACGAAATAGTGAAGGGCGATGGGTATGTGTGAGGCGGGAAGATATTGCAGTTCGTTTCTTGGTGAATGTGTGTGGCGTGTGCGATCTTTTCGACCTGAAGAGAGAATACGTTAAGTGCGGGGTAGGGGGATTCGGACAAGACGGATATTCTAATTTGAGGAGGTATTAGCTGTTTGGTTATCTTTTGGACAAGTTAAGACGAGATTAGTTAAATAGGATTAAATAAATTGGGAAGTATATAAAGCGTTTGCTTACTATACCAGTACATAGGGGAGATAAGTGTAAAAGTAGCAGTTTTGGGATTGAATTTAGCAGCATTTGAGGATAAAATGGAATAATAATTCTATGTCCAAAAAGAATAAATAATCAGAATAAGAAGAGCATGTTTTAAAATGACAAATGCTCCGTTTGCACACTGGTGAGGTAAAAGGAGCGCCATTGTAAATCAAATGGGGAAGGAACAGTGAGGCAAACGGAGTATAGTATTTTTTATTCGATTATGGTTCATAATGACTTTTTTATTCTGTTATAATCCAATGCAGTATGCTATATTGTACAACAAAAAATCAGTAATCAAAATTGCATAATTATAAAAATAATTGAAATTCTCTGATAGAGATATTCTCTAATAGGTGACCAACCCGCTATCGCCTATTATATGTTGTTCAAATAAGAGTATACGATTAGTTCATTCATATGTATACATAATATTTGCATAATAAATATAGTATTATTATTTGTCTAGAGCATATAAACCTTAATAGTTACAAATGTTTGAATGTCAGTTTGTCTGACTATTGCAATGTCCTTACTACTTACTCATATTTCTATGTAACGCATTATAAGTATTTTTCGCTGAGTTAGATATTTAGTTATCTCATCTAAATTTAAACTTCACATGCAGTATAAATTTGATGGAATAATTCTCTTTTATCTTTATCATACGTGATACGTTAGACAGATACATGAGCGTTATCAATAACACCAAAGTTCAATTATATTTGTACTTTAGGTCATTTATTGAGCTGCTAAATTACACTAAAAGTGCAACTTGTTATTCGCGTGTAGTAGCTACATAAATAAAAAGTCAACAACTACGAAAAATACTGAAAAGTAATGTATTTATTCAGTACATAGAGCTTCTGATTCCATATAGCTTTGAAATGGAATAAATATTTGGAATTTATTGAGTCTATGGTTGAAAGAAAATTATTGTGAGTTGTAAATTTATTTATTTTATTGACTTCATTTTCTTACACATTCATAAAAATATATGATCAGGTGCAATATGTATTCTGGTGTCTAAATACATGAATTACAAGTTAAAAAATGGAATACTGTCCCGAAATAGTGAAATTATTCTTTTTCTTCCAGTCCAGAAAACTGGCGCGCATTAAATGCTATCAGACGAAACCTTGCACGAAAATTCTAGTTTAAATATGTATTTTAAGCTTACCGAAAAACCGTTGTTACCGAAAGGGTTAATATTTAAAAAATAGTTAGAATAATTCTAAGCTAAAATAGTCTTTCAAACAACAATACTTTTCTCGTCGTATATTTTTTCAACGTGATTGATTCATTCATATGGTTAATCGAAGCTTTTCTTACTTCAAGTAACGGCACTAATAGATAATATCAATTCATTTGAGTGTACAGTTAAAAAAATGGTATACAATAATGTATTATTATTTGGTTTTGATCGATTTCTTTAAAGAAATACATAATTTTGCGCGCAAAATAAAAAGTAAATATTCAATAGCAGAATCTCGTTGAATAGATTATTATATCTCACTAATTAGATTATGCATGTATTAAATAGTAGTTTAGGAAAATTGCTTTTTACCATTAATATTTTTCTCTATACCAAGATATTCTATAGACTAGACTAATTATGTGTCAAGAGAGAACATGAAATACTATTATACAGAAATTAAAGCCATATAGCTTAACTTTAATTTAAACTTATACATTTACAAAGATGAAATAATATTTGTTCTATTGGTATTGAAATAATCGATAGGTATGTTTACTTTATAATAAAAGCAATATTGACATTGTAAAAATTACTGTTTCAAATGAATTTCGTTAGAATTTTATGTATTGTTTGTGTTTCCACTTTGTTGATAGAATAAATATTAAACTACTATTTTACATAATTTGAATTTATCGTATGTTTCGTTTGAATCCAGAAAATTTTGCATGACTGCACGTTCGAATATTACATGTAAATGATTAATTGTTTTCAATATTACAAATGATCGTCCAATATGAGACTGATGTCACGTTCGAATAAAACGGAATTATAATATCGATTTCCCTTGAGCGTTGCATTGTATATATAAATAAAACAATTGAGAACAATATAGAAACAACAGAAATATGTTCACATTGATATCAAATAAGTCATACTGCATTGTTACAGAAAGTTTTTATGTAAAATAAAATATTTGTTTTATGTTAAAAATGATCGAGTACAAATGGCAATAATGTTATCACTCGGGTGACCAGTTATCATTCAATGTATTTTAAAATTAATATAACCAACTAATGAACTATCATCATAAACCTAATTATGAATCAATACCTAGTGCCTCTTCTAGACATACACTTGAAGCTCACTTTAATCGATTCTCGCTGTTTCAATGTTGAATAACATTAGTACAATAGTAAAGTTATTTTAAAGAATTCTAATAAATAGAGAATATTATTCTTTTTCCGTAGGCACTCATCAGATTTTATTTATGTAAACACAGTTAATGTTATTAAATATTATTATTCCTTGAATATTTATTAACATTAAAGTTTTAGTGTAGAAAGAGCTTAAATATGAATCATTTTTTAATATAAATCGTTGTTATGAATATTTTGTATAAACAATTACATAACTAATATCAAGTTTAATTGCGTGATCTATTGCTCCATCGCACTCTTTAGCAATTCAAAATCAAGCCCATGGCTCTAATCCCCAAAACCCTTCTAAAATTAGTTTTCTTCCAAACTTTTAACCTCCGTTTCCAACCCCATCAAACTAACCTCCTCTATTACAAAAGGATGAAGGATAACTGCTTGTCGCTTTACACTGTCATCAAACTTGACTTCGGCTGGTCCGGCGCAACCCTCCCAAAGTAAAAGTTCCCAGCCCCCCCCCTCCCATCAAATTTTAATGACGCGCTTTCGAGATTCTTCCACTTTGTCGTCGAATCTCGGAAAGTTGCCTCGCAATTTTCACTACGTGCCCAAGTACACGTGCAATATATTCGAGAGTGAGAGAGACTGCTCACGTCAAAGGCTATTTTCCCCGTATAAATATATGGACTAGATGGAATTTCAATTTCGACGACGAGGAGAGGCTGGTTTTTGCGCAGGAGCGCGGAGTTAACGGTCGGGGCGCTCTCAGTTTTAATGCGTCTCGTCGCGGGAGGCCGTTATTGTTTTCCTGGCAGGTGCTCGAGATCGCTGGAGTTTCAGACTTAAGCTGACGTGGTGACTCTCGATTTTAGAAATATTTTTCGGAGAAGCGATTAAAGTTATTACCGCTTGCGAAGTAATTAGCATTTGGATGATGGCGTGGCTCAAGCGTGACATGATTATATTTTTGTAATCGTTTTGTTTATGTCTGAATATTAGTAAATTCTGGTTTTAATATCGTATCATGATTACCATTTATAATCGATGATTTTTAATGTAAAACATATATTTCGGTTTACATAAAAACATTCTGTAACAGTGCATTGTTCCTATACTGTTCTCAATTATTTATTTATACATATACAATGTAACGCTCAAGGGATATCGATATTATAATTCTGCTTTATTTAAACGTTACATCAGTCTCATATTGGACGATCAAATGTATAAAATTGTCACTCGAACCATATTTTAGAAAATATTAGTTTTCAAAACTGATTTCATAACTGAGTTATCAAAATGGATTTTAAAATTGATTTTCCAAAACTTGTATTTTCTGAAATACTATTACAATGTCAATTGTATACGTGACATTAAAATAAGAATTCTCATATGTTCAGAAATGAATATTATTATTATGAAAAATATAAATAAATCAAACTAAAGGCATGATATCCAATGCTACTAATCGTCAATCAAATATAAAAAAATCGAATGTATCGATGTAATCGACACGATCCTTCGTATAAAACCCCGTAATAAAATTTCTATTAAATTTCTATGTGTGTAGTAGGTCATAATATTTATTTTTGAATATATATTAATTCTATTTTTAATACCATACATAAAAATGTAATTTAGACTACCTTGTAAGTATCAGGTTTTAAAACTTCATAACGTTATTTTGAAAATTTCAAAAAGGTGACCCATTTTGTTTCATGGTGCCATATATGCTGTATAAATTTTTATTAAAAATACATTTTATGAAACTCTTATTTGTATATGGCATTTTAATCAAGATTCCAACACATGTTAAAATACAGGAAATTTGATGAGTTCACTACACGTAAAATATCATTGGCAGGACTGTTATCATAGGTTTATTAAAAATATCAAAGACACTTGATTTATGAACTATTTAAAACCTGTTTATATAGAAGAACGTTAGTTATTATTACTTTATAATTCTTTTTAATAATAAACTATAAGTATATTTATAAATAAAACTTAATTATTCTAGAAATTCTCAAAGAGATTAACGAAATTGTTATCTTCAAGTCGTTCTTAAATATTACAAAGGGCGTTGGATTAGTTAATCAAAGAAGTAATTCTTGCACAGATTTTCGAAAACAAACAAAGCACGTATTATCGCATTATCAGCTTAGAGCGATGGAAAATTTCTGAAACAAATTGTCCCAAACTCCGCAAAAACTCTCCGTGTTTATTATTCCGCAGTATTACGATAAAATAATCCTCGAAACACGCTCGGTTATCCCTTCGCGATAAACCAAGAGTTCCAAAAAAAAGTCGCTCATCCAGCTCCACTTATCCAAAACCACTTAAGCCCGCCGTATTCACCTAAATACTCTTCCTCTCCTCTCCGCCAGAAAAAAAAACCCACCTCTACACCTCGCCCTTAAATAAGAGAAGACCCAAGCCGAGCGACTCCCCTGAATTTACCCGCTGCGCTCCATTCGTGGTCGAGCGGTTCAACCCGCCACTGTGCGATTAAAGCCGTGACGGAGAACCCGCAGCAGCGGCTCATCTGCTCGGAGATAGAGAGAGAAATATATATAGAGAGAGAGAGTGCAGGATCGAAGAAGGCACTCGTGGGGGCTACTTTCGACCGGTCTCCCACCTTCTCGAGGCACCTCCCTCTCTCTTTCTGTCTCGCTCTTTCTCTCGATATATATAACCATTGACATTTGTACCGTCTAATTGAGGACATATAGACTGTCTTTCTCTCTCAGTTCGACTGTCTTGCATCGCGGTGTTATCTATCTCTCTCTTGCTCTGTCTTCTACTCGGAGCGAGCGGTCGATCGATCTGGCGCACAGCGAACTTGCTACCCCTACTCCGCCTCTACTTCTTAGTAAACCTGTGTGTATGTAAGTGTGTTTGTCTGTACATATGTGGGTATGTGTGTCGCGCACTTGCCCTTAGTACGCGACAGAGAGAAAGAAAGATAGAACGAGAGAGAGAGAGGGAGAGAGAGAGCAGTGGGGAAAAGAAAACGTGTATAGGCTGAGGATAGGTATATATATTGAGTGCGACACATTTTGATGATATACATTGGGTGACTAACGCCAGCTTTTTACATGTTCAATTATGCGAACTAATAAGGGGGTATAGATCTTGAGCGGAGACACTGTTGGAAGCAAAGACAATTTAACTTTTAGCTAAGTTTAGGACCGTAAAATGTGCTTTAAGTGTTTATTTATTATTGATTCGCATGGTAATCGGTTATCGGAACGTTAAAATACCGGAATTAATGAAATAATGAAAAATCTTATATTCAACTGAACGTTAAAAATAACTTTGAACATTATAGTGTAATCCAATAACTTACACCTATACATTCAACAATATATGTCATCCATACTTTACATATAAATACTTATTACGTTACATGTCACAAAATAATGAAGATAATATACGAATAGCAAACAATTAGACTACTTATGGATAAACAGCAATTATTATACACAAATAATTGAAATACTAATTTTTCAATAGAAATTCACATCGTATTTCAAACTGACACAATAAGTGTCGAATAATATTTTAGGTGGATTCATCAATTTCTCGTGCGCAGGAAATTTTATGTCTAAAGTCAAGTCTTCAATAAAACTATTGACTGGAGAGCATCGATGGTGCTCGAACACATTAAATGGAACAAACAGCGTATTTTATGTACCTATAAAATAGGCATATTTAAATACATAAATTCATTCTACCCAAAAATTGAAAATGTTGATATTACCAATAAAGTATACAATATTATCATTTCAACGTATACGTTATTTGCTATCAATTTTCTATCCATAATTGCTTAAAATGACAAACCAACTATTCGCACAAATACTAATGCTATAATTAATATTATATTATGCACACATAAGTATGCAAAACAAATAGTCAATAACTAGACAGTGTAAAGACCTCTACTTCGCCGCTTCATTCCCATAATTGATAATTAATAATAATATGCTCGGTAATTTTTACCAATTTACTCCGTCCCACTGCCGATTTTTTCCTTTTGTATTAATTCTTTCTGGATTATCGGAGAAATGGCTGCGAGTAAACAAGAGAAAAGGATACATTTTCCCAGAAGATTCCTCAGGGAATATGCTCACTAATGAGTAGAAATATTTAATTTTTCAGTTTATTATTCTAATAATAAGTGAAAAATATGTCTTTATATTTATACAGCCTTAGAAATTTTTAATAGCTAATTTCTACTTTCTCTGTTATACAAATTAAACTTTGTTGATATTAGAAAATCAACATTACAAAAATTATAAAAGTAATATTGTTCGAATTAATAAATAATTACTTCATTGTTTTTGTTTTAAATCCTATGAGTCAAAAATAAACTATCAGTTGAGAATAGAATTGGTTTCTTAGATAGGTAAAACCATCTCAAACTTAAAGGGGTGAAAGGGTTTTCCTCTCGTAAAAAAGAATTTAAAATTAAGTCGATGGAAAGCTCTTTGTGTGTTCTATAGAACTATGCTAATAAAAAGGTTACAGTTTTAACTATAGAGGAGGACATTTCTCTTTTCATAGAGACTAAAAAAACTTGAACGAGTGCTTTTTTCAACTTTTTTTGCATCACGGCACAATTGACTTTTTTAATTGAAACTCTTTTATGTTTAAAATGAACCCTAATGTTTCAGTGGGTTACGGTGTAATGACCTAGAACTCTTATAACGCCAGTCTGATACTTAAAACGTTAATATTCGTAACACTTTAAGTTCTAAGTGTAATACAGTTCCGAGGTTTACTTAATTAAAAAAAAATTTATTAGGAAATAAAAACGAAAATGATAAAAAATAAAAGCAGTTAGTGAACCTTAGAAAAAACTACTAATATCGTACATATTGATACAGGTGATTTTTGTATAAAAGTATAGTTGGCATATTATTATATTATATTGTATCTACTCAACATATGATATATAGTGCATAAAAGCTAACAATAACTATACGTACGATTAATGTATAATAATTAGTAAATCATACATATATAGAAAAATTATTTAAGTAATTAAAAGTTTAATAAATAAAAGGACAAGAAAACTAAAGTCGCATGATTATACACATGTCAGACCAAATAAGAACTTTACTACTTATAGACTACTCAACAACTTAGAAACTATTGTTTATTATTACAGCTGCCCTCATATATTATGCAAGCCTTAAATTGCATAACATTTATTTAATGTCAAGCTATTCACTATTTAATATTCGATATATGTAGATTATTATCCACAAACTGAAATAAGTACTTATATTATATGGGTTATTGACAACAAAAGTTGAAAAGTTAGGTATTGCATACAATGGTGTTAAAAACATTTAAATGACTTAAAAGCTTTTAGGGTATTATTATTTATCAAATAGAGAATATTCTTTATGTTTTGAAAGTTTATTTAAAGATATTTATCTCGATATCCTTTTCAATTGTCAAAATTATCGTTATTTTCACATTTAATTAACGAGTTTATCAACATTCAACAGAATATTAGACTTTTGTAATAACCGGAATAACTTTTATATAATTCATTATATTACTAAGAAGAACATGATTTATTAGAATTAACGGAATAATAAGACTTTAAAAAAAAGGAATATCTTGCATTTGGTGAATTCTAACACTCTAAAAACTTTTTAGCCATATTATATGTTCTAAGGAACAAAATATGGGACACGTTTTCGCAACTTTTCACAACTTTTTTGGACTATGACCCTTATATTCCTTACTTTTCCACCAAGTTACGTGTATATACTAGTCGAAAAACTTATTTAGTTAAAATCTCCGGAAGAATCGCTAGACGATCGAGACGTGCTCGATTATGTGCACGAGATTTGATCACCTCCGTTCTACCGGCGTTAAACTTTTCCGTACATACAGTGCACTGGCTTGCCTTGGGACTCGTTTGTACGTTCTCTCTCTCTCTCTCTCTCTCTCTCGCTCTCTCTCTCTTTCTCTCTCTCAACTTACTTCTTTCGCAGCTCCTCGGAACTCGATTTACCGAAATCGAAGTGACTCGTGGAAATCGAAATGTGCGTTAAATCAGGGTGTGTGTGAGTGTGAGTGTGTGTGTGTGTGTGTGTGTGTGTGTGTGTGTGTGTGTGTGCGTGTGTACTCGCGACGACGAACAAATTGAACGCTATTTATTTTTCTTCTTCGAGATGCCGATATTTGATATTGAAATATTTCTTCTATTTTTGTTAATGCGTGGAAGGTAGATTTAATAAAAAAATTTAAATACGGATCATTTTGACGGTTGCGTGAATAATTATGAGTTTTTGTTATTTTTATGAACAAGGCAAACGTTTAATTTTAATGCACATTGGTAGCTAAATTTTCTTTATTACAGCAGCTTTTATGAAACGTCACTTCTTGCATATTCATTATTATGTTTTCCATATACAGCTGTGAAAATTAAAACCAAATGTATACAAAAATTAAACTATTAAAACTGTGAAGTTGAATAAGACTTAAATACATCGCAGTATAAAACTTTTCTCTAATATTAGTCTTTTAGAATAAATGCATGAAATAATGAAAAGTAACCATGTTTTAACTACATCATTTATTGACAATTTAAATTGAGATATTCAGTTTCTCTTATAATCTTCGACGATTCTCATCTTGTTTGCGTTCTTTTATAAAATAAAATTTAAAAGTACGATCAATTTATGATAATTAATTACTATATATCAATCTTGAAAAATTAAAATTGATTTTATTTTTCGCTATTAGTGTACAAAATGCATAGGTAGATCGATAACTTTAAATTATAGCATTCCAGTTTAATCTATTATATTACAGTTGTTCCTGCGTACACGATATAAATCAATACATGTTGATGATCGTTAAGGCCTTTTTATCCAATATTGCACGGCTATAACAACGCATTACGGCACCAAACCTATCGTTCGTATTTTATTTTGTGAATATATATTTACTTGAAGATTTTTCACACTATATGACCTGATATAATGCTTCACATTACACCTTTTATAGAAACTGTTTGCGTTTATGATTATAGGTATAAGTCACGCTACCCACTGTCTCTTACAGCGTAAATATTCTGAAATCTAAATATTTCAGGCTGACGAAGTTATGAAGTAGTTGATAGATAATATTAAGATGTGCATCTTTTTTTATGAATGAGCTTGTTGATACGACTATTGATTCCTATTTTGCAGTAATAGATTTTTAAATACACTTCAAATTAGTGTTTTATTTGGTGATTTGTGACAAGGTTGTCTTACGCCATTTAGCTACTAGAATTGACTGCATGTACATCATAATATTTTCATACCTCGGACTGACAACATGAGATTACATTCAGTGAAAGATATGTTTAAAGTTTGGCTTGCTTGCATTTTTGAATTTACTTTGCATTTTTACATGCTACTTTACATACCTACAATACCTCCAGACTCCTTATCGCGTATAAACCCTTCTATTTATCACATTTCCAACTACTTGAAATTCAACGCTCAAAGGAACAATATTATCGCGCCATTATCTTTTAATAACGTTACTGACCTAACATTAAGAAATTCGAAAAAACATACATAATTAATTTTTAGCTATAAAATCAGATATTTATTATATTACACAGTTGATGAATTCTTCATAATAAACTAGATTGTAAACTGAATTTAAAATAATTGTTAATTTATTCTAAATAATAAATCATTTTATTTAATTATCCTTGTATACTATTACGTGACGCTTGCTCATATATTCAATTATTTCTCTTTAATTACTATTACACATACAGTGTAATTACTTACTACAGTGCATGTTCCGGTAGCATATATTATTAATAAGTAGCTTTAATGCCTATGTATAGCATATCAAATAGTTAATAATAATAAAATAATTTGTTGATATAATATTGTAACACTCTTTTCTATAAAATGTGAGTTATTACTTCATTTCAAACATTATTATTTATTTTAGTATGGTAATCCAACCACTCTGCATCGAGTATTATTATATTAATAAATTAATTATTTATATTAATATAAATGAAAAATATGCGCATGAGAAAATCATTTATAAATTAAAATTATAGGGGAGTCCGGAATATTAAATCAAATATATACTAGATTTACTATCTGATATATATAAAGTAAATATATATCTATTTGATTTTTTGACACGTAAAATACTTTGTTATTTATTATATCAGTATCAGTAAACGATAATTTTAATTTTGATTACCACAATATTGGAGATTATTAAAGTACATGTTGTCAAATTTTTCAGAGCATTAATTACTTACTCCTTACGAAGCAAGGAAAAGTTGACAAAATGGACCAAAAGTGACAAGACAAAGCTGATCGATGATTAACAACTGTTGATGATGAGAGCAGCTGGATGAACTGATTCTTTGCATAAATAAATTACTGGTCTTTTTACATTGATAAATTACGAAAAATTAATGAGAAATTTGTAATCAGCAATCCTTAAAGCCCCTTATATATATAAATAAAAGCATAATATTGTAATAATTGTAAATTATTTATAAATAATTTTACATATAAGTTTTCTTGACGCACCGGAGCGCCACTGTCACTTATGACCAAGTTTTGTCTAGACACATCGCTGCGTCCATGCCACTGATGCAGTTTAAATTACTGAAAGTAACTAGGAAAGTCAATACTATAACGATAATATAACTCTACGATAACCTCAAACTCTATAGATTTTGAGATTATCGTAGAGTTTTTGGGTTATTAGGCTATTAGAAAATCAATTAGTTTGCACAAGAAAATACTGCTTCACTGCAATGGATCATTTTTTTTATTATTGTCGCAGTAGATTAATCTATGCTATGAGAATATAATCTGTTGCATTCTCATCCTATAGTTGCAAGTAGATTTTACTATATCATTAAAAACAAATCTGTTTCAGTATATTATGTATCATGCATATGAATATACTAAAAGTTTCGTCATCGTCCAATGAAGCAAATACAGCTCGAATTAAATAGATTTCAAATTAAAACAAAATATATTGTTCAGAGAAAAGTAGATTTTACGTTTGACGGAATATTTTGGAGTTTCTGAAATAGGAGATATAAAATAGGGACACACCTGCAATAAGTAAACATTACCTTACCACTACTAAACCAGGACCAAGTGGACACTTATGTTTGCTCCGAGTATTCGATTCTCCGAATGCACACGCAGCATAGTCCTTCAAATCCGTCGAATCGGTAAATCGCGCTCCGATTGTTGTCATCCCTTTCTGAACGGCAGCTAATTGGTCGTTTTGAGAGATGATTAAGCTTCCGGCGTTTATCCCGCTTTGCCGCCGCGCCGCTGCCGGCGACTAAGCGTAACGATAATTGATCATTTAGCGGCATGCGCGTCGCGACGTTAACAAAATATACACACTTACGTGTACGCGCTGCGAACATTCTCTCGACTCGCGTGCCTCATGCAACGCCCGGGATTCGAATTCTACGAGTTTATGTATGAGCTACGAGAGCAAGCGAGAGGGTGAGAGAGATAGAAAGATAGCATATAGTAGGTAAGCGTGCAACTCGCAGTAGCATGAACGGATTATTAAAGCGAGCCTAGGTGTAATACACAAGAGGGAGAATCAGAGTGAGCACTAATTGCTGCCGAGAGTTTATTGTCATTCACGGGGTTTGCTTATGTCTTGTGGTCAAACTTTTTATTCTTCATGTAAATAAAAAAAAACATTTATTTTTGTATTTATAGCAATGCGTTTCTATAAATGACTATACAAATAAAAATATTTATTATTCCAGTATCAGCACAGAAATAGATCATTAATTTTATGAAAATGTAAAATTAAAATTCATTTATTAAGATGAATTTTGAAAATCATTAAACATATTTATGATAATATGTGCTACATGGAACCGATATTATCAGTTCACTATAAATGATTATTCATAAGACGGTAAAAATTATTGAATAATATATTGCATGAAACAACACTGAAATCCAAAAGTACTGGTGTGCTTTGCAACATTAGAATTTGCGTTTCTTTAAAATAATTTGTATGCTATGTAAAAAATGGTACGAGGGTAGTTCAATAAGTCTTTAGAATGACCAACAGATGGTGCGCGAATCGCTCCAAATCATCTGTTTTCAGTCAGCACCACTCCCAACTAGATATATGGTGCAGTCACAGTCCACATCTTCTGAGTTTACGTGTTTTTATAACCAATTGAAAAAAAAAAATTTGCTTGTTAAGAAAAATGGAAAAAAACGAGTTCAGAGCGGTAATTAAACATTTTCATTTAAAGGGTTTAACTCCATATGAGATAAAAAATGAATTGGACTCAGTTCATGGCACATCTGCCCCTGCCTTAGCAACGGTTTATAACTGGGTAAATGAATTTAAGCGTGGTCGTACATCAATAAGTGACGAACCACGTTCAGGAAGGCCCGTAGAAGCAACTACTCCCGAAATCATCAATAAAATCCACGATATGGTGTTGAAGGATAGAAGATTAAAAGTGCGTGAGTTAGCTGAGGCCACAAGGATATCTATAGGTGCAGTTGTTTCAATTCTACATGAAAAATTAGGCATGAAAAAGCTATCGGCAAGATGGGTGCCGCGTTTGCTCTCAGCTGAGAATAAACGTAATAGAGTGGTCGCCTCTGAGGCTCTTTTGGCGCGCATAAGTCGGAATCCTGAGGAATTTTTTCGTCGATTTGTGACTGTGGATGAAACATGGATACACCACTACACTCCTGAGACAAAGGAACAATCCAAACAGTGGATTTCCACTGGCGAACCAGCTCCAAAGAAGGCAAAGACCGTAAAGTCAGCTGGTAAGGTTATGGCTACAGTTTTTTGGGATGCACGTGGAATTATACTTATTGACTACTTGGAAAAGGGTAAAACAATTACTGGTGAGTATTATGCATCATTATTAGAGCAGCTGAAAGAAGAAATTAAAAAAAACGACCACATTTGGCGAGAAAAAAAATTCTCTTTCATCACGACAACGCCCGAGTTCACACATGCTTCGTTTCAATGGCTAAAATTGAAGAACTAAAATTCGAATTGGTCCAACACCCACCGTATTCACCAGATTTAGCCCCCAGTGACTTTTTCTTATTTCCAAACTTGAAAAAATGGCTCGGTGGACAGAGATTTACGGACAACGAAGACGTCATTGCCTCTGTAAGTGCTTATTTTGAGGAACTTCCGAAAACGCACTTTTCTGAAGGATTAAAAAAACTTAAAAAGCGATTGACCAAGTGTATAGAGCTCCAAGGAGATTATGTTGAAAAATAAAAAAAAATTTACCCAAAAAAAATTGTTTTTATACTTTATTCTAAAGACTTATTGAACTACCCTCGTATTACTTGTATTTTGCTTCCTCTTTGTGATGATAACAAAATGTTATGTTAAAATCATTATAGAAACATGTTTTAAGACATTGGGAATCAAAACACCCTATTGCTTCATCCAGAAGAAAGTTTTGTGGTAGAAAAAACATAATTCGAAGAAACACGTTAGAAACATGTTTTGAAACATTTGTATTTTTAAAAAATGTCCGTATTGATGTGTGTACGCGTGTGTGTGCGTATTATTTTTATTTTTTTTTCGCGTTATGGAAACAAAAATAATTTTATGCCCATCTGAACAAAAATGGCCACTTCTTTCCATGAAAACCGAGACCAAAATTACACTTTTTCCCTCAAAAAAGATTATAGGAAAAAAAGTGACTTCACTAGACATTAGTCCAAATTCCCTTATTTCATCAAGTTCTACCAATAACCCTGATTTACGATTGTCTTTTAACAGTCCATTAGTCCCCAGTTGAGATGGGCATGAAGTACTATATGTAACTCGAGAAAAAAAGTCAGGCAGTAAACTCATCCGCGGGAAAAATATTCGACGTTTTGCCCTTGTTACATAATGTACTATTTATTGACTTTTAAAATAATTTTTTTTTCAGTCTTTTGATTTTTGGGTTTTTGTTATTCAGATTTTTGGTATGTTAGAAATAACGTCATTCATATGAAAGAGCATAAAATTACCTATGTTTTACCACCTGAAATTTTGGATAAGGTATTTCTTTTCTTTTGCTATACACGAAAACGTAATTTTTTGTTTAAACGGTAATATCTCGGAAAGACATGATGGAAAATCTTTAATAATAATTGAGCTAATTATTGAAAATTGTACCTTTCCATTATCTTTTGACTGAGCTCTATGCCCAGACTATGAGGTCTTTTATATTACAAGATATTTGTGGTTATATTTTTTTAAACTTTAATTGCTTATGCCTTGAGAATTTCGTAGTATTTTTTTATTAAAAAAATTAATTTTTATTTGTTTTTTGATGAAGATCGAGAATGCAATTTATGATTATATGCGTATACATTTTTGTAATTTATCTTTTGTCAAACAATCAATGATAAAAAACATCTTTTTGAGCTATTAATTAGAAATAGGTATAGTCATTAAAAATTAATTTATTAGAATAAATAAATTCATATTTGAACAATTTATTTAGCTTCAGAAAGCTAAGTGCCAATGAATTGGCATCGGTTTTTTGTGTTTGCTTATTATACAACATTTATTTTTAATCTATATTTTCTGTTATTTATACATAGCACAGAAAAACAAATAAAATAAATAAATAATAGTACGTAAAATTTGAGGGTCTGCGTAGTTCACTTGGTTAAGGAGCACACCTTAGCTAGCGGAGATATGCTCGCCTGAGCGGCCTGGGTTAGATTCCTGGTGGGAGCAGATCGAGGATTTTGTCTCTCTATTCCTGCCGGAAAGGAACGCAGACTGCGCACTGGTTCTGGCGGAGGTTTTTTTCCTACGGGTTTTTCTTCCGTCGCAGGTTATCGGCATAGGTAGAAATCTGCCATGTCGGTAACTTGGACGAATGCGGGATCGGTGTGGGGAAGGTGAGGTGTTAGGATCAAATACCTCCACACATAGGTGGTGGAGGTATCCTATAAAAACCCGAAAGGGTATACAGGTTGGAAAGTAAAAGATAAAAAAAAATAGTACGTAAAAATTACACAACAGCATTATTTATTTCACGTTATCTACTATTTACTTTCATATATACGTCGAATAAGTAATTCATTATATTATGTCATATTAAAAAATGTACTTTTTTCATATTCATACAAATGTGTAATCAAAATATTACAATACTCAACAGTTAGTTAATATAACATTTATATAGAAATCGAATATTTTACCTAAATATATAAATTAAACGAGTTCGTGTAAATCAAGTGTGAATCAAGTAGTGAATATAAGATGGATCTTCTATTATAGTCAATAATTAAGGCATAAGAGAATAAAGAAGTTTGAAAATAATAAATAAGGAAGATGTAAAAGTTCGTGCGATAAACTTAGAAATTGTACAACAAGGTAAAAAGTAATCACGAGTTTAACGACTCTAGAGGTAGTTATCACATCCTCGTGGTACGCGACAGCGAGAGAGAAATTATCAAAGGCCAGAAACAAGTTTCTTTTATGAAGCACTTGACAAAAAGTATATACTATAGGTCTCAAGGAATTTAACTTCATTATAGTACACGATACAATAATTACAGAAAATAAATTTCTGAAAAGTTAAATTTTCTTTTGTGTAATTATTAAATTTCAGATAAAAATTTAAAATTCAAATTTGTTTATAAAGTTTTTGACGAATTATAATAAAATTGTAATATATCTAAATAATAAACAAAGTTAATTTTAAGTTTAAAATTAATTAATCTTTTTAACATCAATTATTTTATTTTACATGATAACTCAATTGTATAAAATTGCTAGGTTAATTTTGACTTGCGACAGAAAAATGACCAATTATATACCACTTATGCAAGTAAGGTTCCTTGCGATAGCATAATTAACCGAATGATTTAAAGAGGTAGGAAAGATAATTTAGCCTTAGAATAATTCATGAAAATTTATAATTTAAGCATCTCTCTATCGATTTTGCCTGTTCAATTAAGTCTCAGTAGAGCTGCCTCTTAAAATATTTAGAACGTGAAAATATATTTAACCATTCATCGCACAGGATTTGAGAAGCACTAATAATTCAAGGTACTTCGATTATTCAGCAGTTTGATTTCTTTTACGATTTAAAATTAGTTTATTGCTGTCACGTCTCTCTTATCAACGTACCTTTTAAATTTTGCGCTTCGTGCTCTAAATTTAAATTCGTATGTAAAATGTAGAAAACTTGACAATTCGGTGATTCTATAGCGACCGTAAATTGAGAAATTCTCTTACGGCGGTCATCATGATTTACTTTATAGATTGCTCACTCGCACTGTGTTGATTTTCTTCAAATTTTTCGCCTTCTCTCTCCTGCTAAGCTGTAATGTAATTACAAATACGCGAAATCTCAGGAGAACAACAGAGATACACAGTCTGTTATTTGTTTAAGGTGCACAAATTTAATTCAAATAATATGAAGTCATTTTATTTAAATTTTTAATGAGGATAATAATATAAAACAAATGTTTGTAAATTATATTACCCATATCGTAGTCATAGACTATAATTAAAGTTTTGAAAAATGTAAAATGAGCTTTTTGCATGGCGTATACGCAAAAATCCTCTGCAGTAAATATTTGTTTTCTATATTTAAAATGCTTATATTTAAAAGTAAAGCCTAATTTGATTTACATAATTTGATAGTTTGACAGTGATAATGATAATTTAAAACCAAAAATTCTATAAATAAGAATAATAAAATAAAAATAAAAAGAGCTTTAATTTTCATAATTATAAGAAATACAATACTAAATAAAATTATGAACGTTTATTATCAATGAAATTAGCTATTTAAACCAAAATTAAAATTTTAAACTACCTACGTATACAAAAATTTCAGAATTAAAAATAATTAACTTTCATTAATAGTTTCTGAATGAATTAGTAATTCTGAATTTATTTTTTTTCTAATACAATCCAATATCCAATGAATCAAATATCAAATTAATTAATTGTTTTTGGTCTATGAAGTAAAAAAACTCTTAAGGTGACTGTAAAACTAAAATAAAAATTTCATAATATCTCTTATGAAAACAATCTGCAGAAATTTTTGCACAATTTTATTCAGAGCTTTTGAACTTGTACATTTGTCTGCAGATTTATTATCTGCGGAAATATATTCTGAACGAATTATTAGTTTAAAGAAATTATTAAAATTCAAACTTTCATTAGTGACATACTCCAGTTAGGTTTCATCATCCAAATAGTAGGACTTAAATGAAACATGTCGTCGATGCCAGTTAGGATTACAATGCTTTTCTTAATTAAAAATGTCTTTAAAAATCTTGCAAATAAATCTGCAGAATAACCTGCAAATATATAAAAACTCTGCGGAAAATCGTAAAGAAAATTCTGCAGAATATATTAGTAAATTTCTACAGATGCTTTTTCATAAGGATCGTTTAACCCCAGCAAACTTACCCAACTGTTAACCTCTCATCCTTCTTAAATTGTCAAAATATAAACGTTGAACACCCCCAGGATTCGTTCGTGTACCATGCGTTCGTCTTCAATCTGCGGATACGTTTGGAGTGTACTAAAAAAATTTTGCTGTAAGACGCATAAGAGCGTCTCTCTCTGTTTTACAACTCAAGCTGATCCCGAGATAATCCCCCCACAAAAAAAGGGTCAGGCCTACGGCTGTCCGACAAGGATAAGTATCCCTGAGAGAGATACTCTAATGCGTCTTACAGCAAAAACTTTTCAATACTCTCCAAACGTATCCGCAGATTAAAGACGAACGCTCGGTATGCATATAATACATACATTTAATGCACACATCGAGAGGGTAATATTCGCGTGGCGTATAGCAAGCAAGTAAGCGCGGAGCGCATGCGTCGCGTCGCTAATGCTCGTATAATTGGTAAACACAGTCCCGATGCCCCGGTGCTAATATGCATTAGCAGCATAGCAGACGCATGCACGAGCAAATATTTGTACTTGGCCGATCAGTCGGTCTGTCGGTTGGTTTGTTCATGCTGGCAGTAAAATTCAGCTAATCGTGCCTTCGACAGAAGTCGTTCGACGGAACGTCGCCATAGAAGGTTTAAGGAGAAGAGTCATCCAGTGTCGACACCTTTCCAGTATGGACAAGCATGAGATTTAGACTTTTTCCTACGGATGGCAGAGCTTTATACGCTGGATTATCATATTGTAGTTCTGTAGAACATACTTTAGGTTTTCTATTTTAAAATTTATTAAAGTAAACAGATATTTTATTAAAAGATAGTTTAATAATATTAACAGTGATAAATAACTTTTATTCTCTTTTTTTAGTATATTCATTAATGCAAAAAGTATTTTGTGCGATTTATAAAGTAGTGTTTTAAGTTTAAAAAATACATTTATTTCTGTTTTGAACGTTACCGTAAGGTTCACTTTATTGGGGTTTTACTTATCCAGTGTACAAGTAACCTAAATACCGATTATATTATTTGCTATACGAGTTGAAAATATATATTGTTATTAAATTTAATATTTCATAACCTTTAAATATATTTATTCCCGACTCAACCTTAATGGCCACTATATTGACCTTAAAAGCGGGACAAAAGTAGCATACGATTCCCGCAAATCTACTTTATCCCTCAAATTTTTCTTCCCGTAAATGCATCTTGTTTAAATTATTTTTCTCTATATTCATATTATTATACATTTTCAATAAATTCTAGCTCTTATCAGAAATTCCTCTTTTTAAGTCAATAAAGTGGCCATAGTTGAGTCGAGAATAAAGTTCTGTAGGCAACACGGGAATAAAGTCGAAGATTATTCTCGAGGGCGCATTTACTGTACGAACGAAGCGAATTAATGTACTATTTCATTACACTTATATGCATGCCATTCAATACATTCGGACTAAAATACTATTAAAAACTATACTACTTCATTCAAAAACTTAAAATCATGATTTTTCATCTCAATCTCGATCTTCGTTAGCAATTCAATTCAGATCATTAAATTATAACAAAACTACCTTTCTTCCTCAAAAAGTTCCGTTCACGTAACAAAGTTTATTTTCGAAATTTTGATTTTCTCCCGCACCGTCAAAAGGTACGGCCACAATAACTGTGAGTGTCCATACGAGGGTACTCTCCCCCTATCACGTGCCCGCCGGCTCTGGAATATTTAAGAGGATGATCGAGACGAGGGGCAAAGGGGAACAAGCAGCCCTGATCGACCTTCGTTATGCGCGCCGGCTTTCCCCGTTTATTTATGGGTCGAGTGCCTTCGAAGGAGTTCGCCGATGGCGCGGATCGAGGATAGAGCGAACTGATTTTAGAAGCGCTGCGTTGGTGGGGGGTTGCGGGGGAATGGTCGTTACGATTCGGGGTTAAGTATTGCACAAACCGCGGTGCAGCCTGCTTGTCGAAATATTGCATTCTAGATATTGAGTAGTGGTGGGGGGGGGGGGGGGTAGTTCGATGTGCATCGCGGCTTTGTTTGTGTGTATTTAGCGATCTCATTTTCTTAATTATTTTGTAAATTCCTTTCCAGTATTCTTATTTTAAGAAATATTTCGGTCACTCCAGTTTAAATTTCCTCTTTGAAGATATTTGTATTGAAAAATTCACGACTAGTTCGCTATCTTAGGAACCCAACTGAATATATGCTATCGACCCAAAAGTTAAAACTGACCCGAATTCAATTACAAACTTTATTAAATTGTAATACATTTTTTTACCGGTAAAGCACTAAAACTCATAGCCATCAAGTTTTCTATATCAATACTATTATGGGTCCAATTTTAAATCAGTACGCACGTATGAATAGTTTTGTTATTTAAAACAGTAGTTATTATGTAAATAATGCATTAATGTTTTTATTTTCAAAGTAAATATAATATTCGTCTTTAAAACTGCATGCAAACTCTAACAGAGTAACATAATGATTATCATACAGGCATAAATAAATATTCTATTGCTACTCTATTATATATTTATTCTATTATTGCTCTATTATATAAGTAATCTATTATTGCTCTATTATATAAGTATTCTATTATTGCTCTTGCGTACTTATAATTGATTTAAAATGGAATCCATGACAAATATGTAGTATGATAATCAAACTTATTTCGAATTTTAGTCATTTGTTTCACATACGGAATGACGGCAGAAAATTAAATTATACTTTCTGTGAGTCTACTACTCAAATCTCGACGTTTCAAGAGTCCGTGCACTGGCATTCTTCGTTAATGTGCTGATTTTTTTTTTATTTTATCTATAAAACTATGTACACAGAGATCGCATTTAGCTCGCGATGTGCGGTCCCCGCGTCGCTCGGGAGCGCGGAAGTGTTTCTTACGCATGAAGTGGCCACTAAGAGCTTGCACTCTACATCCACAGGAATGTGGCGCATCACATTGGAAGGCACCGCTCTCTTGAGCGGTTATAGAGGAAAAGCAGCCGGGTGGGACGTCAAAGGGTGCGCGAATTATGCATCGATAGATAAAGAATTTCTTAAAGAAAAGACGGACATGAATATAACTATTTAAGTATAATATAGTACCACAAAATATTAATATGCTATGCATGCGTAATTCATAAAAATTGATTTATTAAAGTAAAGTAGGACTGCAGCGACAAAAATGTTACTGTTAAATAGAAATAATGCGAGAAAATTTGAATTATAGGCTCTTTATCGTCTACATAGGTATAATATTATATTCTATATGATTATCAAAGAGTTAACTGATTTAAGCTATTGTTATAAATAGTAAAGGCTGTGTACATGCACAGTTACATGTATATTGTTAATGCTATGACTTTTGATAATAATTTTTTTAAAATAAATTTAAATAAAATATAATTGTATATATGCTTTGATTATATATTCTTAATTTTTCCCTCATCTAAAACTATGTATTTGAAAATACATATAAAAATACGGTAATAAAAATATGTAAAACATATTTTACATCATATATAAAGGATATAAATTAAGACGTTACTTAAAGATATAAACATTTTATTCCTGGATTCAAATATTTAACTACTTTGAAAGTTGTTCAAAGTTGAAATGAAATAATCCAATTTCTCCTGTCACGAGTTAATTGAAACAGAAACTTGTTGGGTTTGTTAAATTTCCCTGCCTCTGGAGAATACACTATACTCGTTATCTTAACGAGAGCTTAATATTAAAAATATCATAGTTGATAATATTTTGTATAAGTCGCCTTACAATCTAATTATTCCATAAAATCATTTTCCAATAAAGAGATTAATATTGAAAAATTAATCATGTTACAATTAAAAAATTAAATGCACAAATGCATAATTTGCAGGCTTCTATGATTTATTGAATAACCACATTTTACATTTTTGGGTTTTAGCGTGACTTTATAAACTCGTAATACGGGTTCTTAAAATTACATAGTCGAGAAAACGCGAATAGATAATTAGTATGTAAAAAGGCAATAAAGTTAAGATGAGTAAAAGCGTACACGTCGCATTTCACTCACCTGGTTGACTTGTGTAGACTTGCACTTCAACTGACAACTCGCTTCAACTTTTAATGTACAAAAGTATTTTGTATGTAAATTATTTGTTCCCATTTTTCATATTAGGTAAATTTTGCCCTTGTGAAGAAGATGAATTTTAGTCAATATTAAAGGTTAAAGCGATACTTTATTAAAGTACCAGTCTATATGAAGCATGTCAGTGGTATCACATTATCTTGAAATTTCATGAACGTCGATATGATGCGAATAAGCTCTATTTATTTAATATTTTACAAGCAACGTTGCACAGATCAATTAATACATATAATATGGGTAATATATACGTGAGTTTTAAAATGTAGTTTATAAACTACAAGCGTAACATTGTTTTGTTCTTTTATCTTCTATCTGCATAAAAAATACATGTAAATTATGAGGGACCATGACAACTTTTACTGTTAATTTTCTAAAATTAATTTTAGTTATTTTTATTATTTCTATTACTTTGTATATTTATCCTTACTAACATACATAAGGCTTTCTTCGATCTGTCATAACTTTCGTGATTGTAATAAACCGAATGGACACATAAACCTAACTGCCAGAAGTAAAATTTGATCGTTCTATTTATGGCTAAATCAGTAAACTGCGGTCATGCTTTTCTGAAATTGCGTACCATAATACAGTATTGTTCGTTAAACCGTATAAACTACAACAGAAACATATTAGACCATACATTTGCTAGAGTTTATTAAGAGAGAGTAGATAAAGTTTATTTAGAGTTGATTTTGAATATTGTGTAACTTAGTTATCTGATAATAAAAACATTTTAAATTTTATAATATTTTACACGGTAATTTAATATAGATAATGCAAAATTATCATCCATCTTCCATGTTGTATGGTCTACTTTATGCTTAAAACTGTTAAGTGTTTATTCGATAACGCATAGTGACTATCAATTTATTACAAACGATGAGATCGTATCGGAACAAATAAAATATCATTATGGTCATAGTATAATAAAAAATAGTGTTTATTTATTCAACTTTTTAACGCTCGCTTAACTACATTTTTACTTTCATGTTATTTAATATAATATTCAAAATATATATTCAGACAATTAGTTTATCTTTTGTCTATATAAGCTTTTATCGCAGAATAATACTCATACTGACAATGTAAACAAAACTTATTTTAGAACTGTATAATTGTATTTAGTTACTTGTAGTGTTATACACCAGTACAAAATGTAATTTTATTCTAAATCATCGTGTAGTAAAATTATTTGTGCTTTAAACTATGAATGTATACCAAATTACAGTATAAATCATATGTAAGCAATATTAAAATATCAAAAAGTCGATGGAATTGAAATATGATATAAACTTTTATTGTGACTGTACGACTATAATATAGATATACCTACCGACAATATTATTGGCATAACCTTTCGATGCCAACATTCGTAAAACAAAAGGGCTATGGTTTTTCTTGTTTTATGAACGTTTTTGAGAAGATTTACATGAAAATGCATTATTAAGAGGACTCAGCGAAGCAAAGGTACAGCCGTTTAACATCTTAACTTGTACATGTATAAAGTTACAAAGACATAGTTAGAATCTCAGAAAACTTCTCAGAAAGTCAATATTCGCTACAACCAGCTTAGTATCATCCATTAGCAAAATTCAAAGATTCTCGTCCTCGAAAAGCCTCTCATTGCAAATTCCATTTTGGAAAAGCAACTCGAAAACTAGAGCGTGTGGCAGCCCATTTCCTCCGTCAAAACGCAACTCGTCCTCGTCCTCCGCATCTGTACCTCGACACTTCTCAACGTTCCTCCTAAGCGAATCCACATGCATAATACATCATCCTCTTCCCATGCTTCCTCCTTCTCATCTCTCGCCCGTACCAAAACCCTGCCCGACGATCTCTCCACACCGCGTACAAAGACTAGACTCCGAGCTGCGCAAGAGCGCGCGCAGACCTCCTCAGTTTCATCCCTTTTCTCGGGTGTCGCATCTGAGAGACCGTTTTCTTATTAAAGTTTAACGTCTCTCATTACTCCCCCCGGTTGGCTGTTCCAGGTTTCCGGAAACAGACAGAAGCAGCAGCGCAGGCCGCAACAGCGGCAAGTACTGTGATCGTCGCGTCGCACGCGTGCGAGTCGGACGTTGGATAAGAGAAGGAGAAGGAGGAGGAGGAAGAGGTTGTGGGTGTAGAGCTGTGGCGGCTGGTATGAGCCGGGTGGAACTGCCGAGGTCCCGGCCCGTAACCAATAAGCGGAAAAATCTTGCGCCGTGGCTGTAATCCCATTCGGCCCGCCTCGCGAAACGAGGTAAGATCGTGATGACGCTCAACTGATTATCCTGTCTCTGGCTCGCTCTTTTTTCCTATATGAATTCATTCTTTAATTCTGATTTTAAGTTTAGCTATATTTTATTTGAAAAATAGATAAATAGATATTTATCCTTTTATAAAGACAAAAAATATTGAAAATTAAAGTGCTCAAATATGAGACAAAATTTTGCTTTCTTTAGAGATAGCTTTGTAACGATGGAAACTTTTTTATTACAGTTTGTGAATACTTTCAATATGTGTGTGTATGTGTGTGCGTGCGTGTGTAGGTTAGTGTTTGTGTGTGTGAGTAAATGTGTGAGTGTGTATGGGAGTGTGCATGTTTGTGAATGTATGTGCATGTGTGTGTGTCTGTGTGTTAGTGTGTATGTGCGTCTGTGCGGGGTATTTTAATGTTTCTTATAGGAATTTAACATTGAAATTATGGACTAAAAACGGTCATCATTGAAAACTATCACTTAACTTCTAAGGGTGCAAAATAATTATTTATGTAAAATAATATAAAATAGACGATTAGAGCTCTAATTTGAGATGTGCTGCGTTAATTAAAAGTAACAATGTCAAAAGTTATAATCACAATCTGTTTAGTATGGTTTAAACAAATCTTGTTCATTTAATATGTACCTTTTCACATATTTTTTTACTCTGTTTCTAAACTTATAATTATTTAATATTTTATTATACTATTAATATTATTACAAGTTCGCAAACTGAGTCAAAAAATATATGAAAAAAGACATATTAATTAAATATTAAAAGGTACATATTAAATAAATAAGATCTGCTTATACCATCCTAAACCTATCCGGCTCGAAGGACCATGTTTCGGCGCCCTACTTGAAAGTGCGTTTCCTTAAAAATTAATTTGAGGAAACAGGATTTCGTTTTAAATAATTATTTTGTATTTAATTCGAATGGAAAAAATATGCTTTATGCGAGTGTAACATAAAGACGTGCTGTAGTCCACAGTCGAGATGGAACTGATTAAATATAAATAGTAAAAAATGAGAAATCATGAAAATTTGTGCTATTTTTCTGTTTATAGAATATTAGTAATATTATTTGATCGTATATAACTTTTGATATTGGTTATTTCTTTTTAATGCAGCAGATCTCAAATGAAAGCTCTTATTCTCTCCTTTATATTATTTTACATCAAAACATTTTTGTACCGTTAAAAACCTAGTTGTTGTATCAATTATGACCGTTTTCAGTCTCTAATTTCTTTTTTAAATTCCCATAAGAAAAATTGATATAGATAAAAAACTGTGTTGCAAGGTCTGTTTCAATACAATTGAAAATCCTTTAGAAAGTATCCAACCACTTTTCTAGACCACGCAATGTCAGTTATTAACAGATTCAGTGTCAATAATTAAATATAACTAAAATATATTCATTCCAAAAGAAGAAAATATTGAGTTAAGTAATTAAAAGCGGCAATTACTAGTCAGCGTAAACTATACTCAACTTCAAAAAAATCAGAAAAATCTTCTTTAATTACGATTATACGTCCGATTTTAACACTTTTTATTACGAAATAATTAACTGTTGTATATATATTTCCTTAAGAGCTACTTCTATCTCGTTGTCTTGGAAATTATCGAACTTTTTGAGTACACGAGTGTCTGGGCTTGCTTCCTCAAAAGAGACCGAAGAGGAACGAGAGAAAGAGCGATCTCACGATTCTTCTAACTTTGTAAGAGTAAGGAAGCGGTTGAGTGTTCGCGAACGCTGAATAGGAACCAATGATACCTAAGTCAATGAGGCCTTTCAAGATGGAATTTGTCTTTAAGTTTCTTGCCGCTATGTTTATTCGAGTCGAGGATCTTTGTATTCCATTCTGATTACTGCACTTTCAGTAGCAAAAGAGAATTATCAATACTCTACAGATACTGCGATTTTTCAATTATTTATAATAAAGAGCGGAATTTTTCAATTTTGATTTATTTAGTAATTTTTACATGTTTATTGTTACATGAACTTAGGAATTAAACTAACTAATAAATCCTGTTAAGCATTTGTCAAAATTTTCATTTCAATATAAGAAATAAGTAGACAAATTTATCTTATGCCATATTTTGATACATTGTAACTAAAAATTTGCTTTTATCGTGATGTTTTATTAGCAGGATTGTATTGGTTGAAGGAGATTCAAATAAAAAAGTAGTGTTGCATAGTTCAATAACAATAAATATATTGTTTAACAATATGGCCAGTAACAAACTAGCAACGATAGAGGTATTTAAGGCGATGCTAAACCCCCTGTTACCGGTGAATACGGGAACCAATTTTTTCGTTTAATTTTCAATTCTAATAAAATATATCTCTGAAAAGTTGTTGTTTTTTAGTAGGACAATAATAGGAGTTTAGCATCATCTTGTGTCGCGATGATTGAAATGTGTCTATACTGGTAAGAAACTCGAGAGAGCGAAACGTCAATCCCGAAATCCGCGGAAATTCGAGATAGCTGTATATGTATTGTGTAGGAATAATTGAATGGTAGACTGTATAAGAGAGTGCGAGGCTATAAATGGAATTATTGCGAGTAGAAGTGGTAAGATTTCGTGTGCCTGGAAAGTGGTGTTCGCATAAGTAAGTGACAGAGTTTATAACTATGAGAGTCTTATATGAACAAAATTAATTAGTAAGATAATTGAAATATAAGTAAAGTTTAACAATTTCGAAATTGACAACTGTATTACAGTTAATAATAATTACAACATACCTTAAATAAATTCCTGCTTCTATTTCTTCATCAATTAGTTAAACATATGATTTATTTTAAGCAAAATTGATGCTTTGGAAGAGATCATAATGAAACCATCGATCAGACAATGGCTTTAGAACATTTAATACTTAGAATAATAGTTATTGCAAAAATAATCAAAATTTGTAATAATTTATAAATTTTAATTTTAATTAGAAAAAAATATAACTTTAGTAAAATATTTTAAAATATCAGTAATACTCAGTATAATATTGTTTTGTATATATAATTTTATGAAAACGTATACTAAACAATGTTCTCAGAAAGCGTATATTATTAACCTTTCATATTTATATAACTTAGATAATTATTATTGATAAATTTAATGCGTTGTATTACAATGTAAATACAGAACACTGCTTATTTCATTGGTGCTTCTATTTCCGTAAAAGCAAAAAGTGATGCAAATCTAAATTGTAGTAATAAAATGACCTTAAAATGCGTTGTAATAATCAAACATACGAAGCTCGCTTGAATTATCCTACATTAGTGAAAGTGATTACTCGTGCCTAGCAATTTTAAAGCATTATTCGTTTACCATCTGTTACCACTTACTCAATAATTAAAATTAATTTATGCGTTAGATTTAATGTCCTAGAATATTCACGAAATCGTGCTTTCTGCAAATAGGCATGGTTTTTACTACTGAACATGTTGCCAAAGATGCAAATGTTTGCAGAGTACATGGGAACGTTGCATCTGGCGTTAGTGCAAATTCCATTTGGCAGTTGCTTCATGTTATGCAAAATCCATTAAAATTCGAGATCGCTTATACCTGTAAAATGAAGTAATTAGTTGCGATGCGAAAGTACGCACGAACTTCTGTGCGATTTGCGTATGTTTGACCTAAATACGGTAAAACAATTGATAAGATTTCATTAAAACTCTGACTTCAATATATTTAAATATAAATTAAAAGTAGTATTTTAATTCATAAGATATGTAGACGTAATTACATAGTATATACAGATAATAATGCTTCAGCATCATACAAAGCGCTGATACATTTAATAAACTATATATAAATATTGCTATGCTATCACGATATTATATGTATTTTAGCATCGTGTAGCAATAATATTATTTCATTACTACTATGATTTAGTATTAAGATAAGATACGATAAGATAAGGCTTTATTTTGCGTGATCAAAAAATAAATTGGGTACAAATACATATTTACAGTCATCATCATTCGGAATAGTCCATAGGTACAAGCTGTATCAAAATACATGGTATCAGTCTAGTTACATGTGTATATACATATATCACAGCTCGTCGTATTTAAGGGTTATGGCCACAGTAGCAGGCATAAAATCATGTGCATATTCAACATTTTTTTTAATATGAAAAAAAAGTTTATTAACAAAAGTAAACAATAGTATATTAAATACATGTCTTAAAGTATAAAAAAAAATTTTTTTTGAATTTTTTCAAAAAGAAAATGACCGCCCGCAGCGCGTTTCCGGTAGCATCTTTTTTTCTTTACGTTATTCTGCATGCAAAATTACATGCATAATTTTGAACTTGGAACAAAATAAAAAATTTTTCACGCTATAACTCGAATGGTAACTTATTTCTATGATAATAAAATATCAAAAACAGTCAAAAAAAATTTTCGATTTTTTGAAAATTCTACTGCGGCCATACCCCTTAATATAATTACATTAGCTAATATTATAGCTTGTCACATTTATTATAATAATTGCACATTAACTTGTCAGTCGATTTGATGATCACTAACAGTAGATATTATGTTTAACAAATACCAACGTTAAAATTTTACGTATAACCGTAGGTTTTCCCGAAGTGCCTGAGATTGTTTGAGATTATTTGATTTTTTCTTAAAAGCTACTTTGCTGTTTAAGTTTTTTTAAATGTTTGTATAAAAATAACCTTTACGAGTCCTTTAAATTCATATAATAATATAATAAGTAAATACATTTGTAATACATACTTCCCATAATTCAGGTGATCCAAAATAATACTCTTTATATTGAATTTATACAATCATCATCGCGTATGATAAATAGATACTACTAAAAATTGCTACCACACTTAAGTGCTGAACTGAAATTATTTCCAAGTACCACCTTCAATCATGTAAGAAAATAAACGGCATCATGTATAATAGAACCGGCCCGGAACGCTTAGATAGGGAGACAGAAACAAATCACAACGTACCACGAATGAGCATGCACCGGCTTATTTCTGGTTCATACGGCATCAATATCGGCCGCATCCCCCCCCCCCCCCCCCCTCATCGCCGGCGTGTTCACGTTCGACTCTTTGCCTCGTACGGTAAGATAAAATTAAAACGTCAACGCCACAGCTTAACGATTATTGTCGCCCGTTTACGCGAGTTAAAATTAATTGGCTGCGGTGTTTTGTTTGATGCAGCTAATTTAGTAGTCTAATGAGCTGCAGTTTGTATCACGGAGTGGCACGAAGCGGGTTTACGTTTTCTAAATTTTCTGCATTTATAAAAAAAACGTCTTAAGTGCTTAGTTTGAAGATAAGATCACATTGTTCTTTATTTTTATTCATGTGCTTAAGACGGAAAGAGAGAAATCATAAGATGATTAATTGCTTGATGTCTTGATAAATTGACCTGGTGATTGATAAATTAGTAAAGCTTCCGATACGATCTCTACTCTATTATCATTCCGGAAAATATCAAGATAAATAATTGGGTATTGTTTTTCAAAACATTTCATTTGCATTTGCTCTTGATAAATCGACGCATCCTTTCAAGAAAAAAGTGACCTTGTAACAAAAAGTGCAAGATTGTTATTATCTCTACTACTCTTATTCTAAAGAGATTTTACACCTCGTAAAAACACAAAATACAATTTTTAGATAGTAAAGAAATAAATGCTAATTAAAAGTTATTATCAGTTATTAGATTAACTTTATAAAATTAATAATTAATAACTAATCGACAAGCTCAAAGTATTGATCTGAGTAGAATTATTTTGCTGGAAGAAATATAAGGATTTTATTGAGAAATGGATAAATAGCTGATTCAGTAGCTTAATAAGATTTATCGTATTAGATGAATTACTTATAGTTTCATTAAAACTGCCAATATATAAGTTGGACGGTTAAACCTTGATTCTCGTTTATAAGCCTAAAAATTTACTAATTCATGAATTCGTGTAACATGTATCTCTACGAAACATATCTCGGTATGGTCAACACGGTACGAAAGGGTGCCTAATAAATAAAGGGTATAGAAAAATAATACTTGTATGTGAAGTCAGTTACTTCTTCATTCGCTCTTGCTACATACGCAGGTTCATTCAAATATGCGATATTTCCAAGTTTGTCGAGTCTATGCTAAATTTTAGAATACATGCCTGACTAAATCTTGTTATTTCTACTTCGACGTACGCATTAAGAGTACTTAGGACAAGCAAAATGATAAATCATTATAATGTTGTTAGTTTTTAGGTATTATATATTTAAAAAGTTATTGCAATTTTAATTAAGCATGGGTTTCTATGAAGTTTAAAAGATTCTGATAAGTTATGAACTTAATTTAAGAAAGAAACAAGGAGGATGCTCACGAATGCATATTAAGTCAGGGGTCACAAGGGGACGTACAAAACTGGCTCTATTGTTTAGAGTTTGTCAATTTTTAATTAGGCATGGGGCAAAATATGAACATTAAAAATAAGTGAATGAATCAAAACTTTATGAGACTCTAAGTAGTAAAAATTAAGCGAATAATAAGTCTTATAGGTCCCCTATCGAATTTTACCTAAAAGGCCTTTAAGAGGTTATAAATGTCTTAAAATAAAAAAATAAAATTATGCAATCTTTTCATTGAAAATCACAGTGGCCTTTTATTATATTGACGGAATTATTTGATTTGTTGAGACTACAGGTGGAGCCACCTTTAATGGGTTTAGAATATAAGAATACAAAATGAAAATTCAAATTAAAGTAAAAATAAGTCCAAGACAAAAAAAGAGATATTGTACTATTTATTCAATTTATTGAAGTGTTTTCGCTACATAAATTACAAAAACCAAAAAATAATTAAAAAATTTTTTTTTTGGTAATTTATGTAGCAAAACTTCTTTAATTATTTTTCATTTTCTCATTATATTTTCGCACGTTTGACCCACTACCTAAGCTTTCCAAATTTACCACCAGGCTAGAGCCACTTGTAGGTCTTGATAAGTCCCCTCGCCTCCCCTCAACAAACTCCAATAACAACGCAGTCCATTTCTTCGAATTTCAGCTAGCACAGCACCGCACGAGCGCCGTATCCCGAGCACCCGCCTTCCTCCCCTAGACAGTCAGATGTCGCGCGGTCGTGTGACATGCTGGATGAGGTCGCGTTAGTGCGACTCGCCGTCGACGTCGTCGTCGCGCGCCCGGCCCAACGGCTGCTCTAAGCGCCGTGCAGGCCGAGAAAGCGCCAGCGGCGGCGGCGACAGCAGCAGCGGCTCTGCTTCGCGGGAGATAAACCAAAGAGCCTCGTGACGGAGGGCCTTCGTACGGCCCTGGCGCGGCTGCGGCACGGCACCCCTTCCGGGGGCTCCCTGCCGAACACCCCGAATCCACCCTCGACGCCCGAGCACAAGGCACACGTGAGTAACCGTCATTTTCTACTTGTTTCATTCTATTTTCTTTTTTTTAACTTTATTTCATATGAAGGTATATTGTTTATACTTGGATGTTTGATTAATTTTAATGTCATAGTGGGGTGTGTGTGTGTTTTTTTTTCTCGGTGGTGATAGATAAGTATAAAAGATTGTGTAATTAAGATACCGATATGGATGATCGTCAAGAAACATAGAATTTTTGTGTCTTGTGTATTTTAATGTCTTAAGAATAACTTTATAGGTATAATTGTAAGTCGCCGAGGCCAGTATTCTATAGAGGTCTCCGTAGAATGACATATTTGCAAAATATTTCTATATTAGTGCGTTTAATTATGCTTAATTACTTCATATAACAAACATATGAAAATCGATATAATTAGGATACCAATATGGATGATTGCCAAAATTGTAGACTTTGTACATGTTTTAAATTCTTATAATGTTAAGAACATAATATATTGCAAAAAGTTTTCTAAGTAATATATTTTATGAATTCGAAGATATTTTTAGTTGTCAAGAGTCTAAATATTCCAGTAATCTCTAATGAATAACATTTAAACGTGAAAATTGTATTTGATATAGCATGTAATTACCAAAATATAAAAATTGGCATTATTATGTGGCATATACTATCAAAGTATTGTATAAGATATTTGATTACATGTAATGTTTTAGTAATAGACAGGTCTAATAAGTTTTAATTTTAATGTTTATATGTAAATCATTATTAAAATTTACACGGCATAGAAAGACCTATGCTTTTTGGTAATTACATATGTATACAGTAATATTATTTATATAAGGACAACATTCAGAAAATATTCATTTATGTTTGTACGTCCAGAAGTGTACAAGATGATACTACAAATTTAAAATAACGATTTAAAAAGAGTATATTGTGTATCGAAGGCGGAAAGTAGGTTATTACCGCGAGGGAGGTGCAGGTCTAACCGAGGCAACCAGAGTAGTCCGAGATGAGCCGAAGGTGAGCCGAGGGATGTCGAGGGCTGCCGAAGTAAGGTCTGCAACCAGCATGAGCGCTAATAAACCTTCCGCCCGTGGTGCACACGAGACTTTTTGTCCTACCTGGACTGAAAGGATGATTTTTAGTGCATAATATAAAGCGGGCGGAGAAGTTCCGCATATTCCGCCCAAGGACGGAAAAGGAACACTTTCCGCCAGCTTTATATGTACGAGAAAGCATACTTCCGGTACAGGTAGAATAAAAAAATCGTTTCCGAACGTTATGATAAAAAATAATTTTCATTTCTTAATATAATATAATTCTCCCCTAAAAAATGAAAAGTTTGCGTCATAATTTAAATTTTAGCTGGTATCACATCCATAATATATATGTGACAGATACAGGTGACCATATTAATGTATATTTTATAGCCTACAATCAAGTATTTATAAAGATGATTTTTAATATGAACTTGTACATCTGTTCGAAATGTAAACCTATTTAGATACCAACTTTTGTTGAGATTCGTACATTATTCAAATTCTTATTTTAAATGGAAGCATTAATGAGTGAATGAAATCAATACTTATTGCGTAACATGCAGTCATAAAATATTTCTGGAAAGAAAGAACAATTACGTGCACAATTAACATTAGATTACTGATAGCATATTATTAATTAACATGATTACAAACTAAAAAACTATGTTTTATATCACGTCTCAATCTTGAAACCAGTGTAAAACGTGACGAATATGCTAGGTTAAGTAAAGTCTCGCGTGATGATTCCATTTGAACTTCCCTCGGTCAGATCAAGCAGACCTATTTCAGTTCATTCAGCGGAGCTAACGGAAAAGTGCAGCTCGTGTCGTCCATTTAAGAAACATATGAATAAATCAAAAGTCTATAAATAATATATGAATTAAATTCGCTCCGTGTTGGTGTGGCTCGTCATACGTGACTTTCGCATTTCCTCAGAACTCTATGAAATACACACATTCATTACGATTTTAATAGGAATGAATAATTTAGAATGCCTCGTTGGCGTGCTGCAAAATGTCCGATAAAGCGAGTACGTAGCTTTTATTGCTATAGTACACATTGTCTCGATCATGGCGATAGAATATATTTTTATGTTTTCTTTGATTCATACATATTTTATTTCTATGACAATTGACGTATCATTCGCATTAGTGATCATAAATATACATTGCTAATTCTTGTGACATACAAAAATAAGACTTCTTGAAATATAATATTTACGTTAGCTATAAGATAATGAAAAATTAAAAAGCTACTAAACATTGCGAATTAAATATACACTTAGAAAACTATATCGCAACTGGCACGATATATATCGTAGAATCTACGATATATATTGTAAAATTTACTACATGAAAATCGTAAAATTATAAATTTGTAAAAAGTCATATTTCAATACGTAGAACAAATTTACATTAACTTGAAAAAAAAATTTATTACGAAAGTTTTTCGATATAAATATCGTAATATTTTACGATATGGGTTTCACAGTGTACACAGACAAACACGTTCACTGCTTCTTGTTTTATAATTAAACTTCTATATAACTCAGTATTAAACTTCATATCTTATTAAATTATAATCTCGAAGAGGAGTAGACTAAAATATCCTTCAAAATTTTTTGTATATGCGCGACTGAGGATTAGCATAGAGCTTACATCCGCGAAAATTACTATTAATGTATTAACGAGCTAAAATACACGCAGCGACAACGAGATCCTTAATGAACTTTTCGCCGCTCCACCAACCTTACCATAGAAACGTCGCATCCCCTCCTGCAAGGTAATCTCGGCTCCGGCTCCACGACGGAGAAAAACCCGCAAAAATCCGGGCACGGCACTTTATAATTTACAAAAATATCTCTCGCGCTCTCTCGCTGTCCTCGTACTCGCCGCTTTCCCGCGTAAAATCCGAGGCTTGCCTCGTCTCCTCCGTCGTCGTCGTAATCCCCTCCGAAGCGCCCTGCAGTAAAAAAAGAAAAAGGAAACCGGCTTCAGATTCTTCCGAATACGCGAAAATCTCCGCCGTATCCTCCTGCCAGCAGCTTCCTTAAAAAAAGAAAAAGAGAAGAGGAGAAAGAAAAAGGAGTAAACCTAAAAATAAATGCGAAACAGCGTTGGAGAGAGGAAAGGAAGGAGAGCGTAAAAACGAGAAGAACCGCAGCGTGTGCTGCAGCGGCGTCAGATGTAGTTTGTGGCCCCGAAAATGGCTCTGCCGTCTCTCGTCGTCACGGTTGACGGAAGGAAGCTGAGCGAGACGGAAAGGTCCACTTATTTTTGGGTTGTCGGCGTCCTCCCGAGGGAATGCAAACAAGCGGCGCGCAGTGCGCTAAAACGCCGATAGATCGGACGACGGATCATGATTTTGGAATTCAATTTTTTTTAATGGTTTCACAGAAAACTTGGATAAAGAAAAAACATTTCATCACTTTTTTTAATTTTTATCTGCAAAGGATTTTCTGTAAATATTATGCAGTTGCTTTTAATAACATATATTAGCAAGCATTTTTCTAGTTCTGTTTATTAACAATGGTTGTTATTGAGAATATATAGTATACCCTATTATAAAAATGAATAAATAATTGAAGAAGTAAATAATACAGATTTTTTATTTTACATCTGTTCATGTTTGCATTAAAATTACTCGTACAATACAATTACAAGATGCTTAAATTCTTATTTCTGCGAAAAATTAAATCTATTTTGTACATTTTTTAAATTTTTTAAATTTTTTAAATTTTTTAAATTTCTGCGTTGATTACATATGTCATGATAACATAGACCTGATCAAAACTCAATTCCTTATCATTAATAATTAAGAAAAGGCAATACGATGACGAAAGCAATACATACACAAGACTATACGATGTAACGTTTATTTAAAGTTTAAAAGTATTTAGTAAGGTTCCATTTACTATTAGTATTACAATAATATTTTATATCAATGATCGTAGATTGTACTCACAATATTATTTAATTAATTTTTTGCTGTATGTTCAAAAATATGATATTGCCGTACTCTATAATTTATGACGTGATTACTGCTTTTAAATGGGTTGATTGAGTTACTTATTAAGTTGAAGCGAGAGATGCACCAACTTTAGTAGACTGAATAATATAATTATTTATGGCGAAAATCGATTCTCATACTGTTACAAAGTTGCGGTATTTGCAGGCACTTGTTAAACTAAAAGCTTTAATAACGATTATAACTAGATAATGTGTTTTCTCATAATTCTTTTACCATTATAATATACTATAATTCATATTTTTTTACTTGATAGTTAAGTCCACTTGGACTGATGAAAATATTTATTTTGCATAACTTCAAGCTTATCACGTGAAAATTTACGAGAAACAAAGAAATTGTATGGGCCCAGAAGACCCACCGGGGAAAATACTAAAAACAGATCATGCGATTATCATATTATATACATTATATACATTTTTTAATCAATACCAATGCAGTAAATGTAGTTAGAACAATTTCCACCCGAATCTTTTCACTTAATTTCCCTCAAACGGAACGGTCAAACTTTCTCTAAATTAATTCTTTTCTTGTTTCATCCTTTTCCCGTTCACGTGCGAACTCACGTTTTCCGGGTCTTAACACTGACTTCGCCTCGTATCGCCAACAACTTTCGTCGCCAGCTTCTGCGCTCGTTCTCCTCTCCCTCCACGTGTACAGATTCTTAAACCAACAGTCTTCTCACCCGAGCTCTTTGCCTTTCCAACCGCGCGCCGACTGCTTTCCGCACTGCGCGCGTGCGATCCCCTCGGCAGTATATATAGGACGAGCGAGTAAACGACTTCATTTGGAATGGAGAATGAGGGTGGGACGGTTCAACGGTTGAATCGAGTGTTCCTCGAGCGACTCGCAGCGAGATTTCGCCAAGCAGTTTGTCGACTTTGGCGCTTTATGAGGGATGAGAGTGGTAGTGTACACAGTGTATTTGGAAATTCATTTTTTGCTTTGAAAAAGCTTTGTTTTTTTCTGGATGTGGAGCGAGTTGGTGTTAAGGGGATGAACTGGTATGAACGGTGTAAAATATTAAGAGGGCAAGCCTGGATTAAACACAAAAATATTTCTTTTATGACTACAGAAAACTTTTTATGTTTAAAAGCTCTTCGAAAATTTGAATGCTATAATTCCTCATACGATTCTAGATGACACAATGAACGAAAATTTTGTTTCAGCGGTTATTCGACTCCTTTTGACATTACGTCACATTACAATACAAGTGAAACAAAGCATTTATTCGTTAAAATTTTTTATATTATTTTTTTTCGGAGAGCCTTAATTGATTTTTTTTAATTTTGATTAATATTTTTTTAAATATTGATGGAAAAATAATAAAAAAACAAATTAATGGAAAAGCGTTTCGCTTAATTTATAATACATGTCAATAGGAGTCAACTAACCGTCAAAAACAAAATTTCGTTCATCGTGTCACCTAGAATTGTGTAGGGCATACAGTATCATTAATAAATATGGTATTGAAAATAGTGATTTATTGTGACTTGTAGTATCAAGATTTTGAGCTTTTACAACGGTAAAATTAAAGATATTACTAAGTATTTATAGCATAAAAATTTTCGATAATGGGGTTACTTTCCGTAAAACAGGGTGACTTTTACTATTTTCGAAAGTAGTTATTACATAATTATACGAATAGAAACTAATAATATGTGTCATACGCAAGGATATAAAGGACTGTGTTAAAATTATCTTAGCGTCTACTATTATACCCTTGTTTTATAGTTGTTTAATTAAATAGAACGCTATTTATTACAACAATATTATGATAGTACAATACGATTTTCTAATTGTCCAAATTATGTTACGCTTACTTATACGAGAATGATGTTCTTTATATTTCCTGAAAGTTGCTAGTCAATTTGTTAAAAAGCATGGCGTAAGAATTATTCTACTTTATTTGAAAAAAAGAATGTTGAAATTAAAAAAAGAAAAAAATGGCTAAACTTTATGCATTTATAGTATTTCCGAGTTTTACATAAGCTTGTCTTCTTAAATACGAATTTTATGAATGAAAGAAGTAGAAAATTATATCACTTTCACAATTGTCTACAATGACGTTCGTGCTTAAAAATAAAATTAATTGCGTTATTAGATTTAGATTTTCTTTAAGTTTAAGGCAATAATAAACCCCCTGTCATCGACAAATACGGGGAACCACTTATTTTATACAATTTTCAATTTTAAGAAAATATCTCTCTTAAAAGTTATTGTGTTTGATTACGACAATAACGTTTCATAAAGATATTTGCTCAAAATTGAAAATTAAATGAGAAAAGTGATTCTTCGTATTTGTCGGTGACAGGTGGCTTTAGCATCACCTTAAGCCGACATGAAACGTTTTGAAATCGAAGGTACTTTTATAGTTTTATGTTCATGTCTATAACAATTACTAAAAATACTTGTATAATTTTTAACGAGTCTAAGATTTAAAATAAAGATAATACTGTAATGGATTTAAAATTTATTTAATTAATATGCATACATATTATTTACAAAATATTACAAAGTATGGTGCTAAAGCTTAGAATATTTTTACATATCTATATTATAACAAATATCGAGCAACAATATCTTATTAATGAAAGCAATATTGCTTTTCAACGTAGCAAAATATTGATCATGCGATATAACCTTGCTCAGTTTATTTTTAAAATCCATCGACTCGTACGATGTCAGAAAATCGCTGGGGAGATGCTCATATAGGAATAGCAGAGTTGCTGTCTGTTGCTGTATGGATAATACAAGAAAAATCGAGGTTGAGAGAATACCTGCCATGAATTCGATTTCTCAAACTCATACTTCCTAATGAGCAATCACTCAATCTGACTGTTTTCTTGTAACTGACTATTAATTATTTCAAATTTTAATTTATCAATTAATCTTTGTATTTTATTGTATTATACTCTTAATTATTAGTAGTTATTAAGTATTAAGTTTGTCATTTTAACACAGCACCACATTTATTTCATCATTTCGCGTATACTCGTACGTTTCGACTTGGAATTAATCCCCGTTATGCAATCGTAAAAGAAATTTTAAAAATAATGCCAATTAAAAACAATTGTCCTCTTAATAAAGTAATATTTGTATTACTTCACAGATAAATTTTGAAAATCAAAATAACTGCTTCTGTTTAGTAATTTTATAGTAATTTTATCTAAGAAGTAGATATTTTATTAATATTATTTGTTCTCGCACTAAATATTAGTTATTACAACCAAATGGAAATAACTAGGGGATCTAATAAATAAGTTAGTTAGTTGATTTTACCGTTTAGGTTCGGGTTTTGTGTTGCGATACAGGTAGAAGAACAGAAGAGAAGGTTGTTTATTACATTAACCAATGTTAGTAAATTATTAATTACGCCCCTTACTAAAAAACAATAGTCCTTAAAAATGTCCATTAGATATTTACTTCAAATTTATTTAATTATATTAAATACCTCTATCAGTATAATCTCAAATTTTAAATGCTTTCGAATGCTCTCCACGTTCTTCAAATTTTCCGAGTTGAGCATGCATATCAATACCATCCACGCTAATTTCCTCGTGATTAACAGCCAACAATAAACACGGATAAAAAGAAGCGGCAAACAAAAGTTCGCTCCAGTTCCCGCTCACCCCTAGGTGAAACTGCTAACTAGCAGGCACAATAATTATTCTTCCCATGCGCCGAGTCTCTGTCCCGACGTGACTCGTGCATGATTGCGCGCATGCTGATTAGACACGAAAAGTTGAAAACGTGAAGGGCTCGGGGAAGGATGCGAAGAGAAAACATGAAAATGAGAGAGAAAAAGAAGTAGCTAAGGGAAAACTCGAAAAAATAGGACGAAGAGTGCTGCTAGTTTGTAACAAAAACTCGGCGTTTCTGGGAAAGGGTGAAAATACGCGGAAAATGTGCATAATACTCGAGAAAAAAATGTTTCTATTAAGTTGGCATTTGTGCATACAATTTGTTTATTCATATCCTGTAAGATGCACGATTTATTTTTAATTATAATGCAGCACACACCTCAAATTTTTTATTAAAAAATTTTTCTTGAACAAGCTAACAAAATTATTTTAAATATTAACAACTTGGTAAGTTGAAATATGCTTTCTAAACGTATAAGGTACATAGACATTTCATTACTTAGTAATACTTTTCATACTTCTTTCTCTTAAACTCCCAAAGTCCATTGAACGGCTTTTGTACAACGGTCAAATTCACTTGCTTTAAAGTATATTGAGTATCTTGATTTTCAGTGAATTGTATAGAATTTTTTTATATTCCCTAATGATGTCATGCAAACAATAAATTGTTTCATAAACATGAATAGTAGTTAATAAAAGCATTATCACTATGCCGTGTATGTGAAGTATGTAGATAAAAATGCTACGCGAATGAAAAAGATAACGGTTATAATAGGCATAATATTGAACCGCGGAGATTCAACAGTTTTTGCTTCATAACGCTCGTACAAGCTTTATAATATAATCCGATACTGATAATACGCGTATTTTAACAATCAATACAGAAAAATTTGTATGAAATTACCTCATAGATACCAGTTTCTTTTATTTACTTCTAGTTGCATGAATCTATTCGCACTTGATATTGTGAAATTTTAATCAATCAAAACTCATGAATTAATTGATAAATAGTAATAAATTGTTCCGTATTTACATTTGTATGTTCAAAATTAATATTTAAAATGTCACGCTACCTGATAGTAAATATAAAATACTGGCCATCATTAAAAAATAACCAATATTAAACTTTTATACGTTATATAAGGAACGAAAAAATTTTGACAGCAATTAAAAATTTGTAATTGTTATTTATAAAAGAGATCTTAAATTATTATTAATATTATTTTAAAATAGTGTTTGAAAATAGTTAAAATTTAACGTAATATTAAATTACGAATATCGTTGTCTATTATCCGTTCATGAGTCGAAAAAGCCGATAGTAAAGATACCAAACATGACACGACACTCGCACGTTATACAGTACAATCTCATAAAATAAGATAATTTACTAAACCAAGTCAATGACAAGAACACTAAAGCGTTAGACATGAAGATATACATGATTGAAATATACACAAAACTTCAAAATACTTTGCAATGTAAAACAATTTATTGTTCTTAAATAAATACTAGTAAAAAAGTACGAGAAAAATAGAAACGAAAAGCCAGTAGCAGAGAAAAGTCAAGAATCCTACATAACACTTTGAAACTGCATATATTTTATATGACATTTTTGCATTTGCAGAAACTGACAATCGATCTATTGAAATACATCATAAGTTTTTCATGACGTAAAGTTTTAAATTGAATATTTGCAAAATATTGTACGTATAAACCTGTTTTCAAAATAGGTATCAAATATTTTGAAATTTGAAATTTTGAAATTTGACATTTGAAGTTTTTAAATTTGAAATTTTTAAATTTTTAAATTTGACATTTGAAGTTTGTAAATTTGAAATTTTAAAATGTAACATTTCAAGTTTTTAAATTTGAATTTTTAAATTTTAAAATTATAAAAAACGTAATAATATTTCTACGAATGCTCCAATCTTCTCCGTAATATTGGTAATACGAGTAAATTCATGCGCATTCCGCTCAAATATTTCAAATCCTTTCAGTATTATACTCTTGTACTCAAAATATAATTTTTAAATTCCCTCTACGAAATAAAAATACGGGCACCTACGCTACAGCGAATATTACGTTCAACCTTGCACTACTCTCCACCCATTCTACAGTATCAATACCCTGTAATCCGATTACATCAATTTCAGCTTCGTTGAATTTTTCCCTCTTCAGTTTCCCTTAATCATTATCCTCGCAACGCGCAAAAGAGCGATATTTCAATTCGTCAACCGCGATCCGTGAATGAAATCCGCATAATGCTCGGCGAAAAAAAGCTCCATTACCGCGCAAGCTCCTGTGAAACGAGCGACCAGCAAAAATGCAGAGAAAAGAAGCGTGTCGCCCACTTCCAGCGTTACGTTTGCGGCGCGCGCTATTATTTTTCGTTTTCTCTCCTCGTGTGTGATTTTTTGCAAGCTCACGTCCGAGAATTTCGGTCGGCGTCTCGTCGCTTGCCATTCGCGTATCGTCCAACGCCAGTGTCGCCTAATTACCCGGGAATTTTCGCGGAAACACGCGAAACGTTCACGTGTTACTGGCTTTAGTTTGACAAATGTGCTTTTCAATTTATTTCGTAATGTTATATTTTTACATCGGATAGAGTCAGCGAGTACATTACTTTGCCCTACATCGATTACTGTACCCTTTAATATATTTATTTGAAAAGTTATTAAATCATATGGGTAGTGACTCGATGCAAAAGTAGTTTATATTAAAAACTTATTTTTCATTCAGATACCTACTACATAATTTTATAGTTTTTTAAATAAAAATACCTGGGAGAACAGTGATTAACTTTATATTATACTTATAGTAAAATATGTTTAATGGATATTCTTTAAAAAATTATGAGCAACATTTTTGAAATTTGTATCTAAAAGTATAACTCGTTTTAAATATTATTCATATATAAGAAATATGTAATGAATTTGTCATTTTTACATCTTGCATATAAAAATTAGTGGTCGTAATTAACAATTTCATCATAATTTATTAAATATTGTATTTTAATCGTTGAAAAGTTTTGATTTCAAATCTTATGCGAAAATACAATTATTTTATATATACGATTAAACGTTTGCTTAGAACGCTTAGTTATAAACTATTTTTTGATTATATATAACAAGTAACTGCCTTTTTGATTACAATAAATATTTGAGAAACAGCAAGAAACTATATCATTATCTGAAATTTTTCAAAATATTTCTGAAATATCGTTACAAAAGGTAAGCACTTAATACATTCCATAAGTAAATAACTTATTAATGTCAAACATCGCACGACTGACAAAGAAAGTAAATTAAATTTGCAATCACTATTCACTTCTTTGACTCGTCACTGCGTATAAATCGGACATTCCCTTTCCAATTACACTCGCGCAAAAGTGAAACTCAATTAATGCGTCTTTACCAAAGCGACTTGGCGATAAATTATTTTTACGCACACAAAAGAAGGTCATTAAGCTGGTAATCAGTTCCCTCGGCGCTGAAAAAATACAAGAGAATGCTCTAAGAAAAAACTCTCACACAAGGATGAGAAAGATCGCGGCATTAAAAAGTGTTAATTCATAATTGCGCTCGTTTCCTTCCTTTCCAGTCCGACGCTCGCGCAAAAAGCTCCCGCTATCCGGAGAAAACAACACAGGAAAAGAGTTGAAAAAAAATAGCTCGGGAGACGCTAAAAAACGGTTTAATTAGGTGATTAGTCGGTGGTGTTATTTGCCGACAATGAGAGCGAAAAGAGAGAATGCTGCAGCGGAAAGTGGATAAACACTCGACGCGCGTGCGCGCGCAGACAGAGAGAGAGGATCGGTAACAGTGTGAAATAGAGCGGGAGAGGAAGTAGCGCGACGAGGGATGAGTAGTTGCAATTAAAATTAATGAATCACCCCCTGCAGCCGAATATAATCGCGCGCCACTGCGTACAGTGGCTTAGCAACCCGAGACCGTAGAATTCACTCGCGTCTCATTGTATGCGTACATGGTTAACCCTTCGACACCCGAAACAATTTCAATTACGCCGGATGCAGGTGATGTGAATTCTCCAGGTATCCTTCAAAGTTTTCATTGTGAATTTCATATTAATAATTGTTGTGATTTATATAATGCAAAATGGAAGCTACAAGCTTCTATTCAAATTTGGGTTACCTATTCGTTAAGTGCACGACCCTAGCGAACCTTTGTTGATGCGCAAAATTGAAACTTTGGAGAACATAATTTGCATTTCAGCGCTTACGAGTTTTTATTTATTTAGTAGAATAAAAGCGTGGACATTCATTTTAAAAAGTTTCAATATTAAAAAATTGGAATAAGCTTCATATAAACTTTTTAAATATTTTCACCTTTTATGTTTTTTTTAATCGGAATGATTGATAACAACAGTATGTTTAATTAATATTTATCAATTGAGTGCCATAATAAATGACAAATTTAGTAGAGACGATTGGAAATATTTCATACTGGTATTTATTAATAATTTACAACTTTGATTGCCTCTGCAAAGTACAGGAATTTGAACCTTGGATAATAAAAACGAAAAATATTCTGGGTGTACGTATCTTTTTTAACCATCTGAAACTCTATTGTTCATAAGAGGTTCTATTAATTATCTGTAAATATTATTCATTAAGGTATTATAAGGCGTTTTAAAATTGATATAAAATATAGATGTATTTTTTTCATCTCAACACTTTTCTTAATCTATCCATGTATTTTTATCTTACTCGTAAAAAATTTCATAATAATACTTTTGTTAATTGATTTATAATACGCAATTATCATATTTTCCTCATATGCAACGACCCATCTGAAGCTTCAAATATCCCCATCAGCAGGAAGCGCTAATAGTGTTACGCACATAGCGAATAATTTAATTATAACTCACGATTGTATATTCAAGGATATAGGCTTTTAATGATTTGTCATTAAAGAATCAAATAAAACATAAATTTTTGTTGAAATTCAAATTTTAATTTTCTGTCTATTATACTTTATATTTTATCACGTCAACTAGTAATACGGTGTAAACATAACAAGTTGTTTAATGTAAAAATGTTGTTATTGGTAAACTCTATATCTATGAAAATGTATTGTTTACTTTTCATTTGAACGCATTTTACTGTACACCTTAGTGAACCAATAAACAGAATTGTTTTATCCAGGCCGTAAATTTTTAACATTAATCCCAAAGTAAAACTGACAATAAATATCCCGATTAAAATGCACTACATCAAAAATACGCTCGTACGATCCATGATGGATTCATTCCAAGCGTTGAAGGGGGGCTTTTAAGTTTGTCATCGTCGGGGGGGAAACCACAGCGGTAGAGTTCATCGAGTTCGCTCTATTTGGCAGGGAGAATTCGTTGTGTGCATAGGCCGATCGCCCGGAATGCCGCGGATTTCCTGTCTGTTGGAGGTTGTTAGGTTGCGTGACATTTGTATGCGCGCGGTGTCGCGAATCCGCGACTCTGACAACTGGGGTGCGAAACTCATCGGGAATATGCCTGCGATATTGCGTAATGTGTACGCGGCAATTTAAAAGATTAGGTTTCAAGATTGAAGTGGCAGAATTAATAACTCCTTTGAATAGAATAATTTGAATAATAAATAATAAATAGTTTTAAATAATTAATTACATGTTTTGTAGTAAACTATTTTGAAATGAATAATTCTAAAATCATATAGACGCTATCTCGGCATATAAATACAAAACATATTAAATGATGTTTAAAGAATTTTAGAAAATCAACAGTCTAATTTTCATTTAAACGCTAAAATATTTTCTGACATATGCATTTGAAAAATTCAGAATCAATACTTCTCAATTCACTGATTTTCTTTAACTTTTTTATGCTGTATGCAATTAATTTATTCTTACTTAACAACACCACTATATATTTTACATAATATTATCATGCATTAAAATTATAAATTCTGTATATTGCCGTATATTTAGTGGAAATGGAGAATCCCAAAATTATACGGATCATATTATAATTTAAATTTAAAGCATATTAAATAATTTATGCTAATTTCAAAAAATCAAAAGTCAACTTTTTCAGTTAATCATTAAAACTGAAATAGTTCTTCATGTACATAATATTTTTTATCCTTTTATGTATCGAAAAATTAATTTATTCTTACTTAAGAACACCACTAAATATTTCACACAAATATATAATGGATTAAAACAATGAATTCGGTATGTCATCATATATTTAGTTGAAATAGCAAATTCCAAAATTATACGGCAGACACATTATCATTTCAATTTAAAGCATTGTAAATAATTTATGTTTATAAATAATTCATTTAATCACTAAAATTGAAACAGTCATTAATGCACGTATCTAACAAAATTAATAGCTGTTTATTAAAAAATGATATTTTATTTTACATTTCGATTATCACTTCTACTACTCTTACCACTAAAAAAACAACGTCATGTCTAGTCAATTCAATGTGCGATTTGGAAACTTGTACAAGAAGGAATCCGATAAGGTCTTGCCGGATTTATCTGTCGAGGAAGTCATTCAAGTCGTAGAATCACAGGAGTCCCCATGTGTAATCGGTTGAACAAAGCTATTCTGGGCTATAACGGAACATGTCGAATCCTACTAGCAAGTATCCGAATCTCCAGCGTCTCGAGGATCTTACATTCTTATTCAGTAAAAGACATTTACGCATTAAAGTTGTCTTATTTTACTAAATTTCTAATTATTAATTTTTTTAAAACTTAAAAATTAAAACAAGTTTGAACATTTAATAAAAAATAAACTTAAACGGTACTACAATTATTTTTGACAAATTGTGTAAACGAAAATATTTAATTAAAGTACTTTTTATTAGTACTTTACTTAATACTATATGTAATTCAACATACTAATGTTGAATTACATATTAATCTTTTTCGAACCCATTTTAAACTTTTGTTTTAAATAGGAACTTATTGTAAACATAATGCAAAAATTATGACTTATGAATTTTAAATTTTGTCAGTATAAAATGGAATGATTTTCAAATAATTTTATTTAATTGAAATAAAGAATAAATAGTAATTATATATTGCATCAATTAAAATGAGTTAAATGGACTTAATTAAATTTAAATAGTTAAATTAATGTATGTATAGTGCGTTTAAATCAGTTTTGTTTATAATTTGTTCGCAATTAGTGAATTGATCGTGATTAATATTTTAAATACACAAATAATTGAATACTCTAACAGAAGATGTTTTCACTGTTTTCATAAATATAATTTAATGTAATATTTGATTGTAATTAAAGTTGATAACTGACACAAAATAAAATTGTATCCTAAAAGTATACAAATGTCACATTACACAAAAACTTCTAGTATTATCTAGTATGCATTTTCTTCTGCAAAAATAAGAAACAAAATTTCTATATTAAATGAATTAAACATAATGACTAATGTAGTTTGTTAATGAAATATTACGATTAAAAGCGCTGAAGATTTGTCTTAAAAGTTTCCTACAAAAAGAATGATTAATCGAGGTGAAAATACTGTTCTCTGTTTCGTATTTATTGTGGGTTCTTCTAACAAATCACGGATTTTCGGAACATTTATTTTGCGCGTTTCAGGCTGGAAAAACATTTGGCAAAGTTTTCAAAAGGAATTTTGAAACAAATAAACAATCCCAAACCGCAGCCCTCTTGCCCGGCGAAAGTCGAGTTCCTTTAAAGAGATCGCACGGTGTAGAGCAAAAATCGAATTTGGTCTTAGAGATAGTTGAGAATTCTTGCAAAGATTTACGCTGCGGTAACGAGCTTCGGAGGAGTTGCAGTCGATCACAAAGAGTCTGTGAGATTGGTGGAAAAAAGGAGTAAGAGAAAAAAGAAGAGATAGATTGATAAAAAGAGAAAGACGCGGGCAAGAGGAAAGGAGGCTCAATAAAGGTCTACAGACAAAAAAAATTGGAAAAGTGACGAAGAACGAAACATTAAATTAAGGTACACGGTGCTAAAATCTAGAAAACATTACGTTCTTTTATTTCTGAACATAAAAGTCTTTTTAAACTTATCAGGTTAATGAAACATAATGTGATAATAGCTAATTTTGTTATTTACTTTCTTTAAAAAACTTTAAATCCATTCTACATTGTAAACAAATACCAAAATTCTTTACATTTTTCAACATTGAAAACAACATTAAAAATTTTATAGCATTTATCGTTGTAAAAGAGAAACAAGTGCAAAAGACTGTACGTCGTACGACATTATAGAGAAGTACAAATAACCTGTGACATAATAAAAGAATACACAGATACAAAAAAATGTTAAATCGAAGTATCCTAGCCTCATCGTCGTGTATCTTTGAGACATGCTCCACTTTTCCGAAGAAAGGAAAAAAGGGTGAGGCAAGGAGACATATATCTTCCGCCGCGGTGTATCGGATTTCGTTCGTCATTGCTGCTGCAGATGAACTGATGCAGGGCAAGCTAGGACGGAGATAAAGTTACGTTTATTATGAAATTTTTAAATCTTATCGGAATCCCAGGCCATTTAATCAGAGGTACAAATTTGTATTTCCTTGTTACCCTTGTGCATATTTTGAGCTTATTGATTTTATTAATGAAATGAAAGCTTGACTTTTGTGTTGACATTACAAGACGTACTAACATAGAGCATTTTGATACATATTTTATGCACTTTTTCATTATTCTCAGCATTTAAATGTGCACTGATACATTATTTTTTACAAATTACAATAACAATTTGTTTAAATAAAATATAATTATTTAATTGATATACAAAACTGAACTTTTTCGACTATTTTTAACACCAATTTCAGCGTTATCATTATTTTAATTAAAAATTTATTTTAAAAAATACTGCAATTAACGAAAACGCTGTTTCATTACCTTCATTATTCCAATTTAATGTTCTAGTAGAAAAAGTTTCTCTTTCGCGAATGGAATTGGTAAAGCGAGACTACGAAAAGTTTTTCATTCAAGAATCTTCAACGGCAAAAACTTTCTAGCACGGTAATCTTTTTTCGTTCTTCTAAAGCCAAGACAAAATTTCGGCAACTCCTTCGCGATATATTAAGCTAATATTAAGATGTTTCATTTCGTTTATTTTGTATAGGTATAGATACATTCATCGGATAATCTTTTGACTTACCTGCACTTACGATGTAGGCGCAATAATTATTAATTCAATCCGATCTTGAATTATTTTTTGGAGTATGCATCCTCCTGACGGAACGAGAGAAAATTATGCTTAAACCGTCAGCGTTAATCAAACTAATTTGGATCTTCAGCCACTTGGCAACATCGCGCATGCAGACACTCGACTTCCACGGGCGCCAAGCGAATGGCTTTTGCGGTCGCACTCGGTGATCCTTGTATGCATGAAAATATTCTACTGTACGTTCAAGCCGTGCAGATGTATACAAAGTCACATTAATTTAGTCAGCATATGAATAACAAACTATCGAAATTCACAATTAAGGCTAGAGTACACTCATAAGCGTAAAAAAATTAACTTTTTTCTTCTTGATAAAACTATTCATTAAAGCTCACTTTATATGCTGCAAAGGTCCATATTATTTTATAAAGCATCCTATAAGTTTTTTAATATTTGTATAGTATATAATTACATTACTGTATATGCAATTTGCAATCTTTAATGTCGTTTTTCTATTTATATAAAAATTGTTTATACAAAAAATATCTTATCAAATGAAATCATGTACAAAACCATTAACAGAAAATCACGTTGACAAAAAAATACATTAACTCTATCATAATCATCATAAAATTTCACATCAAATAATTAATTACCGCCCTAATAGTTGTAATTCTCCAAGAGCACACATACATCCACATATGTGTTCATATAACTCTATTCAGAGAAGTAATTAGTGAAATTAACCACATTTTAACTAAATACCTAATGGAAATTTGATATATTTGTATACAACTAATTTCTTAAATTAGAAGTACTAGACCATTAAGAACGACATGCACGAATTTTTTACTAATACATCGATAACGTTTTTATGATATTCCAGTACATATACTTTTTTAACAACATTTTAGGATCTGATAGATTTCAAAGTTCTGCATTTGAACAAAGTTCTAGCCAGTCAAATAAAACAATTTACATTGGATTACGTGCAAAATTAAAACTTTAAAGGCGATTTTCTCGAAACTTACTTTTCTAATTGCAAAAAGTTCGTTGCGCAATTAATTTGAATGAATCTTTTTAAAACTGTAAGAAAATATCGCTTAAAGTGTTTCGAAAAGAACTAAAGATTTTGTTTTAAGGTACAGAAAGGTTACATTTGTTATTTATTAATTGTTAATGTTAAAATGTACAGTTTTTTATATTCCCAATCTTGCAAGTAATTTTTTAAGACATTAAATTGAGTATAAAAAGCTATAAAATGTTTGAGCATTATTTATATTGAGTTAAAAAGTATAGTTGATTTTTCTAAATAGGTATAGTCGAATAAGTTTTCGCAAGAAAGGTTTTAAAAAAAACTTATTTTTCATTTCTAAAATATATGCAATATCGTGAAAATGTGAAATATGATCAAAATTGGTATTGGTAACATTATCTAATAATGCAAAAAATGTTACTAAGTTTTAAGATTATTTGTCAAAAATGTGATATTCATTAAAAATTGGTACAGGTCCCATAAGGGTTCCAACCTGTTTTTTTTTTTAATTTTAAATACAAAATGTTTTAAGTTTGGCTTACAAATATTTTGGCAAAATATAGTATCTAATTTGCATTTAAAAATTTAATTAATTTGCTTTATTCAAGCAGTTCACAATTCTCTGAATTGCGATAACTAAAGAAACGTTTTAACATCGATGGTTACTTACCACGCTTTTTTGGAGCCATCTAATAAATCGACCTTTTCAATCAATCTAAAGTCATACGTGTAATAAATACTGTAAAAATTTCCAGACGAGTCGTTAAAAATTGACTCAAAGGAGACTCGCGACAAGTGAACGTTGGAATTAAAACCCGGAGCAGTAACTTCGACGACAGTACTTCCCTCGGCGCAGACGCATTGTCACACCTCCCCACACGGTGCAACATGCCACTGTACCTTCCCTACCACCCCCCACTCGCATAGCCGTACGACACTATGCACGGCGCGCAAGCGAGCATTCCTCATCTCGTCCCGAGCAATATAAGCGCGTGGCAGTGGCGCAGCTTCGACGCTAATGGGAAACAGAGACTATATAACCCGGCGGAGGTGAACGTATAATTGCGCGGGTCGGTCAAGGAGCGCGGCTGCTCTCAGCTTCAGCTCCGGCTCTCCGTGTCAATCGTAGTTCTTAATTGGCTGGCTTGGTAATTAATCTGCAGCTGGCAGGATTGTTACTGCCTTGTCTGTGGGAGGAAACTCTCTCTCTCTCTCTCTCACTCTCTCTCTCGGATACCTGAAGCGACACCGATGATGCTGAGGGGGCCAGGCTTTTGTACGGGATTTTCCATTGTCGCCTGCAAACGGCATACCTGCGGTAACGTTGATATGAGAGAATGAGGGGGAGAGAGAGAGAGAGAGAGGGGGGGGGGGGAGAGGGAAAGAGAGATAGAAAGATATAAAGAGAGATAAAGAGAAAGGTTGGTTTTTCTTTTTGGTCATTGGTAGTTGAGGCTTGGAAATAACGTGTTGGATGAAGGATGATGAGTTGTTTGCTATCCGTTTTGTATAATCGTTGTTTCGATGAAAAATAAGGTTGATTTCAATCTCTTGATTAAATGAAAATTTGTAAACATACCAATTAAATTTAATTTAATTTCGTTGTTTTGATTTTGAGCATGTTTTTGGAATTTACTTAGAAAATTGACTATTATAATACAGACCTTCTTGAATATGAAAGACAACGTTTTGTTACGAGATATGGTCATTTAAACGTGAATAATTCATACATTTTATACATCACGAATATAAATCTGTAGCTTTCCAGAAAATAACTCAGGTCCATTTTTCATGTTCTAAAGATATTGAGATTTTTATGCATGCACTAATACTGATTGAATATGGTATCAAAATAAGAAAAGGCTTGCTTTTTATTAAAAAACGCCAAGCAAATGCATTGACTTATGTGGACCCGGGAAAAAGTGTGTGCAAATCACAATAAACAGGATAAAAAGATTACTTTTGTCATGTTAAAGATTTCTACAATTGTCAGTAGTTTGTTGGGTATAGGCTGAGACGGAAAAAGAAGTTATTTTTGAGAATATCATAGTTCCGTTTCTCTGAATTTAATTTACTAATAAACATAAAGAGAAGTAACATTTTAGACTTATGTCGTTATGTACTGTTTTTAATCGTTCAGTTATTTAGCATTTGTTACTATTTATATATGATAGAAGCCTATTTTATATTAAGGGGTCACTCTGCGATCTCAGCAATAATTTTCAATAATTTTTTTTTCATAGAAAATTTTATTTAAAATATTCAAACTTTTTACACATAACGAAGAAATTTTACGCTTATAAAATATATTTTTTATTTTTGTTTTGTATGTAAAATCTGGCTGGTCTGGCTGCCTGAAGTTGACCCTACTACAATCTGGTTGACGTGATATCTCTACTTTGAAGAGCCTGAAAGCAAAAAAGTGGACGGGTTATTAAAAAATAAGCTTTTCGCTATAGCTGGTAGCTCAATAAACAAAATTTGATGAAAAATAACAAAATGGCGGACATTTGAAATTTTCAACCTTTTTTTTTAATTGCCATTTTGTTATTTTTCATCAAATTTTGTTTATTGAGCTACCGGCTATAGTGAAAAGCTTATTTTTTAATAACCCGTCCACTTTTTTGCTTTCAGGCTCTTCAAAGTGGAGATATCACGTCAACCAGATTGTAGTAGGGTCAACTTCAGGCAGCCGGACCAGCCAGATTTTACATACAAAACAAAAATAAAAATTATATTTTATAAGTGTGAAACCTCTTCTTTTATGTGTAAAAAGTTTGAATATTTTAAATAAATTTTTCTATGAAAAAAAAAGCTGAGATCGTAGTGACCCCTTAAAAATATAAAATTACATATAAACAGAGTTAAAACGGTATTCCAGGAATTTACAGAAATAATACGCATGTAAACTCAATAATCATTTCTGTTTTACTCCTTGATAATCAATTTTCTGTATATAATATAGTATACAGTTTATTATTACAATTACAATTTATATAATTTAAATAATATGTATATAATTTTGCGCTAATATATCATCGGTTGAAAGGAAGCAGAAGCTATCTCAGAAAACGCTTGAAGAAGAGGCTAGCTTAAAAATCGCGTGATGAAGAACTACTTTGACCCGTTAAGTTGCAAGCAAACTTTGACAAAATGGGCGAAAAGTATTCAATCCAAGTAACAGGATGATATAATTCTTCACTTATTTTTGTGTCATATTTATTTTGCATTAATAAATGAAATAACTGATTTTAAAACCCCTAATAGGTTATTAAAGTAAAATATTTCTTTTATTTATAAATTATTGTCACTTTTAATTTTAAAATGGGTACCAAAAAAAAAATTTTTTTTGTTCGAAAAACATGCATGATCTTATTTTTCATTGTTGTCATTACAAAATTAAACGCGAGAAATAGAGAAATAATAAGTAACTCTTCTTCACACTATTTCTGAGTTAACCTCTTCTTGAAGCGAAGGCTAAGTTAGCCGCCTTCAAATATAAATTGAGTTAGCCTCGTCTTTAAGCTTTTTCTGAGATAATATCCTTGTCTTTAAACTTTTTCTGAGATAGCATCTTCCTCCTCTCAACCGTTCGTATACTATACAGTTCTAATTATATATCTATTAAATATGTTTAAAATAATAGAATCAGAAAACAATATCACCAGGTTCATAATACACTAACAACAAAACACTATCATTTACCTTCTAGAGAGTTTATCGCGAAACCCAAAGTGTATATCATCGAGTACATAAAACAAGCCGGAAGGAAAGGACAGACCCGGGTTGTCGCAAGTCTACCTCGCCAGACGACGACAATTAATCAATTTCGCGAGTCGCGCGGACGAGCAGAAGAAAAATAGCATCGCTCGCGACTGTCTTGTATCGCGCGGTTGATTTTCGCGCCCCTATACCCGCGACTCCTTGTGTTTTTTGCCTCCGCTCCGCGAAGTGAGTGTCGTAGTGTCGCTTGATTGATTGGATGGACGCCGGGTGCTTCAGTTTTGTTTGGGCTATTTTTGGCACGGTGGTCTCACTTCGATTTGTTCGCGTTTGCGTGTGTGTATATCTTTCATTGGAGTCGGCGTAATAGGATGAAGCGAGCTTTTCGGAATTATACAAAAACGCGCCTTTTAACCTTTGGTTTCCGATATGTAATGAGTGTGCATTTCCAGCACTTCAACTGTCTGTTCGGAGAATGTGGATATCGATTGATGCTGCTGGTCTCGCTGAAGTGTCGAGGTAACCCGTTTTATTCGAACTTTTATTCTCGTGGCGGTGTTTGCGCTCGAAAGTCACGTACAACGGTTTAAAAAATATTGTACGGCGCAAGTATGCGAGCAATTTCAATATCGTAGAAAGCGAGCAATTTGTATAACAGCGATGTTTGGCGTTAGGAAAACTTTTAAATTATAAAAACTGTTGTTTACAATTTAAAGATTTATTGTGATTAAATCGTCGGGTGAGAGGAAGAACGTACCATTTTGGTGGAGAATTGGAAAACGTACCATCTGCGCGGAGAGTTGGAAATTGTACTATAATAATATAAGATAACGGATAACATAATAAGATAATGTTTATTTTGCTTTAAAGGGTCTTATGATGTATTACTAATATATGCAGTAAATAATTGATTACATTTGATAATAGTGTTATTTAATTATCAAACGCGTTTGCATTCGAAATGAGAATTCGACTCTCCGCCGAGATGGTACGTTCTTCCTCTCATCCGACGAAATGGGATTGAACGGAAAAATCTTTTGATTTCTAAAGTTTGTCAAGTATATTTTTTAAGTATTCCGAGATTTAATGTAGCCAACGAATAGTTTTTGCACTTGTTTTATTCACAGCTGTGTTGTCATTTTGAAATTCACTACATCCGTTTATCAATAAAAGTCCACTTTAAAACTGCTTAATAAAATCAATAAATTAGTTTTAATATTTGAGACTTAAAAATTATTAAAAGTTTGAAAGTAAATATTATTAGATTTAATTAGTTTCATCTTTTGATAGAAGCTTACAGGTAAAAATGTTATTTTTCAATTTTACAAAATTATATTCGAACAAAGCTATAATATCAATATACAAGTAGTAGCCATTCCGATAAAAGAGAAGGTATTAACGCTTGTATTACATTACACTTTCGCCTATAAAATATAACATAAAGCGGTTTTCTTATTTCTTTAAGTGACTTATCGATCTCAACGAAACCAATTTCCTGCGTTCACATAAATCCAAGTTTAAACGTAATCGGAACAAGACAAATTACCAAGACGCTCAATTCGAAATCCGGAATAATCACACGTACAGACAGGTCGATCATATCCAACAAATTGATCGGCGCATGTTCTGCACGTATACCAACGTACTCTGCGAGTATATCTATAGGTATAGATTTCACTATTTTAAAACTCAATTTCTAATTGTTACATCACCTACGGGGTACATTATTATTAGCTAATGGTTTTAGTATTTGATCAACGTTGTTTTCTTCTTGATTTTCAACAAACGAAATAAAAATGACGAATTTATAAGTATTTAGTACTCGCATTATTATATCCCCGCTGTACTACTCTCCAACGGTATAACTAGTATGCCCGTATAAATTTGAGAGAATTTTGAATTATGCAAAATGATTTCCGCTTTCTAATTACTACTTTGAAATGTAGATCTCATTAAACGTCAGTACTGAAAATTATTCTTAAGTCAGCGAATTATCACAGTAATTATAATTACTCCTACAGTTACCTTTAATGCTAATTTCTTCTATATATTTATTATTTAATTTTAAATAATGACATATATTCTAAAATAATAAAGTTGTTATCAATTGTTCGACTTTTTCTATACATAAAAATTATAAACTCCGTAGCAATTTTGAAATTTCGTATGTCAAATATATTTTCATAGAATGATTTTGCTTTCTCAAAGAGAAAGCTTTGTGATGGTAAAATTTTCTTTTGTTTTTCAACGTATAAACATGTATTATGCCTTGGAGAGCCCGAATATACTAGTCTTAAAAAATGTCAGTACGTATGTGTACGTAAATGGGTGTATTAGTTTGTGACATATCACCATTCATTTAATCTGAGGTATACCTTCCCCAAATTTTGGAGATACGTTTTCTATCATTACCCAGCGTACACTTAAAAGTTTCAGTAAAATTAGTCGAATAATTTTCTTTTTTGCGAATTTTTTTCGCAATGAAGTACTCATAAAAACTTTTCTTTTAAGACCGGAACAATTTGATATGAGTCGTTCAAATAAACTTGTAGTCTAACTGAATCTAGATTATACAAAATTTGTAAAATATAAATACATACATTTTTATTTGTGTGTAGAAATCATCCGTATATATCTGATAATCAATACAAATTTCTTATGTTATAATATAATTGAGGACACTAAATTTTGACATACACGAAGCATACATTACTATATACATAGTTTTTTCTTATCATCATCACCCATGTCATTATAATTTTTAAGAATAACATATTGTAATTGTTTTTAAAAATCTCAACAACATCTGTTTTTGAGTGCATTATCCTTTAATTTGCTGCTTTGATTACTAAGTATTTGCCTCTGATGTTTGGCAAGAAAAGCATTGTAAGGGGTCGTAATAGCGTTTACAATAGCGAATTGAACATAGAGCGACGCACGGCGCATGACGCGATTGCGAGCCGGGTCGCGCGCAATACGCTGTGCTATATCAAACAGTGCGTGACACGTTTAGATGTTTGCGTGTACGACTATAGGTGGTGTATTTGACTCCGCAATTGTAAACGCAATTAAGACCACTACAAAGGCTTTCTTGTAATTGATCAAATATAATACTATCAGAAACGTATTTCCTGTACTTAATAAGGAAAATACTCTACTGAAAAGAAAACGGTTTCGTACCCATCTGACTTATAATTTTAGTATTAACATCACGGACCATGTTACTTATAGACATCATGTGCATAATTTTATTATTATTACATTACAATACATGGTATTATATTACATTATATTATATTCTTAGTCGGTGGAGCATGAAACTCTTAATCGCAGGGTCGTGGGTTTATGCCCCACGTTGGGCACCAAACAAAATACTACGACAAAAAAAATAAGTGTTTAACATTGTTTTTACTTTATTATATTATATTACTACATTTGACTACGAAGTCTGTCTAGTCTTAAAAAAAGTTTTTGTAACAACAAGATTGAAATAACAATTAATGAAAAAAAAATAATCAGAATCGAGGTCCGTTACGATATAAAAATTGATATTTTGTTATTTTTTCAAACACTTTATAACTTTTATACTTTGTCTTAAAGTAAACAAATGGCATGTCAAATTTTATCTAGAGTTGACTCTGCCGACTACGTTTCACGATAGAAATAGCACTGAAACGTCCCAAAGGGGATAAGCGAATAAACCCAGAGACACGTAAAGACACACGGCGTTTACACAGCAGATTCTCTGCCCTTGCTCGCCGTCGATAACAATGCGCGAAGCGGCGCATACTCATGCACTCACTTATACACACACTGGCATTTCCTTCTTACCGCAAGACCTTGCACTTGTTTCAAGGATAATACTTACAGCGTATAGAGCCGCTACACGGCGATTCTCAGTAAATTCTTTTGATGTACAACGACTTATGTATACCTATACCTACGATCTCACACACATACACACACTTACACATACACGCACTCAGGAATGTTAATGTATATACAGGGTGTGAGAAAAGTATTGAAACCCACGAATAACTCGAAAGGGTATCAAACATTCAGATTTTTAAATAAGTTCGCTGATGAAATAATTAGATTTTGGAGTCTAATGTCCATTTTGGGTCTGTCGTGGTCTCGACTTAATTTCTTAAATATTGAAAAATCTCATTTTCAATAGTAGATTCGAATTACGGGCAATATGTTACGTTCAAAACGGTGAATTTCCATAATATTTTTAGACCCACTTTGAAACTATTAGGTAGTTACTTTTCAAACAAAAATGGAATTGTTTTAATGACGCAATTGTTTTATGAGGTATCCACATTCTCTATTCAAAATGTAAAATTTAGCACTAAATTTACGATAAAATTTGGACGCCTTGGATTTTAACAAAAATTTATTGTGAATCCACACGGAGATAAATAAAATAAAAAAATGGCTGTTTCAGGCATGTCAATAGAACTTGTCAAAGATAATGTTGAAATTTCTTTATAATATAGGAGTAGCTCCTTCTTCTTACAATAGATGCTACTTTTTTCTGGAAGCTAAATTTATTTAACCTCGAAATCCAGAATTTCAAATTAAGAAAAAAAAGAGTAACTATTTTTTTGTAAGCTGTTGCAACTTGCCACGTGACTACTAAGATAGACTGATTTTTTTTGGCGTAGAATCAACGTACGTTTCCAGTGGATTCGACTTTTTATTTATATCCGTGCAGTAGGGCCCAAAATGGTCATCAGAGCTAGTATATAGTCAGAAACTTATAGCTTCCTGAAAACCATAATACTTTCTCAATTAAATATTTTCAGCAAAAATGCTTAACTTCTGAGAAATTCAGCAGAAATTTTATACTTTTTATAGCCCTGTATATAGAAAGTGCATACAAGCATGCGAAGAGACAGAGAGAGTTTATTTCCTGCTAACTGGAAAAATCAACATTGCTGTAGTTTTGTCCTTATTCAACCAACGTTATAAATACAGACAAAACGCGATGTGCTGTCT